>OZ020309.1:48340320-48940320 GCA_963971305.1 Arcuatula senhousia | reverse complement strand
GAGCTGAATTTTAGTGGCAGTGTGCCTAAACTTGAATTCTTCCACACGTGATTCCAACAAAAGTATAATGAACTACAACTATAAGGTAACGTAAATTCCTTACTACAAGTACTACTTGGTATCGGAGATATCTTTTCCAACTCGGGTAGTTATATGATACCAAATTATTACAGAAATTGTAAAAGTATTCTGTAGGGTACAAATTTTGAGGTTTTCATGGGTCAGAATTTTAATGAGTTACAATGTATTAGAATTTTCTTGGGTACTGAAAGATTTTGCCAAACTTTGAATGGAGCATAAATCCAAAATGAATTAAAATTTCTCTTTAAGTTTCAACTGGTAAATGTAATTCATGTATCCAAAATTCCAAATGCATAATGATATACATGTATATAGATTATTACACAGGGTTTTCCATATCAAGTCCCATATCATTCCGAGACTCCCATATTAGGTCGAGGCGGTAGCTGAGACCTAATATGGGTCCAGGAATGATATGGGACCAGTTATGGAAAACCCTGTGTCATAATCTTTTTATCATACATTTTCAGCAAACAAATAAAAATAAATAGCAGACGATATAAATATACTGTGATATCAAATTTCAAAGTGAGGCTCTAGACCTTGATATGGCATATTTTCCCACTTTTGTGCACACGAGGTCTTGATATGGCCATATTTGCCCACTTTTGTACACGCGAGGGCTTGATATGGCAAAAAAGTTCCTTGTCAAGATATGGCTTGTGAATTTACGGCTGTTACAAATGGACAAATTAAATAAATAAAAGTATCAAAGCTAAATGTATGATCAAAAACTTTCAAGAGACATAATGTGAATCGGTTTATTACTGATATAAATGGTGCCTACATTATAAAACATTCTGCACAGCTAACATTAGGGTGTCTTTTGTCACGAACTTCAAAGTCCTAACATGTGGTTCTATAATGCGATGCCCCACTTCCAACCACACTTTTCAGCAAAAAATTATTCAATTATAAGACATCCATTAAAAACATTCATAGAACAGTCAAGATAATCCCTAATCATTAGGCAAAGAATTCTCAATGTCCATTGGTAAATATTTTTAAAATCTGCAGATCATTAATCCTACATAAATATTTCATTAATTATAGGTAAAAATAATTTCTGTGCAGTTTTCACCTGTAAACGTGAATATCTGAATATTGGCAAAGGCCAGATAAGACCCCCAGGTTTCTGTATAAAGTTTATCAAATCAGGTGCTAATTATACATATCAAAGCAACAGACATCCCACCTGAAAAGTCAATTTCCATTCAATGAACTCATCAACTTTTTAGAACATTATTACAAGCTGTCTAATCATATGTTGAAAGGTCAAACATTTGTTTTGGTTCAAGAATCAAGCTTGAAGGTTAAGAAAGAGTCAAAGTCCCCCAACAGCATCAAAATCTTTACAGGGGCTTCTGACAAAATAGGTACAACAACAGATTAAGTATTAAAGAAATGCATTTTATCAAATTTTAAAAACAAATACACAGAGACTGTAAAATGGTGGAGAAAATAGTTAAGATATTAGTATCATTTTATGAATAAATTACCAGTGTTTTGCACTATATCAACACCTAATGTCATTACCAGATTACAATCTAAGGTTATAATGACCTGCTACACCTGTAATTACCTGTAATTATCACCTTTATTAACTTGTTATAATACACCTTTCATTAGATAAATTGTCAGATAATTTTAGCCATCAGAAATAAATTGCCTTTATAGTTGGAGATCTATGTTATTTTACTAGAGGATAAAATCAGGAATATTATTAAGCTAATACACAGAGTACCTACAATCCTTAATTTATAATTGACCTATATAACTGATAGGTTATCAGGTGAAGAATAAGATGTGAGTAACAGAATGGACATGAAATGGCAACAGAATTCTTGTAGAATGAAAAAACATCATGATGAAGACCAATTTGGTGATGAGGCAACATAATTCTTAATCAGCAAGCAACAGAAAAATAAGACTGATCTAAAGTAGCAGTTGGTCTATTACGTTGGTTGTGTCATGTACACTTATTCCACATCTCATTATATGTTTTGATAATTTGTATGTCATCTTCGCTTGCCAAGGGTTACAATCGCCCCCAACTCCTTGGCTAACGAAGATGTTTGTATGTGGGCATTGATGTGTTTTGTAAACAAATGTGAATCCTCTGGAATTTGTTACTTTTACTAAGACCTTGACATATACAGAAGTTATTGGACTCTCCAAGGTATTGTAATTACTGAATCCTTGACATCTAACTCATCTTAGCAATGAGAACTGACAATGGAATAAAAACAGGCACTGTAATCACAGTCTGTGGTTTAGTCATTGATTGGCTTGTCTTTGATGTTATACATGCTTCAATGTGTCCTAACCAAGGTTCTACAGGGGTATTAATATTGTTTTATTGCAAGACTTAACAATGAAGCAATAAAGTCTGATTTCTACTGTATGCTTCCAGGATGGTTTTAATAGGAAGGAGGACTGTGAGCATGCATATAAGACCATAAACATAACTATGAGTTGACTGGTATTGGCATAAATACCCAATTGGTATGCTAGTTAGAAATAATAGTGTTTAATTGCGCATGATTTAGAAATGCATGCAATTTTATATTGGAATGTGTCTGAGACAGCAACAGTAAACAGCAACTACATGTATAGCCTAATTTTTTATATGACTGTGTTTATTTGTATTACAGGGAAACATTGTACAATATGCATTAATCTTCATATCATCTAAACAAAACATTAATTGTCTGAAGTTCTTAGAAACAAATGATAAATCAAGGACAAACAAACACTCCCACACTCCCTTATGCAATAATCTTTACTTTTCATTGAAACCTTACAAGTCTGACAAACCAAAATTAAATCAAGAGCTTTTACTCCAACTTTCAACTTAAAAAAAAAATATCTAAAATCTAAGATCACAATTGGAGAAGAAAAATGTAAAGAAATGTCAAATAACATATCTAAAAAAAATAAAAACAGTTTTACAGCACCTAAACATGCCAAACCTCTATCTTTTTAACTACTTTTTTTTTCAGCTACAAAATGCCAAATTGACTGACTATGTAAACAACAATAAACTACAGCTAAACAGATCAATACATTGAACAACTTGTCTTGAAACAAATGAAGAACAACTGAATAAACATCAAAATCTTGAAGATTTCAAGCAGGTTCCTTATCTATCTGATTTCTGGTTCAAAGCTGGAGAAAAAACAATGAAGCTAAATAAATAAAGCGAGACATTTGCATGTTTTTAGATAAAACATTAAATTTAAGTCTGTATTACAAGCCTACAAGGGAATCTAATCCAATGTTTCAGATCTGCAGGTAGACAATTATTGTAGATGTTTAAATTAATCTTAAGTCAAAGGATTTATAAAGTAAAAATCACCTATGTCTGTTCATTGCACTTTCCTTATCTTTATTTAACAAATTCTCAGTGATTGTCATTTTTATTATTATTGTAAATAGGCCATGCATGCACCAGTAATTAATCATCTTAAAGATGGAATACCGGAAGTCCTAAAGAAGAAGAAGCCATGTGACTGAGCTTTAACATTGAAAACATGAAAATGTCTAAAAGACATTATAATGCCAAATATCACAACATTCGGGATGAATGAACAGACAGACAAACAGACAAACAGACCTGAACACCACATCAGCTCCCTTACTTTTGTAGATGGGGTATAAAAATGAAAAGTTTTTCAAAAATATTACCATCAATTTTAATAATTAGACCACACCCACAAACAAAGGAAACCAATGTACATCGGGTCGAGGTCACAGTAACTTTTACGCTAAATCCAGTGCCGTCATAATATATTTTGTAAACAAAAACATCAAAAAATGGCAGACAATTTGTCCTGCACTATAGGACTACAGAAAACATTGTCCGTGGTTTATTGTCGATTTTATCACGGATATCCATTGTTTTCGTTTATTTTACTCCTCCCTTCACTGTGCTCCACTCAGGGCAAAAGTGTGGACTCTGCTGAGACCCACTCAGGGCAAAATATTACCAAAAACAATGGCAACCCATGTTAAAATCTCCAATAAACCATGGATTATTTCTTAATATTAAAATGTGAATCCCCAAGTTGTATGTGTTTTAACAATTAAAGACTGGTAAGAAAGTGAAATATGGTTTTATAGGTCTCTTGTATGTGAGGTTTCTAATCATATTATAAATAACCACTGAGCAAAAAACAGAAGAATCATGACCATTTTCTTATGCATCTGGTACCCATTTTCTAAAGAATGTATGACTTACCATCAATCATAAATTATATAGAATATTCAAGAGTTATGACCAAACCTAGGACTTACAACCTTTAGTAAAAGGAGGGCCAGATACACAAAATGCAACTTAAACAGTCAATATTGCTATGTCCCATGTTCTTCGCGGCACATACACTGTAATATATTAAGTCAACTTAACTCCTCTCCTACTACATATACTGTATAGCAATTTGTCATAATATGAGACATAATATCACACAGTTTTATTAAGACTCACAGCATCATTTTTTTCTGAAAGTTTCTAACCAATTTACAGTAACATACTGAGGTTAAGAATGGATGCAATGAAGTGAACAAGAGTAAAGAACATGTTAATAACAAAAACAAGAAATTTGGTGTAGTACTCATAATGACCATTTCAATATCTGTATGTCATGCATCTTAACACATAGAAAACCATCCTGACCACAAGTCAGACATTGTAATGTCACACCATTCCTGACCTCGCTTGCCCACCAAAAACATGACATGACTTTCTCATTTCTGACAATCTTCCATTATTGTATCACTTAGCATTATAGTAGTCATCTACCTACAGGTAGAGGAAGAATTTTCTCGGCTTAATTCTTGTCTCCCTGCCAAATACCGTGACTTACTAATACTGAAATATCACTACCAGTCAATGTAAAAGAGAATGTTATCTCGGGAAATGAAAATCTTTGATTATTATTGATCTACTTGCAGAAAAAAATCAAAGAATTTTGGCTGCAAGGATTTTTTTCCACTTTGATAGTTATCAGAAATTTTCGAAATATTAAGGTTCTAATAGTTAAGACTATAAGTTTCACTTGAAAATTTTATCTTTCAATGCAATTGGAATCAATTTGACATTCTGGGAAAACACTGCCTTAAAATCCCTCATCTTTATTTGATGCTTTCTTTTTCAAATTAATGGAAGTGGATTAAATTGATGTCAAAATATTCAAACAACCAATACATCTCAAAATTGGAAATTTAATTTCATCGTTATAAAATATGCAACAAATGTTCATTTCCGTGAAGTTTATTTTCTTATCCCAATAATAATTTCCATAATTTTTCATTGCATCTTTCTAAACTATCAAATAAAATTCAAATTGTAGATTTAATTTCAGGACTTAATATTCATAAAAGATCTTAACGTTTTTCTGTGAAAACATCAATTCATCCAGGACCTACATATTCGGAAATGTCATCCTATGATTGTCACAGCTAAATCAAATCAATGGCCAAGCCGTCATAAGTCCCCTCAGATCTAACATTTAACCAGCTTTGTCCAGCATCTTCTCTTAATGAAGTTTTATCTTCTCTAGAAGTTTATAGAATATTCATGTTACAAAAAGGAACACAATGTAGAATAGGAAATAGGAAAGACTTAATAAAGGCGATGACAGCACTCCAGATAACAAGACATGAAACTTGTATCAATTGGGTCTCTAAAGGACAGGAAAAGAACAGCTGGTGTTTTGTATAGAACTACTCCAATTATAATTCTCCAATTAAAGAAATAGAATGTACCTTTTTTTTCAAATATGTCCATTGAATACAATTGACATCAGGGATAATCGGGCTTGCTCATTTTTGCTGACACATTACGATTTAACATCATTTAAATGAAAACACAAAATTAACGGTCAGAAACAGGCATCAGTCAATCTTTGTGAAATACTGTGGATTCATTTAATTTCGTGGGTACCAATTTTCCTGGTTTCGATGAAAAAAGATCAGTTCGTGGATTCTTAAGTTCATGGTTTTTCGACTCACTCACTCATGCGGCAGCTTTCAGATCAATGTTAAACTTCCTTTGTGCAGGGCATCCATTTTCCTGGGCAAAGGCCACCAACGAAAACCACAATAATTGATACCCCACGAATAATAATGAAACCACAGTATTTGAATTTTTGCTATTAACAACAGGTTCTTAAAAGTCAAAATTTCTTGAAAATTATTGAACCACAAGTTTGATAGTGAATTGGAAATCACCAGCATTACTAGCGCTGGATTTCAAATTTTCAGTAAGTACAGGGGTAGATGGCAGAAAAATTTGGTTTAATATGTAGGAAATCATAGAAGCATGAGCTGAGTGGCATGCCACTGCCCCTCCCCCTTAGAAAGCTATTGCTGCCCCTCCCCTTTCAAAATTCCTGGATCTGGCACTGGCATCAATAATGCAATCTTGTCAAATACAAACAATAATTTAAACATTTATGACGAATGAATGAAATGATACACTTGTTTTTTTTTAACCTACATATATTCAGTACAGATGGGACATGTTTGGTAATACTATATTTTTACTATAGACCATCTTTCAAAAGTATACATAATGTGACCTAAAATTTAACTTTTTACAACTGCTTTGATCTTACAGATCATATTACATAATCTGGAGCAATCTTACATAAAATACAAGATGTTTAACCATGTTTTACAATGGATATCATTCACTAGTATAATAGTGCAATAGTAAGCCGATTCTTTGCTTGATTTCTACATCAAACATTGTATATATGCATTGACATAGATTTCATCGTGGATCAATGGATTATGTTGTTACATCGACTAAAGTGGTAAATAGTCATGGCTGTTTAGTATCAATGTGGGTCGATTTGGGAAACTCTGTAAAATTCATCTTTTCACATAGGATTATTTTGCCAAGGTCCCCAGGGAAATATATCTGTTTTCTATTGACATAACATCATTTTGTTTTCATGTATCCCTGTAACAAAACAATAATCATAAAGCAGCCAATCATCAGGGTGATTATCAAATTAACAATTTTCTATGTGAGAGACTCAAATATGAGCAATAGAAGATTTAAAGCAATTATCATTTTAAATGGGTAAATTATTATAATTCTTCATGTCATTACAGTGTCCTGTCCTTGACAAAAGGGCAACATATAATAGAGAAAGGTTTGGTTGATCAAGGTTGGCTTATTGCTACATTAAAACATGTAAGAAAATAATTGTTGACTATGTTGTGAGTTATACTGTAGATAATCAACAACTGTTGTTCATTGACTTCAAGAGCATGTTGAATCATGTTTCAAAATGGACTGTTTAATCATACTTGGTCAATGATTAATCATGATTATATTGACCATGGTTGTCATATCCAAGTTTAATCCCAACTGAATTGATCATGTCTCTGAAGTGTTAAATCATGTTTAATCATGTCTGTTTTTTTAAATATTTATCCATGTCTGATCATATCCACTTGTGAAGTATTTAATCATGTTTAATCATGTCAGCTTGTGAAGTATCATGTCTGCTTGTAAAGTGTTTTAAATCATGTCTGCTTGTGGAGTATTAAATTTATGTCTGATCATCTGCTTGTGAAGAGTTCAGTCCTGATTGATCATGTCTACTTGTGAAGTGTTCAATCATGTTTGATCATGTCTGCATGTGAAAGTGCCTGATCATGTTTGATCATGTCTGCATGTGGAGTGTCTGATCATGTTTGATCATGTCTGCATGTGGAGTGTCTGATCATGTTTGATCATGTATGCATGTGATTATGTTTGATCATGTATGCATGTGAAGCGTCTGATCATGTTTGATTATGTCTGCATGTGAAGTGCCTGATCATGTTTGATAATGTCTGTTTGTGAAGTGTTTATTCATAATTGGTCTTTCCAATTTTGGACATTTGGATGCCACATTGGTACCCATTTCTTTCTAGTCATGTCTACATTTTTACAAGTGTGGCCACTAAAAGTATGTCTCGCCTGCCGGCACCATCGCTAAAATCAACTACCTAAGCTTTCATTTCTTGATATAAACATAAAAAGTGTCAGTATCAGATGCCTAGTTATTATACTATTCATGCAATCTATTGTCCACACAAGTATTACAAAAAGTTTTCTGTCTGAAAAAAGACCTAAGTTCACAGAGTCACTTGAGCGTAAAAATGGGGTCATGGTCACATGGCATGGTGATAGTTGCGTTGTCCATAACCTCAACTGTCTGTTTACCCAATATCAGATGCCTAGCTATTATAACTTTCCAGCAATTCATTGTCCATAAAAGTCTTACAAAAAAGTTTTTCGGCCTGAAAAAGACCTAAGTTCACAGATTCACTGGAGCGTGAAAATGGGGTCAGGGTCACACGGCATGGTGACAGTTGCATAGACCATAACCTGAACTGTCTGTTTACTAAATATCAGATGCCTAGCTATTATACTTTTCAAGCAATTCATCGTCCACAAAAGTTTTACAAAAAAGTTTACAGCCTGAAAAAAGACCTAAGTTCACAGAGTCACTGGAGCGTGAAAATGAGGTCAGGGTCACATGGCATGGTGACAGTTGCGTAGACCATAACCTGAACTGTCTGTATACCAAATATCAGATGCCTAGCTATTATACTTTTCAAGCAATTCATCGTCCACAAAAGTCTTACAAAAAAGTTTACAGCCTGAAAAAAGACCTAAGTTCACAGAGTCACTGGAGCGTGAAAATGAGGTCAAGGTCACATGGCATGGTGACAGTTGCGTAGACCATAACCTGAACTGTCTGTATACCAAATATCAGATGCCTAGCTATTATACTTTTCAAGCAATTCATTGTCCACAAAAGTCTTACAAAAAAGTTTACGGCCTGAAAAAAGACCTAAGTTCACAGAGTCACTGGAGCGTGAAAATGGGGTCAGGGTCAAACGGCATGGTAACAGTTGCGTAGACCATAACCTGAACTATCTGTATACCAAATATCAGATGCCTAGCTATTATACTTTTCAAGCAATTTACTGTCCACAAAAGTCTTACAAAAAGTTTACGACGCCGTCGCTGCCGGAAAGTAATACCTATGTCTCGCCTTCCGCGACTATTCGTCGCAGGCGAGACAAAAAGTGTTTAATAATGATTGATCATGTCTGCTTATAAAGTGCTTAATTGTGCTAGATCATGACTGCTGGTGGTGATTAACTATGACTGATCTGCATGTGATGTAGATGCATTGAATTATGTTTGATCATTTCCATTTGTGGAGTGATGAATCATGTTTGATAGTCTTTGCAACATTTTATCAGGTTTGTGTCATACAATGGATCTTCAATGTTTTAGGGAATTTTTGATTCTGAACTAAATATTCTTCTATCTCTGTTCATCAAAATTGACTGATTAATTAAATTTTAATACTAGACATTAGCTTAAGTTAGTCCTCTTACGACTGTATAATCTTTTTTTACTACATTAAACTTGCAATGACAAATTCTGTGCACTGTGCAGCATTTGGAAAAGTATTCAGAGTCAGTTATGAAACACCCTTAATTTGACAATCTTCCTATCCTCTTCAGAACAAACTGATAAAGTGATTAATTTTAATTGATTTTAAATTTGAGGAGGATGAGGTAAACCACAATACATCTGTTCAAACTTCATATCATATGTTTTCTCAAGCTTCCCTTCCTTAGAATAAACAATCCAATTTAGTTGTGGGTAGACGGTAAAATAAGGTATTGACATACATGGAGTGTGAATCAGAAAAAACTTTGATAACATGCACCTGGTCTTTACTTCTGACTTTATTAATTAGAATACTGCTGATAGTTCTTTGTCTTGAAATTTGTCCCTGTATTTCAATTTGTACATGACAATAATTTAAAAATACAAATATGCACAAACAGGGAACATGCAACTAAAATGTGTTCCTGACCTTTTGTACATCAAAAATAAGTGTAGAAAATTCCAAAAGTAGTATAATTTTATGCTTAAACTTCCTAAATACTTTGTATCCAGTCCATGGGTTAGATGATGCCCTGAAAATCTGTACATGTATTTTATATAAAAACTGAAGCATGTTGAAAAGCAGATGAGCATGTTCCAATTGTGCTATTTTAGAGATCATTAATGAATTGTTACCCTCATCTGGTAGTTGTTCCCATTTTTAACCAAAGGCAAACTAAATAGTTAGAATTTGATGGAGAATCTAACAAATAATCATGAAAATAATCATTGCATAATTTATCGATGGAACAAGACCAGAATTACTGGGTCCCCAGCTGAGCAGCAAAAATTCTAAGTCCGCTCATTTAAACAGGGGTACAACTTCCACAACAATGGTCTTATGGTACTCAAATTCAAACTGACCAAGGTATTAGTGATATAAACATTATGTATAAATTTAACAAACATCCCTTGAGAATTGTTAGGAACAAAAGCGCTTACAAATGTGTTGGACACACCGATGGACACAAGCACCGCATTTCTATGCGTCTGCTCCAAGTTGTGGACGAGTACATTATGCTTTGGTTTGGAGCATTTGAACTTCAAACATTTCTGGTATACCGAAGTACAATATGATTACAGAATGTTAGCATTGCATACATGTAGGGGTCAGGAGGATAGTATGTCCCAGTGGTTAAATGAAACATCAGACAAACTTTAAGAAAGCTACATGTAGTTACTAAAATCACATTTTCTAGTAATTGAAAGCAAAATCTTAATTTGCCTTTCCACAGAATGATGTCATTAATTGAGGAAGAATTGTGGAATCTGTTCAAGAGATGTTAACAATTACTTCAACATCATTTGTTTTCTTGTTTCTATAATTATCTCCAATGAAAAGACATTTCTCTTAATACACAATAACTTGTAAGGAATTCCTGCCAAGAGACTTTCCAAGAATGCTATGGTGGTTACCCAGTTGTGATGCAATACAAATTATAGTCAACAATCTTCCTAATCAGGTTTCTCTCTAGGATTGGTTTTCAAAATTCATGTAAACTTTATGTCAGTGTAAAAAGTAACCAAATTTCAAATCAAGTTTTGTTAAACAGGAAGTAAGAGGTGAGCACCAGACCTGAAATGAAATTCAATGTTTCTTGATTCATAACTGATGCTGCATTTACAAATATCAAGAGGCTCTGATAGGTTGCTGAGAAAACTTGCCCATTGCCTGCCATTCAATGTTAATCAAGCCAAAAATTCATAATAAAATAACAGTGCAGCAACTTTATATTTCATACTACAAATATTTTGCTTACAAGATGGAAAATATCTTATACCAAATGGTCATCATCAATTTTACCAACAAATTGAAGGACAATTTCAGATTGCTTCATTCTAAACTATTTAAAGAGCACTAACTGAAACAAAGTGACACAAAGCCAAAAGCCATTTATTTTCCTTTAAGTTAAATCCATCAAAACTAAGTAACAGGTAAAATTTACACCTAAGGTGACAAAATATACAAGGAGGCCATTCATTATAAACTGTTTCTAGGTCTAGTTAAACACAACCTCGACATGTTTTAAACTCTTCATTTATAACTATGACGTAAAATTACTTATGTGATGCAAAGATTTATTAAGAGATCATTTCCAGTTGTTGTTGGAAACATTAAGAGATCTTCAATTTAAAAGTTTCCTCAATTAAGTATTCTTTCTGTGTTTAAGATTGATCGAGTGTATGGTATATTATGATGTAATTTTATTAGATAATATATACCAGTACATTACATTGTTCTCCAAGTGCATATGACATGCAATATGTATACCATAAAATATCACACTGTCTGACAAATAAGAGACAAGGCTTACTGGTGCTATGTTAAAACACAGAGACACTGGACAAGAGTTTTAACACTACAAATTCAAAATTCAAAATTCCAATCTTTATTTCCTAATCATTAAGGGCCACTCATAAGGCATATGATATAAAAACAAACATACATAACAAGCACAGAACATTGATTCTACATGTACTGACCCAAAATAGACAGTTAAGTGTGTCTTAAGAAATTTCTATGTGCTTTTAAAGCAACAAGGGGTTGCACTAAGTGGTGCTAGGAATACCCCCAATCGACCATTTACAAAACAGGAAGTAGATGCTCTAATTTGAAAAAAATCCATCACGTGAAATCCATTCAGTCATAGTCATGTCAGTAGAAGCTGAGAAATCGAAATTTTGTATCAGACGGACAGATGGACAAGGTGATTGCAATATAAGCCCTTCTCTTACAAGTCGGGGTATCACAAACATAAAAAAAGAAAGCTCAATACAGCCAAAAGGAAAGTTGCACATTCTGGCAAAAGATGATAACTTAAAGACAAAGTAAAAATGTTTGTAAGGAAATGAATCTGTCAATGGTTTAGAAATGAATTTAAAAATCTTGAAGTGACAAAATCCTGGTGTTAAAAGCCACTATAATTTTTAGCACTTAATACATGTACAAACTATAGACCTGACCCAGCAATCAATATGTAGGGTACCAACCAATCCTGTCTACAATACAAACTATACCAAGGAAATTATCCAATTAAACAGTATTTTCACAGCATAATTACACGATGAATTAAAACTACACAAATCAATACAATTAACAACAATAAATGATACTGATTCACCCATAAAATTTAATTGAAATTGTAAAGCATATCGATTATTATATAACATCTGGTTTAAAATGTGGTGATGTTTCTATAGAATTTTGTAAACATTTATGAAATATGAGTGTTTACAGAAAAAATAATGTTTAATGTTGCAGGCATTATAACAGCTTGCAATAATAAAAGACAACATAGTCATATCTATATACTACAAATCATCACCATATTGGAAATGTAGTAAAATACCAAGCTCAAGAATGAGCACATTTCGTTAAACAGGAAGTTACAGTATGGGCAACATTGAGCCTACAATTGAATACCACAATATCCGATACCCATAAAAGAATCAAACCAAAACAAATTCTGAACAGCTCGTAAAATATTCACCACTTTAAAATCCAGATTTTCACTTTAAGAAATAATGGCCAATAATATAACATTACAAACCAAAATTACAGTCGGTGTTTTTAAGTATATATGTAAACAGGAAGCAGATGAGTTCAGACATAAAACTGCTGAACACTATTATATTACAATAGGACAAAGCAACATACAAAATATCAAGAACCAGTGGCATGTAGATTTATATGCTAGTTTGATAAGTTGGTAAAATTTTATTGCCTGATTTTTAGGCAAGTGCAGCGAAGCCTTATGGAGTCTATAGAGTAGTGATGATTTTCGCGTTTTTTTTCAGTCTAGACGGAGTGATCTTCCTGCATCCAGTCTTGGAAAAATGCTTTATTTTCTTTATTACTTTTCAATATTTGTTAACATGATACACACTTTTATAAATCTCCATTTTTATAGGCGTTTTATAGGATCGGCACAAGTTTTATTTATTCCTTTGCATTTTACTGACAAACTATTTGGTTTAAGGCAATAGAATATAAATTATGTATTCATCTATTACTTGATTGGTTTGTATAAATATTTCTCTTATTTGATTGGTCAACGCAAGGACACGGTCTTGTTCATTCATAAATTCAGTACCTAATACACATCAATGGGACGAGTGCATTTAAATCGAAGGGGTGTTTCAATCGATACCGTCAACAGACGATACATGTACCTGTCTTGTGCGTGTAATTGTGTTCATTAACTTTGAGATCATCCTTTCTTCGCTCACCAAAATTATTATTTCGCAAATGAGGATAAAACTTTTACAGTACTTATATATTTCGCTTGCCTATAAACGCTTTAGCGCTTTGATTTTGTGTTATTTTTAGACTTTGTTTGGGGTTTTTTTGTGTGCACGTGTTATGCTTTACTTTTAAGACAACAGATAGTGTTGAATACTATTTTAGCCAACATTAGCAGAGCACAGAATACACTGGGCACAATATAACTGACAGTGCCAATTTTGGTACCCTGTATGTCAGTTATTTATTCACCTCAGCAACACAATGCTTTAAGGGACATAAAAAATGAATAAGAGTTTAAATAATGTCTTATTTCACACTGTCCTTTATCAAACAGCTTGTAATATTTATGGGAAACTTTTACTTAATAAGGGTTATTACGAGAGGAATAGGACTTCATGTCAGACTGTGGATCAGAGGGCTTCAATTACCTAGACAGACTCGTAAATTTCACATAAACACGAAATCATGTAATTGCTCTGAGCCAATGAAATCATGTCCTCTTTCTACGATTGGTGGAGACAGATTTACAGAACTGAGTTGCACTACAGTATCCTTGAGGCAGTGTTGTAAAGAATACACAAATATTTTTCTGAAGGAGTGTGACATTCAATGAGTTCATTACAAGTAACATAAGTTCATTGATATTCTTTTCAAACATATAATGATCTACAAGTATGTCTATGATTATATGATGTATTGTTTGGTTTAATCATGCAAATTAATGCTTAAAATATGAAAAAAAAATTAATGGGAGATAGATTAAAATGGGGAAAAACATGTTTTACTTCAAATTGCAAAATACCCCACACATGCAATTGAAATTCACATAAAAATTTCACATCATTCAGGTATTTTTGCAGTGCTTTCTTCTTAATAAACATAGACATGCAAGGAACAAAAACGACTATCACAGTCTTGAAGAAATATGCCTGACTGCCTGTCCTGGCAGGCAAATTTTCATTTGGTCAGGTAGTTGATTTTACATCACAATACAAAAAACGGGCTAAGCTTTCAACAAAATAAGAGACCTGCAAAAATTTACTTGGTCAGGCAAAACATATTCTGAGGCAGAATTTTCCATTTTCGTGATGACTGCTATGAAATCATATCAAGATTGAATCTCCATTTTGTACTTTAGAGAAATAGATGATACAAATGTATTTATATAATATTTCCAGCAAAGCTTCACAAAACAAATCTATTAGTGAAACCCAGGACAAGTCTTAGAGACTCATAACAAACATTAATGGAAATTGATTTTGATTGGAAATAATTGTGAAATCTATCACTTTCTTAATATTTCCTCTGAATGAAATGTAATCTGAACTCAGCAGGAGTCAATGAAAAAATCGTCCCATTATATTTGACACTTGAATATCTTATGGTATTACTTAGATTAAAATCCTTTTATTTATTGTAAGCTGCAGCAAGATGGATGTTATATTTATACAATTATGAACCCTTTCACCATAAATAAAGTAAACAAACTACATGCTATGCCAATTTCTAGAGCAACAAATCTTATCCTTCTCAGTAACTTTAATAAAATGTATCCAGCCAGAACTTGAAAAAGCACTATTTTTACAAACATAAGTCATAAATAAAGGCATAATAAAAGCTTAATTAAATGAACAGAAACACAAACAAGATAAAATGACAAAATGTCTCAAGAGCAGAAGTAATATAAAGGATGTATATGTACATACTGGCATTAGATTAAAAGGGGTTAATGTTCCCCTTTAATGATTTGTTCATACACAATATTTTGTTTTCAATAGTTGTATGATGCAGAATTAGTGTTCATGACATAAATATATTTACTGCAATGACAACCTCCAGCATGTTGCTTTATAGTCTCATGGCTTACAATTTATCCTAAGGGTCATTGAAAAAGTAAAAGTAGATGCTTATAAAAAACCCAATGAACAAATGCATGCAGGGCATGCACAATATAACCATTAAACAAAAAATAAAATCTCTGAAGAAATCTATCAATTATTTTATTTATCAGTTTTATTTTTCCACATGTATTCACTGCCCACATACATGTCTTAGAAACCATATATAGAAGCCACTCCTTCAGTTCCTTACATTCACAGAAAGCCTCAGGGATCACCTTATGATTGAGTTCAAACTACATGGAAAAACAGCATTACTCCTGTCATTAGTGCCTGACTTAATTGATATATGGATGAATCCTCAAGACAATAATTTATCCATCTTAGGCCAGAACATTTTTTTTATTTCAACTGCAAGGAGACCTAACAAAACTGTCTGCAATATTGCTAAAGCTTAAGCTTATATATGAATAAATGTTGTATTTGTTTCCTTAAAATCATTCAATGCTGTTATCAATCATGTCAATAAGGAACGTTTTTATTTTTTTTATAAAAAAAATATTCTTAGCATTTCCTTGCCATTCACTGATAATCTTTCATAATCTTACACATGTAACCTTATTAATTCTGTCAACACTATAACAAGATGTCAGATGCAACTGTCAATGTAATAAGATTTTGCAACTGTCAATGTAATTACAAGATTTCGCATCTGTCAATGTATAACAAGATTTTTGTAAATTAGTTGAACTCTAATACTGATATACATTTAATGAAGACTCCAGCTACCTGTAGAGACATAATAAAAATAACATAAATATACAATCATAACAATTTTGACTGTCAATATAATAACAAGATTTTGCAACTGTCAATGTCATAACAAGACTTTGACTATCAATGCAATAACAAGATTTTGCAACTGTCAATATAATATCGAAATTTTGCACTTGTCAATGTCATAACAAAATTTTGAATATCAATGTAAAAAAGATTTTGCAACTGTCAATGAAATAACAAGATTTTGACTATCAATGTAATAACATGATTTTGCAACTGTCAACGTAATAACAAGATTTTGCAACTGTCAACATTACAACAAGATTTTGCAACTGTCAACATTACAACAGGATTTTGCAACTGTCAATGTAATAACAAAATTTTGACTGTCAATGTAATAACAAGATTTTGACTGTCAATGTGATAACAAGATTTTGCAGCTGTCAATGTAATAACAAGATTTTGACTGTCAATGTAATAACAAGATTTTGACTGTCAATGTAATAACAAAATTTTGACTGTCAATGTAATAACAAGATTTTGCAAATGTCAATGTAATAACAAGATTTTGCAACTGTTTACATACTCATATTAAAGATTTTGCAACTGTCAATGTAATAACAAGTTAGTATGTGAAATCAAATGTTACATATTACTTGCTTCTTCTTTTATTTCCATCCAGTTATATTACAAATTTATAAGAACATCATCTACTCTTATCATAAATGAAATTCCTTTTTTTTCTTTTCCCTATAATTTGACAAATAGTTTTACACCAAATTAATTTCAAGGTCTTGAACTCAAATGCTGCCACAGCCACGCTAGATTGTTTGCCTTTGTACATAATAACCCGAGCATGCTCTCCATACAACCCTCATTTCAGTTGAATTCATTGGATTTCTTCATCTGTCCCTTTTGATTTCTCTAATAACCGCTCATGACACTTGACTTAATGAAGATGTCTTCAGAAATATGAAGAAGCTTTACAAAACATCAATCCATCATGTTTTGAGCCAGCAGAAAAATCAATGTTAGGCTCCTGATAATTCAGGTGAGAAATCTCTCAAGTTTTACTCTTAGTTCCTTCCAATCAGTTGGAGACAAAATAAATCGTAGAAAAAATCCTTTAAAAAATGGCATAATAAATGTGGATAAGACTCTCAAAAATTAAAATTTGAAAATAAACCGACAGAAAATACAATGGACAGTTATAACATAATTCGGAAACTTTGACAGTACTGATAGCTGAAAATGTATCTGCTGCAAACAATTTTATTGTTCATGTTGTTTAATCTTTGTATTTGTATTTTGTAATGTATTGTATGCTGTCATCCCTAATTAAGACACGTGTGCATTTTAATAAACAACAATATTTTGCAGCTGCCTTATTTTGTATAAATTTAGGGCCTTTTCTGAAACCACTCCTTTAAGAATTTCAAAAGATTCTATAAAAGTTTTTTTTCCCTTTTTTCGCGGAGGAATGCTTTAAAAACAGTCTAGATTTATCTACTCTTCATATATTTTTACTATCATGCTACAAGATATTATCATAAACACTGTACCATGGTGTTAAGATATCACATATTGATAGGTATATACTTAAAACTGCTAAGCTGATAATTATATGAACATGAGTTGACAAAACAAACTGCTAGATACCTATCCTTGTGATGTGATGAGCTTTATTTATTGATTCTAAAATGACAAGGAGAAAACCCGTCTTCAAAGTCAATGGATATTAACATATACATGTACAGTTCATTTAAAAGGTTACAAAAATGTGTGAACTTATCAAAATTTAATTTTAATGGCATGATAAGTTGTTTACTTAATGGATTTCAAACTGTTAATTCAATTTGAAAAAAATAAATTGGGAAAGTTTGCATGAATAAACCTCTTAGATTATTTATGAAACACTGATACACCGGAACAAATTTCAAATCAACATTTCTTTATTAGAGGAGGTAATCTTCATCCCAGTATAGGTAGAATTATTTCATCTGATTACGCATTTTCAATATGTGCACATTATCCTTATAATCTTTACTAAAATTGGTAGTTTAATCAGATTTTAAGCTTATATGTATGTCTGGCGTGACAAAATATTATAATCCTTTAACAGTATGAAACCTTAACAGTACAACTCCCCTAAGATAAAACAAGCACTGACAACTGAAAACTGACGTGTTCAGTCCCAGAATCAATGAGGTCTGCAAACCATTACACGAGAAAACAATTACAGCTCTCTCTACTTTTAATAGAATGAACAATTGATGTCCACTTGTCTTGGAATGGAAAGAGAAATATTGGGTTTCAATCTAGGTATGGTTGTATATGGCAAGCTCGAGTAAATTGCCACTGGGAATACAAATTAGGGGGAAGTCTTTGAGATTTTCCAGTTATATGTCTGGAACTATAATTTATAGTAGAAGTTAAATGCAATCTTATAGAAAATTGTTCTCCAAATGAAGCGGCTCCCTAGGAGTCATAACCAACCTGCAATTTGAAGGCAAAACTTTCAGATGCCCCATCTTTACCACTGTGGTAAAAATTACCTATCTCCTATAATCATTGAGAACCACCTGCAACTTCAATTAAAATGTGTCTACAAATGGACTAATATAATAAGTGAACACCTTGGGATATCAGTGAGTACCTTAGGAAAGCCTCAAATTCAACATTTCCTATACAAGGTTTCACCAGTTTGCTTGCTGTAAATCAGTTTTGCTAGACCAATGCTACCAAATCACTAGAACCTTGTGAAAAGTAAACACTAACATAGTATTAATATTTTTTCAATTACCATTTCTAATTTTTTAACAACATTAAAAATAAAATGTGTTGCTACAAAAATGTTTTCTGTGTCTAATGAACAATATTTTACCATCTGTAACATCATGTATGACCGAGACATGAACTCAGCAAGAACAGACTTTAAAGTTAATTGTATTTTAATTGACAATTTAAAACCTACATATAGTACACGTAACCGGCAGCAGATGCAAGTTCATAGCAGAAATAGTTGCATTTTATTTATTAGTTATCAGAAAACATACATGTTTAAATGCTCCATAGAAAGCCATTGCTACAAATGTAGCTCTAAGGGCTGAAAAGTCTTTTTAGGATCATTTTTGAATAAAAAGCTACGCCGAGCGCAGCATGATACGACCGCAACAAGTTTAACCCTGTACGTTGGAGGCCTAATAAGGACAGTCCATTGCTTTGGTCACATGAAGCCCATGGTGGACTTACAAAGCTTTTTGACACATGCATCCTGTGGTGGACTTAAAAATGCATTTATGACACATATATATTTACATCAACATCTAATACAAAAAGCCATATTTATATACATGTAATAACTACAACTTAATTTTAAGTATAAAACTATTTGCCTTGACAAACTTTTAAAATTGGTGTTTTTAACCCCTTTGACACCTAATTTCTAGAAAACGGTAAGAGATATTGCAAATCTGATTGAATTATGCAGCCAGGAATTTTCACAAGCATTCCAATGAAAATAAGATTTTGAAAATCGGACCCAAAATAAAAAAGTTGAATTTATGGGTGTGGCCTGTCTTTAGCCCCCTGTAGCAATGTAATGGTGAAATACATATCAAAATCATTGACACATTTAGTTGACAGAATTTTATGAGCACTTCAACAAAAAAAGAATTTTCAAAATTGAATGAATAGTGAACATTCTACAACAGTTTTGTCAATACACCCGTTTTAGCCCCTTTATCCCTTTTTTTCTATAACAGTAGGGGCCACAAACCCCAAATACAAAACCAACATTCCTTTAGTGGATATAATCATCATATTTAAACTTCATAACAATTGGCTGGCCCACTACAACTTAATATTGGTAAAAAACTATTTGCCTGGACAAACTTTTATAAATGGCGTTTTTGGCCCCTTTGACCCCTAATTTCTCGAAAACGGTATGAGATATTGCAAATCTGATTGAAAAACGCAGGCAGGGATTTTTACAAGGATTCCAATGAAAAAAAGATTTTGAAAATCGGACCACAAATAAAAAAGTCAATTTTTTGGGTGTGGCCCCTTTTTGACCCCTTATAGCAATGTAACAGTACAAGATACATCAAAGGTGTTGTTACATTTTGTAGACAGAATTTATTGAGGAATACAATAAAAAAAGAATGATCAAAATCGGATGAAAATTAAACATTCTACAGACGTTTTGTCAATACACCCGTTTTAGCCCCTTTTGGCCCTTTTTTCTAAAACGGTAGGAGCCAGAAACCCCAAATGCAATACCAAGCTTCCTATAATGGTTATAAACATCATATCAAAATTTTATAACAATTGGTTAACTACAACTAAAGTTATCGCATGGAAACCAAAGTGTCTACAGACGACGACGACAACGACGACGACGACAACGACATCGCCATAACATAATACGATTGCAAAAAATTTGCGGTCGTATAAAAATTGGGGGGGGGGGCAAATTATTCATTTAGGAATAAACTTTTTGGGGAAAAGATGAAATTTTGGGGAATTCTGTATGATTTTGAAATTAAATTTTCATTGGGAATTAAAGGATACTTTTACAGGACCCTGCTAAATGCTTGACCAACTAAGCTCTGTTTATTATTAAGAAATTTGTTCTTCTCCAGAAATGGGGTGCGAATGTCAAACAGCTACATGTACATGTATTACTGTAACTTTAATAAGGGTCAGTAGTCATGAGATAGATGTATACGCAAATGAGATATTGTTTGTTTACAACCAAAAAAATACTTTAGTTGTAGCATGTTTTCGTAAAAAAATACTCGAACTTTTAATTAAAAGGTACAAACTGGAGTATAAAAAGGGCAATCAGAATGTGATTAGCATTAATGGACCCCTATAATGTAGAGTTACATAGAAAAACCTCATCAATGGCATTGTATATATTATAAGTTTCAACAGGCACATAATCCTATATTAACATTCTTGACAAAGGGCAAACTACATAGCTATGATACCAATAAAAGATTCAGGTCTATAATAGTGCCTTTATTAATCACTGATTTCAAATATATTTAAAGCTTTGACGACCACAAAAATCGAGAGGGATATGACACAACGAGAACGTTTGATCTTTAGAAAGGGACGGGTAATCCATATCTAATGAACTGTAATATGTCATTAAGGATTCAAATATTCACTTATTGGATCTTAATCAATGACTTGGTATTGATAAAATTACAATTTTGATTTAAATTTCCTTTCTTGAAATGCAGCCTTGGTGGTTTATTAGTTTTAATCTCAAATTTGACGATAGGTTTCATCGTGAATTTGATGATAGGTTTCATTTTCATACCCTTTAACAAACGATTTCTTATGAATATGTCACAAGTTCTGAGATTATGATTTGATTTTTTACAGGAAAATTACGGAAAATGACTTTTGAAGTGGAAGATCTTGCAATGAAATTAGTAGTCCCCATTCTCAAAGTACTGGTACAATGTTGAGAACTGAAGTTGGGAACTAATACACATACATGTATACAATACCTGTATGTAATATATTATTAAATGTACGTAAAAGAAAGCCCATGGTTTGATATAAGGTGTCTTTATACAGTAAAACTTTAAACGCTTAATATGGATAATCTCCATTACGTCTTTCAGTCATATACATTGTAGTTCAAGTGCAGACGTACTTGAAATTATTCAAAAGTGCAAATATACTTAAATCCTTCAAGTGTTGGAAAAATGATAGTATAATTGTAAAATTATGTACATCATCATAAAGATGAACCAGTACATACATGTATTGACTATTAAAAATGTATACACACATAGCATACTACCGGCCCCTGTGACTACCGGTAGCATACACAAGAAGATTTCAACTTAATGGAAGAAATATCATTTATGTGTAAAGGTTGGAAAATTAAAATTGTGGGAATAAAAAATACACAATATCACATTTTGAATTATGACAAAACATGCAAAAGGACCCTTGAAAATATGATACACTGTAGCAGGGAAAATTTATAGTAATAAATACTATCAAGAGTCAACATTGAATGTCAACTGTTAAACCATTACAATTTTGAATGGAGTATTGTTTCTTGTCCTTGGTTTTACATGTTTAAATATTTATATCTGTTAAACTGAAGTTTTTGTAAATAAAATATGATATATGACTCCCACTTTACATGTTTAAATGCTTGTAATAAAATTATGATACTTATACAAATTGGGCGAACTCGATTTGTGCCAAAAACGAATCTAACTGCGCCATAATCAAATTGCGCCAGTACTCTAATTGCGCCACTTTCTTTGGACTACCCTAGGTAGAAACTGCGCCAGTGAAAATATTGCTAACAACCGGTAAGCACAGGTAAGAAGACAAAAAAAAAAATGACTTCCCTCCTGCTTTATTCCGGGCTTGGGACCGGCAGCATACAATTGATGGAGTCTCAGCCTAAACAGACGGTGGATACATTGCATTGTTATCAATGTAATAAGACAGCACGTAGTCAGCAAACTTTTCAACTCTAGCGTCGGAAGGCATGTTGGGCATTAAATCTTCAGCAAAGCAGTCGGAAAATTCCTCCACCAGGATTGACCGAGATGAAACCTTCAAGCTTTGATAATAACTCCAGGAAACATGTCCCTCACAGTAATATGCATACGATCCTCAAAATCTAAATGAATAACGCTAATATTTAGAGTTAAACTTAATCTCTCACAACTTTCTATTATCATTGAATATTTTTCTTCAATAAAGGTTAATTGCTTAAGGGTCATTTAGCAGGTAAAAATACAAATATGCATACAGGTAAGGGTGGCGCAATTAGATTCTGTTTACTGGCGCAATTAGAGTATTGGCGGAATTTATTTGTGGCGCAGTTTCTATCTTTGAAAATACCCAATTGGCGCAAATTGATTCCGGCCTACAAATTAGGCACATGAATCAAATCTGTAATTTTATCACAATTCAAGGAGATCTGCTATATTTTGTAATTGATAAATTAGAAAAGTTAGTTTATTCATTTTAATATATTAGTGTAAAACATTTTTGCCGCTATTATCCACCCACAAAAACCATTCTCGTCATAATTGTAAAGAATCAACTGCTAAAACTTTTTTTTCTTTATACATGTAGTCTCCTTAACAGACAAACTACATGAACTACATGGAAAAAAATTTAAATAAGCATGTAGGCCTTACAACATGCACTTTTCAAATAAATCAACATGTCTTTTATATCAGTTACACCTTTTAAAATGTATAAATACATAGTGAAAGAAACAAATAAGTTTTGCCAATCCTTCCATTTCACAAACCATAGGTGTTACATGTATTTATACTTTTTTACACTAGATTTACCAATCTAAATTTATAACACATGCCTAAATACATGAGTAGACTTCTATTTTAATTTTATAAATTGTTTTTCTTATCAAAAGATCAAAAGATGGAATATCTTTTAAAACAAGCTGTCCAAGTATGTTATAATATATTGTCTAACGTCATAATGCACAATGTAATTTATAAATTCTGTTGATAGACGATAATATCAAAATATTTCAAGTATAAAATTTATCATCCTAAACAAAGAATACCCCCTCACCTTACTTGGTTTAATTACATTTTAAATATAAACCACAATATAAGTGCAGTTTATTTAGGTCTTTAGGTTTGTTGGTTGATATCATAATACCTCATTAAAGTAAAGGAGAAATTTGAATTTATGTACATGTGAAATGTACTTGTATCACCAGGTACATGTATACTTCAAATTTATAGCTAAATTACCATGCATGTACAGTTTACTTTTGTATATCAGACTTTCAAAACATAACCAAACATGAATGCTTTATAAACTCTGAGCCATCAGAGAAATAGAAGACTTATTTATACAAATGTTAACTCTCAGTCATATATTACTTTTCATTTACATTGCTTTACTTGTCATGCTTGTACATGTAGTATTCAAAATTCAAACACAAAATCAACCATCATTTAAGCTCAAGATTCATCATGTTCATTGTTTATATCATACAGCTCATAAAACTAAACAAACCAAAATCATACTATACCTTGGTAGGACTATAAACCTGCAATAATTGGTCAGCATCATTTAACATGTTTAATCTGAGAAATGTGTGATATTCATGTTTACTTCATTTGCTGTCAGATTCTGATAATGGCAATACAAAGTACAAATGTACATATAAAAGATGCAACAAACATGTAATTAACTAAAAATTTCATTTTATAAAGTTAAAACTCACACTTGTAGATGAGGATGTACATATAGATAAATACTAATATTGATTATGATCTGTACATGCATTTAGTTTTCTTTTATCAATGAAATGCATGTACAAATGTATATATATTTTTATGTACATTTATCATGTTTTTATGGTATTGGGAAGAGATTCCATATGCTTTAGCAATAAATAAGCCTGTACATGTTCATTTAAATGGGAAACTCATTTCATTTTCATTTGTATTGAATTATAATTACGCAATAATAACAAACTTTATAATAAGCATGTAATTTTCAATAACAAATTTTGTAAAATTATGCAATTAAGAAATTTGTGAAGACATTCTATTATTAAAATTAATGTACATGTATTTAATGACTTACCTGTAAAGCAGGTAGGGATGTCCTTCTAGTGTTTCTGTGAGGTGCAAATGAGTGTCCTGTTGAGGTACTTGAGCGCCTCCTCTTAATAACTGGAATTTTCCCTTCACTTGTCATGAAATTGCTAATGGGTGGTTTTAGAATTGTTTCCATGTATTTAGATATTATTATACCTGTTAAACCACAAATATAAGATATATAAGGTCGAAGACATTGAGGAATAATTGTCAAAGTGTTACATGATAATGTGCGAGTAAAAATTACTAACAAAATTACGGCAAAGCTTTGCGGAGCTTCCAATGAAGAAAAAACACTTGATATGGAAATTGATATGACTACGATACAAATTATGACAGAGTGTGTGAGAAAGTTTGATGTGTTTTTACTGTCCCACACAGTACTTGTTATGATTTGAGCTACTGTTTCTCCAAGAAAACAAGAGGAAAATAAGAAATACACACTTGTTGTACTCCAAGTTTTTCTGAAATATAAAGAAAGCCAGTAAAAGGCGCAGATCACAGTAAATACTGGAACAAAAAAGGAACATAATCTCTCAAATAAGGATCCAATATCACAATTTACAAAATTGTAAATAAGTAAACTGGAAACCACACATCCAACTCCATAAAGTGCCCCAAGTTGGTTAGGAGAATAGTTTGACAACCCTAACCAGTTAAAAATCAGAGTAAAATTTCCTTGTTCCAAAGGTTTTACCAGAATTTGCACATAACCATTATTTTCCGATTCGTCATCTTCCTTATTATTTGCACCATTTTTAGATCCTCTCCTATTAGAAAATGATGATCTGTGTAATGCCATTTTCAGAATGTGTATTCATCTGTTTTCTTCAGTGTACTGCTACATCACGTTGAATTATGGGAAAAGAGCCTCCTAGCGGCAACATCACAAGGAAGTTATTTCTCTACTTTCACTCTGACTGAGCGATCTGAAAATCATATAAATTACTTAATTTTAACATAATGATTTTAACACTGACGTTTGTTTGTCATTTTTTAAACACGAAGATCAATCAAACGGAACTATTATACAAATCGATCATTAAATCTCCTTTGTGATGTGTATTTACCTTTCAATGGGCGGATTATAATTATATGACCCCACCAGTGACCCGGACAGGTTAATTGTTATTTCGGTCAAGTATTGTGTACGTAGTTGATTACCTTTGTATATTGCTATTTGTTAATTACCAATGATACATGTAGATATTACAATGTAATACGCTGAAAACATGGGCATTTTTTTTAAATTAATTCACTAGTATTTTTGAAGGCTTGCATGGCCCGGTAGGCATGGGTAGAACTAATTAATATTAAACGCGGACGTCGTGGAAAACACCCGTCTGAAACGCGGACGTCAAAGAAATCACGACTTTGTGTCAAACGAAACGTAGGCAATGTTTTATTTTCCTTTAAATGTGATTTATTTTATTTTATTTAGTTTTTTATCTATTACTTTTTTATAATCCTTGTTTTCTATCTACATGTATAATATTTATTTATTTATTTAATTATTTATCTATTTATTTATTTATTTATTTATTTAACAAGAGAAAAAAGGTGATGGGAACAATTTCCTTCTCAGATCAAATCAAAAAGTTGAAATCATCAATTTACAAAACTGTTGAACTTGTAAAGAGAAAACTTGATGTATCATCACAAAAAAACTCAAAAAATGTTATACAAGTAAATCAAAAATAAGTTTTGAATACGTCTATATTAAACATAAAAACAGGGTTATTATTTTTTTTTATTCTACCATCTATATGATGCAAATATGTTTGAATTACAAAAACTGATGTATTCAGCTTCCTCTCTCAAAAACATTTAAAGCTGAATTGAAAAAAAAAATAGAATCAGTGCTCTTTTTTTTTCGAAAAAGAGGCTTTATAATAAAATATCTAGTGACGTTTTTGTATGTTCTGTAGCTTCGCCACGGCCACAACCTATCGAACCCTGTATGTTTTACTAATTGCTCTGGACACATGCAGCCCATAATTTACTGACAAAGTTTTTGACACATGTAGCCTTTGGTGGGCTTTCCACGTACATTTCACAAAGAATCCATTATTTTTAAAGCAGACCAAAATTGATTGTAACATTTACAAAAATTTTACACCTTTTGCCCCCTTATTAGGGTTCCTCCAACATTTCAATTTTCTGCAATAAGGGGATGGGGTGTGTCATGATATTAATCCTCAATTTTTTGAAAAACGAAAAAAACGAAAAAAAAAAAGGGAGTGCAATAATCAATCCTCCATTTTGACAAAATTTAAATTGCAAAAAAAAATATTTCTTAATTAAAAAGGGGGACCCCGGAAATCTATCCCGTATTTGCGTTAAAGGTTAGGCATATTATCGTCAAATTTCATAGCAATTGGCCAACCAGAAGTTATTGTATGAACAAATAAAAAAAAAAGATTTTGTTTCCCCTATGGGACCCCTTATTTCTAAACGAATAAGGGGACCCCCAAAATCAATCACATTCATCTTCTTATGGTATTAAACATTATTGTAAATTTCAAAGCTTTTGGTAAACCAGAACAAACGTTATTGTGGAAACAAATAAAAAGCTAAACGAAAAAAAGGGGACATCAAAATCAATCTCACCCATCCTGCATTGTCAAATTTCCTAGCGATCGGATAACTAGAACTAAAGTTATTGTGGGAACACTAAAAGTTAAAAGACAACGACAACGACGACGACAACGACAGCATCATACCATAATACGTCCGCAATGTTTTTTTTTATTATTTGAGGTCGTATAAAAATGAACACCACTTTTATTTTAAGATGTCCAAAATACAATACAATGAGACAGGAAACATTTTTAATTTGATTGACAATAACATAAATGGAGGGAAGTTCTTTTAAAACTCTTCACAAAATCAGTTTGTAAGCAAATACCACCAGCAATGATAATTAAACATTGTGGATAAATTCGTTATTAATATTAAACTCACAATGCTATCATTTTTGTCCCCCGCCGCAACGCGGAGCGGGGACATAGAAATGCCGGGCGTCCGTCCGTCCGTCCGTCACACTTTTTGTAAGCGCTTCAAAGGCTATAAATTTGGTCGGATTTTCATGAAACTTATACCAAAAGTTTATAACACTAATACCTTGGTCAATTTTCGATAATTTTTGTAGGAGTTAGGGGACTTTGACCATAAAAAAAACTCTGGTTTTTTTTGCAAAACAGACCTTGTAAGCACTCTTATCCCTACAAATGTGGACAGATTTTCATGAAATTTATACCAAATGTTCAAATCATTAATACCATAGTCAAGTTCAAAAATCATCATTTTTTGATAACTTTTGTAGGAGTTATGGGACTTTGACCGTAAAAAAGACTCTATTTTTTGCAGAACAGACCTTGTAAGCGCTCTCATCCCTACAGATGTTGACGGATTTTCGTGAAATATACTAAATGTTTATATCACTAATACCTTTGTCAAGTCCGAAAATCATCATTTTTCGATAAATTTTGTAGGAGTTATGGGACTTTGACCATAAAAAAGACTGGTTTTTTTTTGGCAAAACAGACCTTGTTTCGTAAGAGATTTCTCAGCTACTATTAATCCAAGGCTTTCGATATTTGGTATGCAGCTTCAAGTAGGTGTTTCATATCGTGGGATGCATATGCAGTTCTTTCGCTTACCCACTTCCTGTTAAGCGAGCAGACTTGGATTTTTTGTCGCTCGGCGGGGGACCCAGGAATTCTGTTCTTGTAAGATTGCAAATAACACTTAGTAAAGTACATTGAAATAAAAGATATTGAAATTTTTGGGGCCAAAATACTTAATAGGGTATTCGAGCACCTACCCCTTAGCAATATGGTGGCCCTCCGCCTTCTAGTCATTTAAAGAAATGCAAGATCGATTTCCTTGGCAGAGCGTCACGTTTGACATAGAAGTTATGTTGCTCCACGGTAGCTGTCTTCACTTTAGAAATTTTACGGTAGACACCATGCACTCGCAGACAAATATGGGATTTCCATCTCTCAACTGAGTGCAGATGTTGGTTTGTCGTAGAAATTTGTTTGACACACTGAATTGGAAATAAGCAACACGACGGGTGTGCTAAAGCAGGCAGGAACCGCTAAACTCCTCTAGAGCACCTGAGTTCACTCTTGTTACGACTTGAGTTTGCGTTGTTGATTTCTGTTCGGTTGATTTTGTGTTTTGTGTTTCATCGTTGCTGTTCTTGATCGTGTTTACCGGTTTCGTCGTTGCCCTTTCGGACTTTTGACACTCGAATGACCCATTGGTTCCTCTTAGCTTCTTTTAATCCATAACTATTTTTTATTGAATATATTAACGATATTCTCGTCTCTTCATTTACTATATATGGATTTGTTCGACAGTACTGTCCTAGTACTTATAACTAGAAAAACTGTGAGCAGTTGCTCACATATAGATACCCCCGCACCCCCCCCCCCCCCCCCCCAAAAAAAACCCCAATCCGATCAAATTTTAGAATTGTAGGTGCACATCTACATTATGTCATTAAGGTTGAATGAAAGTTTCAGGAAAATCCATTTAGGGGTTTAGGAGGAGTTGCGGAGAAGAGATTGGTACCACCTTGTTGTGTAACGGCTAAGTCCATGTTTTGCGATGGGAAACCCCCAAATCCATAGATCAAATTTTGAAATAGTAGATGCACAAATTTTGAAATAGTAGGTGCACATCTATATTATACCACAAACATTATGTGAAAGTTTCATGAAAATCTATTTAGGGGTTTAAGAGGAGTTGTGGATAAGAGATGGGTACTCCCTTGTTGTGTAATGGCTAAGTCCAAGTTATGATATGAGAACCCACAAAAGTTAGCCAGATTGAATTTTAAAATAGCAGGTGCACATCTTCAATATATCACAAAGATTGTGTGAAAGTTTCATGAAAATCCATTGAGGTCTTTAGGAGGAGTTGCGGATAAAAGATGGGTGACCCCTTATTTTGCAATGGCTAAGTCCATGCTTTGCTATGGGAACCCCAAAAACCAATTAGATAGAATTTTGAAATAGTAGGTGCCCACCTACATTTTAACAGAAAGATTATGCGAATGTTTCATTAAAATCCATTGAAGGGTTTATGAGGAGTTGCGGAAAAGAGATCGGTACCTCCTTGTTGAGTATTGGATAAGTCCAAGTTTTGCTATGGGAACCCCCGAAAGTCATTCGAAATAAATTTTAAAATAATAGGTGCACATCTTCAATATATCACAAAAATTGTGTGCAGGTTTCATGAAAATCCATTGAGGGATTTAGTAGGGGTTGCGGATAAGAAATAGGTACCTTTAAGTGAAAGGGAAGGACGGACTCGCGGACGGACGGACGGACGGATGGACAGACACCCTAGTCACTGTATACCCCCACTTTTCAAGCGGGGGATAAACAACTTCGTTTTGATTTGCTTTAAGTATATTTTAAACTTACTGTGTTACATTTGTGAAAGATATAATTTCAATTTTATAATTAAGTATATATATTTTTTTTTTAATCACCCCTATCGGCATATCAAAAGAACCATAAGGTATGTAGATTAAGAGCTCATTCGATATGCCCGTTTTTGTGGCTTATTTGATTTTATAGTATGATGTTTCAAAAAGATTTTATTAAATAATTTTAGCAATGAAAGAATTGATTTGTTTTTGTGTTGTAGGGATGAAAAAAGTCCGAAAAGCTTTTCGCGACAAAAGAAGTATTCAAGGACATCATGACGGTCGGAGTATTTAAAGAAGTGGGCCCAATAAAGCTTTTTGTGATTGTCTGAAGAAACATTTCAAGAAGTTTCAGGGCAGAAACGGACGAATGTTCCAGCCTCGATCTGTTGGGCCGATTTAAGCACAAACGAAGAATTTCTGAAATGTGAGACTATTAAAGTTATCCCAGACGTGCAAAGGACGAAGTACTGCAGGCACTGGTAACGATCAAGCTTTTCGTTTAGGACTGGAAAAGCATTGCAAGCTGTGTTACAGAAAAAAGTATTGCCGGATTGAAACTGACGAAGCATACCAGTAGTTGGGGACTGGAACTGAGAAACATTCAAGGAAAATGACTGGCGAAGTATTGCTGCACTGTGGGTATGGTCAGGCTTTCCGTGCCTGTGGGATTGAGGAAACATTTCTAAATTAACAGGTGACGAAAATTCCTGGCGAAAAATTTCGGGATTTACGCGGACGAATCATTTTTGGGGGACTGGAACTAACAAAGCATTCTTCATGATTCTTGGACTATAGGACCTTTGAAGCATTCCAGCATTGTGAGACTATCGAAGCATTTAGGGACTTTGAGATTGGCGAATCATTCTTAGATTGTGAAACTGAAAAATCATTCCGGGGCTGTGGAACTGGCTAAGCATAATTCGACTGCGGGAAAAACGAAGCATCCCAGGATTGTTGGACAGACGACGCATCCCAGGATTTAGGGGCTCGTTAAGTAGTCCACTGGGAGAATCAGAGAGGTTCTGGTTAAGCATTCGAGAATCAAAAGTCCGAAAAGAACTCTGGTTTTATGATATTATGTTCACTTTTTTTGTGGTGCATAAAATATTAACGAGTCACCATTTGAACAAATTCATCATAAAGGAGATAACGAAACAAATCCTAAAAAAAATCAAATGATAAATTGAAATATTGAAAAGAATGTTTAATAAATGACCTACCTATATGTTGCTACAGTTGATGTCCCAGTAGCTCCAGAAAAGTTACCTATAAAAAAGATGTGTCATGTTTTACATAGTCGCTTTTACGTCAGCAACAGAACATTACCGTTTATCTTACATGTATCATACCTATCTGGCTGAAATTGTCTCCCTTGATTGACACCCAGAATGATTGAACGTGTCATGCGATGCTGTAACTTGTGGTTGAGATTCTCTAATGTGATGCCAGTATAATCGGACGATATATTTTGTTGTCTAAGCACTCTTGGAATCACCAAGATGTTTACTGTTGTTTTACAGGAAATTCATGAAACCAACTTTTTTAGAATCAGATCAAATGATACCACTGAATATTAAAAGAATTTATTTTTTAACTCAGAATTTACTCAAAGATCCCCCTGTTCATTATATCAACACACAGACGACTAAACAGAATAATGCAATGACAACGTATGAATGTTTAGACTACTCATGTCGATGGCGGTTTTTACATTGTGAACTCTCATCCTGTTAACTCTGTCATGCCCAACATTTGACTCCGTGCTTGTAAAAAAGATCTGTATCTGTCTCTGTGTTTTATTTAACTTGGACGTGTGAGTGTGTCACTTACCATGGTCCCTCACAATTATTTCCATCTGGTTAAATGCTCGGAAATCTACTCTTATATCATACTGTTGGGCTTTGACATACAACCTTGCAGGTCGTTCTATGCAATTGCAAAATAGCTCTGACATTTTAACACCCCGATCATAAACCATGCATGCTCCGACACATTAACAAGGAAGTTGAAAAATTGGTACATGTATAGATGTATTCATCCTCATGCAGATCTCTATATTAGACGAATTTTGATATAAAAAAGAGACAATCAAGCGTTGCTCTGAATGCATTTACTATATTATTCTATTCAACATCATACCCTCGTGATAGAGCCGAGCAAACTTTTTAACTTGGAGATATATCATAGAATATATAGAATACAGATTACCGAAAGCCAGCAAAACAGCATTAAAGGAATTGTCATTTCTACGCGATTCAGTTTTAATTCGGTATTTCACAACCAAATATAAACGTTTCAAAAATTACGTTATGTTGTCTTGTAGAAATTTTATCTGCTTTATCATTGGTGGTACTGCTTTTATCTACTTGTTTTTTAAAAGCTTAACCAAAACTCAGCACCAAGAACATAGGAAATTCTTTACAACACTACGTAAAAAATCAATATAGGTTCAGATTTTATATCAGAAGTACCAAAGTCCCGGACATGAGTACGAAATCAGTTGGCACAACCGACAAGAACAGCACGAACAAACACATAAAGAACACGAGTGGGGGAGGGGGGACAACAAAAACAATAACACAACATTTATCCGTCAAAATGAATCTATACTTGTCATGATATATGTATTGTTTAAAAACTACTGTGATACTCTTTTGAGCAGTGTCATCAATATCTGTACCCAGTTTTATGTAAGTTTCCTGGAAAATGTTTATGCTTCGATAGTTTAATTCTGATTTGTATGCATTATCATGTTTGATCAATCCCATCACAAGCTATAGAAGCTTCACTGGTGTTAGTTATATTGTTTGCCTTGCGTTTTTTACACCATATTTACATGCACGGGTTGGTCAACAGTTAGTCTGAATCTGTATCTTTAAAGTGTTTATTGACGTTTTTGGTTATAACGAATTCATAGGATATGATTTATATGCAGCAAGAATTGTGCGAAGCTAAGTCCAAATACAGCTTGTCTGTACTGATTTTTTGGTATTTAAGACATAAGTTGTAGACCATAACCATAATTTTCAAAATCACTAGTATTTTTTGACAAGGAAAAACTTCAATTTCACCCAAAGCACTAGGCATGATCGCTTCTGTGTTAGAAGTATGTACTGCAATGATTGCTGTCTGGGCGATCGTTTGCGTTTTTTAAAAATGTTTTGATCCCAAGTGAAAATAACTGCAAAAAACTTAGGCAATCAATTAAAGAAAACCAATTTTCAAACCATGTTTTGTCATTAGCTTTAGAAAGAAGCCAGACCAGGAGAAAGAAATACCCGTCAGCACTAAAAACATCCACCAACAAGAAGATAACGACATATAATGCACCATATCCGAAGAGGGTCGAATAAAATAGAATTCCAGACATAAAAGTGCTGACTTTTTACCAAAAACCTACCGACTTGAATGTCCATTAGTGATGTAATCAATAACACTGGCTCCAGAGAAAGGACTTAATGAATTGTAATGGCTTCCGTACTGTCTGCAGCTTTGTATATCTAGACCATCATAAATAAGACCTTGTAGACTTTATATAAGAAATCACGGACAGAACTGCGTTTTTTTATCATTAGATTGCAAACGGATGAGCAAAGTTGGGGCAATTTAGTTTAGAAACATAATTAAGATTAAAATTTTGGTGCATTTAGCTAGCTGATATTGAGCTGCACGAATAAATTCATATGTTTTAAACGAAACCCATTTAGTTATTTATATGTTCTGTATACATGGCTAAAATGTCGGAAATAGACTGCTTATCGCACATAGAATGACAGAAAAGCCGGTATTAAATACCAATGCTCATAAGAAAATAAGTGTGGCTAGTATATTCTACTGCAAAAGAGAGTTTCTGGAGGTTTTATGCAGTCATCGTAGGACTAAGATAGTTACAAAAGGAGAATCGTTTTCTTCATGTAAGAGCATGAAGTCTTTCTAAAACTTCCTAAATATTGATACGATTTATCAACAAAATACACAAACAACCTAAACAATGACCAACCAAATTATGAACATTCAGTACAAACTTTTAGCTGTTAAAGCGGTATCTCTGTATTCGCACAAAGGTCAGGGAATAAAAATGATTAAAATCGGCGCATAAAATGCATATAAAACATACGTTTTACCGTGCTTTTTTACCGAGAATGCAGAAGTTTTCCCTTCATGCTCATTGCATAATTCAAGATTTATTCAAAGCCATCTAGAAATTTGGGGAAAAATTGCCAATTAATTGGTAATATATTGTTTTTCTAACTGATGCAGTAAGGGGGAAATTATGAGGAATAAAAAGAAACACTTGATTTTGTTAAGAAGGACTTGGAAATTGGATTTTTTTCCCTTAAAATTTAAATTCACAGATAGTTTTTGCTACCACTTTTTAAGAAGCAGATAGAATGTCAAAAAGGCAAAATAAGCCATCACAAACGAGAACAACACGAAGAAACCGACATAAACACATAAAGTCTAAAACCATTCCAATTATAAGGCTAGGACTGAAATTGTCAAACACTTTAAAGTTTTCAAAATTAGTCTGACCATAAATGATTAAAAATGCGTAATGGTGTACTTGTAGACCATGCAATAAATTCGAATACAAAAATGTACTTAAAACAAGTTCGTTGGGTTCTTATAAAAACAGGAAGTCAACATGATTATGAAAGAGACATGTCGGCATAAAAATCCATGTTGTGGAATGTCTTTATAGATCTAGATTTTACATCATTTTTTACCGATAATGAAATTATATAATTTTTGCGTTCAAGTACAAGTATGCTACAATTGATTTGTCTCATTGTATAATTACCAGTCTGGACATCGTATAATTACCAGTCAGGACCTGGAATCGGACATAGGATTTCTGACGAATCAGCATGTAAGTTAATTACTCCCAATGTCAAATTTAGGACCCACAACCCTAAAATTTATCAACAGAAACTGGTGACAAAACAAGATAACACAACTCTTCGAAAGGGTTAAAATGATCCTTCTTGGTCTGATAATTCAGTTGAAAGCAGGTCAAGTAGACAAAAAAAGAAACACCAGAAGAAAAATGCACAAGCAGCAGAGTGAAATCGTTCGGAAGGGTAAAAAGTTCCTTTTTGTTGAGATATCGTCGCATTGTCTGTAATAGTTAGTGACTACAGTCTATCATATGCAATGAACGAACAAAATTAAAAAAAAATATCAATAATAGCTAAACCATCTTCTTGACACATTGTGGACTTTGTTAACTCTATTTTTGTCATTTGACCAATATAGTAAATTACAATGATCATCTACGGATTTAATTTGCTATTACGTAATAACGAAGATAAAAGGTTTTTCCTTCATATATGGTGCTTCTAGAAAAGTGCAAGTTATGTCACAATCAGAATTACAATCTGTAATCACAAAATGTCGTGATTTACTTGGGATTTGTTCTACGGGTGGTGATGCAGAATATTTTTACGAGTCCAGATTACAATGCTTTACTCACAGGGACATGCTCCCGTCTATCAATATTTTGTTAGAGTCAATGTGCGGTACGAAAAAAACATGTTCGTGCCGCACATTGACTCTAACAAAATATTGATAGAGGGGAGCAAGTCCCTGTGCTTTACTGAAATTAAATGTGCATTCTTCCGGATAACCGGGGTCATTAGATTCGTTTCATCGCGACTTTGCGTAATTGATTGCTAATGTTTTTTGTTTATTTTTTGTGCTTTGCGTTTCTTGCAATTGGTGTTGGTGTTGTTGAAGCGTGAGTATAGGGTAAGGGTCACACGACATGTTGACAGTTGCTTTGTCCACAACCCATACTAATATCCGATGTCTTGGAATAATGCTTTTCAAGTAATTCATTAATTTCCACAAAAGTCTTACGCCGCCGCCGGAAAGAAATACTTATGTCTCGCCTTCCGCGTCTTTTCTTCGCAAGCGAGACAAAAAATAATAGAACGGATTGATTCCTTTGCATGTATTCCTTTGCATGTGTAAAAGCTTATCCAACAGAAATCTAGATTTGAGCGACATATGATTGCAATGGGGTGAAATAGATATGGATTCTTACAATTATATAATTCCTGGAGTATTAACATTTCATTTATTACAAAGTAAATCTTCGTCGTTTCCATATAAAATATTAAAGAAACTGTCAAATAACAAGAGGCTCCCAGGAGCCTGAATCGCTCACCTGGTCTTGATGTTGACCCTATACTTTTGTAGAGCTAAATGAGCTGAACATTTAAGCAAGCAACAGCTAATCTCTATCTGCAATAGTTTTCATTCTGTAGGCCAAAAACATGAAAAATCACTTTTTTCAGGGGCCGTAACCCCTATAAGGGGTCATCTGACAACTTCGACCCTGTAAAGAATTTTGTAGAGCTAAATGAGCTGAACATTTAAGCAAGCAACAGCTAATCTCTATCTGCAATAGTTTTCATTCTGTAGGACAAAAACATGAAAAATCGCTATTTTTCAGGGGCCGTAACCCCTATAAGGAGTCATCTGACAACTTCGACCCTATGGAGAATTTTGTAGAGCTAAATGAGCTGAACATTTAAGCAAGCAACAGCTAACCTCTATCTGCAATAGTTTTCATTCTGTAGGCCAAAAACATGAAAAATGGCTATTTTTCAAAGGCCGTAACCCCTATAAGGGGTCATCTGACAACTTCGACCCTATGAAGAATTTTGTAGAGCTAAATGGGCTGAACATTTAAGCAAGCAACAGCTAATCTCTATCTGCAATAGTTTTCATTCTGTAGGCCAAAAACATGAAAAATCACTTTTTTCAGGGGCCGTAACCCCTATAAGGGGTCATCTGACAACTTCGACCCTGTGGAGAATTTTGTAGAGCTAAATGAGCTGAACATTTAAGCAAGCAACAGCTAATCTCTATCTGCAATAGTTTTCATTCTGTAGGCCAAAAACATGAAAAATGGCTATTTTTCAGGGGCCGTAACCCCTATAAGGGGTCATCTGACAACTTCGACCCTATGAAGAATTTTGTAGAGCTAAATGGGCTGAACATTTAAGCAAGCAACAGCTAATCTCTATCTGCAATAGTTTTCATTCTGTAGGACAAAAACATGAAAAATCGCTATTTTTCAGGGGCCGTAACCCCTATAAGGGGTCATCTGACAACTTCGACCCTATGGAGAATTTTGTAAAGCTAAATGAGCTGAACATTTAAGCAAGCAACAACTTATCTCTATCTGCAATAGTTTTCATTCTGTAGGCCAAAAACATGAAAAATTGCTATTTTTCAGAGGTCGTAACCCCTATAGGGAGTCATCTGACAACTTCGACCCTATGGAGAATTTCGTAGAGCTAAATGAGCTGAGCATTTAAGCAAGCAACAGCTAATCTCTATCTGCAATAGTTTTCATTCTGTAGGCCAAAAACATGAAAAATGGCTATTTTTCACCTTTAAGGGGCCGTAACCCCTATAAGGGGTCATCTGACAACTTCGACCCTATGGAGACTTTTGTAGAGTTAAATGAGCTGAACATTTAAGCAAGCAACAGCTAATCTCTATCTGCAATAGTTTTCATTCTGTAGGCCAAAAACATGAAAAAATGCTATTTTTCACCTTTAAAGGGCCGTAACCCCTATAAGGGGTCATCTGACAACTTTGACCAAATGGAGACTTTTGTAGAGCTTTTGATGCTGAATCAGTAGCGTGGCCTCAGATTTCCTCTATCTCTTATACTTTTTGATTTATAAGCCAAAAACAGTAGTCTGACCGCCCTAGTCTATTTTTAGTAACGGCGGCCATGTTTTTTATCGGATCAAAAATCAAAACACAAGTTTGGTGCAGGACACCCTAAGGATCATTCATACCAAGTTTCATTAAATTCTGTTTGGTAGTTTCAGAGGAGAAGATTTTTGAAAAATTGTTAACAGACGACGACGACGACAGACGACGACAGACGACGACGACGGACGCCAAGTGATGGTAATAGCTCACATGGACCTTCGGTCCAGGTGAGCTAAAAATAAAGTCCATATCTCTTACCGAATGTAATCAAAATTTTGACAAGCGTTTTGTTTATCTGGTATTAAACTCTCAATTTTGACTGATTTATATAAATTATATGCAGTTCACAAATATGGATTGTAATTGTAATTTAGTATCTCTCATGACAAGATATGAAGTCAGAACTTAAGTACTCAATGTACTTCATTGTGTTAAATTTTCACCCCAAATGTTTGAATCAGTGGATTTCACGGCCACCAGACGGTCAAACGAGCGAAAGACTGTTAATTTACCTGTAGCATGGAGATAAATGCGCCAGAAGTCTGTTACTCGAGTCGGTTCTATGACTGTTAGTAGTAAATATTAGTTTTAAAAGTCACTTATGTACAAAATCATTACTTTTTTGAAATAATGATTTGTTTTTGGCCAAAACAAAAACTGTCTGACAAAATGATTATCATTAGCGGATTGAATGGACACAAAAAGTAAAAACTTTGTCAACGGAGTTATAAATGAAATGAAAAGGCGATATGAAAGGTAGAAGAAAAAACATGTTCAAAAATAGAATTTATGAGTTTTTCAAATGTATTTACTCCGAAAAGTGGAACTATCAGTATCATAATTGTTAATCTTACACCCCATAATAATACTGGATACATTTGGAGATATTTGCATTATTCTGTCTCTTTTAAAACAGGATTTTCAGTAAACTCTAAAGATAATGTCGGTTAAAGAGTAAGTCAAAGTAAAAACTGTCTGTCAAGAGTTTTATTATCCCAATTCGTTTTTAATATAATGCGTAATGTATCTATGCATACAGTGCATATATTTATCAGATTTCTTCATTATGTTAGAAACGAAAATGTTACTTGTTTTCCTTATACCTTAGAGTGTTTGGATGCCAATATATTGGGCCAAATAAAAACATGTGTTTCCTGTTTCCCTATATACCATATTTTTCATGCCTAATATAACATTTTCATTGTCATATTTTGCTTAAGCACCGTTTAACTTTTATTAAGCTCTTCATTTTATCAAGGTAAACACAAAAATGTAAGAAATAATGCCTACCTACAATCTTTATTTTTATGCCCGTTCTACAAAAGTAGAGGGGCATTTAGTCCGTTTAGGGTCCGTTCGTCCGTCTGTTCATCTGTCCGTCCCAAATCCCCATATCTCCAAATTCCCACCTACTGACAAATGCCACATCAATCATATTGGTATGGTAGGTGTATCTAGTGATGCTAAGCACAATGCATGCTTCGGATGCTGGATGTGACCTATATTTTCTGCATGAATGACCACTTATAGAAGAATGTTTAAGTCCATTCCTTCTTACTGATAAGTGTCATAGCAACCATATTGGTCTGGTAGGTGCACCTAATGATGCTTATCACAATGCATGCTTCGGATGCTGGATGTGACTTATATTTTCTGCATGAATGGCCTCTTAAAGAAAAATGGATTGAGTCCATTCACGATTACTGACATGTGCCACATTACTATATTGTTATGGTAGGTACACCTAGTGATGCTAAGGACAATGCAAGCTTCGGACGCTGGCTGTGACCTATATTTTCCGCATGAATGACCACTTATAGAAGAATGGTTAAAGTTAAAGTCCATTCCATATGACGGACAAGTGCCTTAGCAACCATGTTGATGCTTTAGTGTTTGCAGAAAAAAATAAATGTTGCGAGATGGGACATTATGTCTTTTGGACATATTTTTGTTTCACACATGTAACAGGAAAGACGAAGATTTTTATGTTTGGTCTTAAATGACAATAGTGTCACTGCTTAAATCTTGATTTGTAAAAGTACATGTATTCACCATACATTGGAAGCAAAAATTATTTTTACTTTGAGGATTATAAATTTAATTCCGTCATAAGGGTTTTCATTCTAGGATTTGCTTTTTTCTCATAGAAACTTTCTGTTTCAATTCGAATTTCTTTTTCTTTTCATTTTCTATTCTGGAAAATTAAAAAAAATAAATGCATTTTTAAAATTGCATTTTGATGAATAAGACAGAGAACAGAAAACAAATTAAGGAAATATGTTTCTGACCATTCACATAAAGTATCGAGAAGTGGAAATGGAGAACATGTTACTTGAAGAGATACATGGTAATGTAGAATGGAATAAAATTAGGAACACTAAGATTTTTGTGAACCTTCAAGATCAGATTGCTAGCTGCAATAATCTATATTGATTTACTCGTAACCGACCTGTTAACAGACCAAAATTCAATTGACATGACTCATTAACCGACCGAATTTTCAATAACAATCAATATCTTCATTTATAAGACACGAAAACATACAATATTTTGAGGTTAGAATCTTATGAGATCATTTCACACATCACAAACGATAACACAATCATTTTGTGTAAAATTATCGAAAAAAACAACAGAAAATGATAAAAATGTTATGTCGGAATATTGTGTACACATATATAAATTTGATCGAGTCGGACGCCTTCTTAAATTTCTTAATTCGTTTAAATCCAATCAAAACGCAATTTTGTATATCAATGCAAAACGAGCAACCATTTTGTCAGACATATTTTGTTTTACAAATAAGATTCTATAAAAATGATAATAATAAAAAATGCAACTTACCTGTGGGTATTTTCTCGATAACATTTTATTAACAGTCTTTGACCAACTCGAGTAACAGACTTCTGGCGCATTTATCTCCATGCTACAGGTAAATTAACAGACTTTCGCTCGTTTGACCGTCTGGTGGCCGTGATGTTTGTAATAAAAAGCTACGCCGAGCGCAGCATGATACGGCCACAACATGTTAAACCCTGCACGTTTGCTGCCCAATATGGATTGTCAAATGCTTAGGACACATGCATCCCATGGTGGACTCACAGTTAATGCTTTTTGAAACATGCATTTTTTGAAACATGCATTCTTTGGGGGACTTTGAATTGGATATCTCAAATTTGTTTATACATTTATATGGTCTATACCAACCTTCAAGGAAAACTCGTTTGGCCCCTTTGATCCCCAATTTTCCCAAAATGGCAGGTATTTTTTAATAAAAATTTGAAATTTGGACCACAAATATGAAAGTCGGTTTTTTGGGGTGTGGCACCTTTTTCATCCCTTGTAGCAATGTAAACGTGCAAGATACTTCAAAATTTTCGTTACATTTTCCTGACAGAATTTATTGAGGACTACAATGAAAAAAAATGTATGAAATAATGTTCTACAGCAGTCCATTTTACCACCATTTGGTGCCTTTTTTCTTTGGAATGGTAGGGACCACAATCCCTTAATACATGAGGAAACTTTCTCTAGTAGTTAGAAACATCATTTTAAAGCAATGAACAATAATGATCAGCCCACTTTAACTATTTTTTTTAAATAAAACCATTTGCCCGAGACAAAGTATTATAATTGTCGTTTTTTGGCCCCTTTGACCCCTAAATTCTCGAAAACGGTATGAGGGCAAATCTGATTGAAAAAAAAAACACGTGCAGGGATTTTTACAAGCCGGATTCCAATGAAGAAAAAGATTTTGAAAATCGGACTACAATTAAAAAAGTAGATTTTTTGGGTGTGGCCCCTTTTTGACCCCTTCTGGCAATGTAACGTTACAAGATACATCAAAACTGTTATTAAATTTTATTGACAAAAATTGAGGAATACAATTAAAAAAGAACTATCAAAATCGGATGAAAATTAAACATTCTACAGATGTTTTGTTAATACACCCATTTTAGCCCCTTTTGACCTTTTTTCTGAAACGGCACCTTAGGGGCCAGAAACCCCAAATGAAATACCAACCTTCCAAAATTTTATCACAATTGTTTCATTACAACTTAAGTTATCGCACGGAAACTAAAGTGTCTACAGACGAAAACGACGACAACAACGACATCGCCATAACATAGTACCATCGCAAAAAAAATGCGGTCGAATAAAAAATGAAAACCATGATCATTTGCAAGAAAGGACCAAGGACTAAGAGGGCTATAAGAAACGGAATTTGAAAAAAAAATCAAATAAAATTCCATCACTTTTTAAAGTACCATTTATAGCCAGGTTTCGGTCACCATTTTACCTTTCAAGTTTTCTGCATGAAAAGATGCTTCCTTTTCGAATTATATAACTAAAACGAAAAAGTCGTTAAGCAAGTCAAATATTTCATTATTATGTAAAAAGACATTTTTTCTTTGACAATTTCTCCATATTGATTCTTTAGTTGTGTTACAATAACATTTTAACAGTTAGCTAATTTAACTTGACAGATGAGAAGTAAGATTACATAATGCATTTCAATGAATTAAGATATGCTCGTACAAGTCTGCAAAGTTTATGTAATGTTTTGAATTAAGATATTTTCAGACCATAAATTTTGTACAAATCTTCACACTTAATGTAATCTTGAATTAATACATGCTCAGTCCATAAATTCTGTACAAGTCTGCACACTTAATGTGATCTTTTGAATTAAGACATGCTCAAACCATAAATTTCGTACAAGTCCGCACACTTAATGTAATCTTTTGAATTAAGACAGGCTCATCTCATAAATTACGTACAAGTCCGCACGCTTGATGTAATTTTTTGAATTAAGACAGGCTCATCCCATAAATTACGTACAAGTCTGCACACTTTATTCAATCTTGAATTAAGACATGCTCTGTCCATAAATTTTGTACAAGTCTGCACAGCTCTTGTTATCTTTTCAGTTCGGTGTTTTCCCGTACAAGACTTTCTCTACTTGATCTCTAGATCGTCCTGTTCTCGTTGGTGTTTAATGGTTTCGACTTATTCCTTTCCGACTTTCGACATTGGAATGTAGGAAGTCTGCTTCATATTTAGATCTACATCTCGAAATTGACTCTCAAGGAAGACTTTCGACGAATGTAGGAAGTCTGCTTCATATTTAGACCTACATCTCGAAATTGACTCTCAAAAAAGACTTTCAACAAGTCTCTATGACAAACGTGATGACTTCAACTTTCCAATAGTCAACTTTCCATTCTTGTGTAGCAACATTCCGTCCGCTCCAGCTTATGGAGTTTACGTATCTCAATTGATTCGTTACTCCAGAGCTTGCGGGACTTACATCGATTTTCTTAGCAGAGCGTCACGACTGACGCAAAAATTGCTCACACAGGGTTATGTTACTCCTCGGTAGCTGTCTTCACTCAAGAAAAGTTACGGAAGACATCATGCACTTATAGACAAATATGGGATTTCGATCTCTCAGATGAGTGCAGATGTTGGTTTGTCATAGAGTTTTGTTTTGTCTTCCTTTACCGGATTTGACACACTGAATTGACTGTTGGCAACGCGACAGATGTGCTATAGCAAGCAGGAACTGCTTACTCTTCCGGAGCACCAGAGTTCACTCTTGTTTCGACTGGAGTTCGCGTTGTTGATTGATATTCAGTAATTTTGTGTTTCCATATTTTACATGTTGTCTGTTTTTGTCCCGTTCTTGTTGGTGTTTACTAGTTTTGTCTCAGCCCTTTCGGACTTTTGACATTCGGATGCCCCATTGGTACCTCTGCTTCTCCCATAGGTACCGGTACTTCTGCTTCTTTTCCGCCCGGATTGCTTTTTTGATACGAAATATTCCGTTTAATTTGATTTTTTTTTTACTTTATAAGACAGCCCATGCATGGGACATCGGAAGGTTGCTTTTACAGATGTTTTTTTTCACATTGAGTTGATACCAAAATGGTAAAGGGTACCGTATGTCTTTATGTTGTATTGAAATAAGTTACTTAAGATCACTGGATGGTGTGGGGGAAGGGAAATTTTGTTGATTTGTGTGCTCCAATACATGAATGAGACTTCACTCTTTTTAATCCGTAAGAAGGTTATATTTCATCAATCATTTCAATTACTCATATGCAATTTGTCTTCACGTAGAGTTATATGAAGCTCATATTTTTTCCATTTTGTAAATAGCATATACAAGTCAACGAATTCAATTTCCATGCAATGGGCATGTTTTCATGGATTTCATGTCGGACATCATGTATATGGCGCTGTAAACAATAAATGAAGTGTTACGTAGGAGATTTTTGTTCGTTACCAAGATGTCATGAAGTTGTTTCCTCCAGAGACCAGCACTTTACCGATCGATCACAGGTCTAGAAGAAATGATTATTGGTGAGTACGTTACCCCTTTAGCACGAGACGACTTGAATATTGTGAGTGAGTGAGTGAGTTGGTGTTTTACGCCCGTGCAACGCTATATAGGTTATTGAATGCTACGTTATCACAATAGCAGGAGATGTACATGGCACAAATATTAAAATAGAAATTTATGTGATGTAAAGTTTGCGTGAATTCTGGTATTAAATCACAATTATTGACAATTCACATTTAATTGCTTATTATCAAAGGGAAAAACAGCTGAATTCAATACGCTTAGCATTTACATCAAAGCTATTTTGGTTTCTCAATGTGGACAGCGATTTGAAAATGGAAAATTAGCTTTTCAGATTACAGTTAAATGATACCCTTTTGAGCAAGGGCATGTTACAGAGTCATAATGACTCTTTTTATTTTTATGCATATTCTAAATTCTAGTTTAAAAAGAACAAAGAAATCGATTAGAAGCTTCACAAATCAAGTCGAAAGCAATAATGTTAAAAACGAAAGATTATGGAATATGTGCCAGAAAGACACAATCCACATATTGATGTCATTTTCTATAAATGATAAAAACAAACATTCAATGCGTGCTAAGCGCTTTTCTGGACTAACCTTCACCAGACACGGAAGGGGTCGAAAATTGGAAGACCGGTAGGATATTAGATTTGAAAAGACAAAATACTAAAGCCAAAAAATATTACAACAATGACTAAAATGAGATAAACCTATCAACTGCATTAGAGATAGCCAAAATTTTAGATCAGAATGTAAAAAAAAATGGAAATATGTAAACAGTGACTTTCCAACACATATTCCAGTACTCTAAAATAACTGAAGCACGGGGAAGCTTTACATTGAAATAGTTTTTATCTAAAATAGTGTCTATAGTTTTCGTCTTAAGCAATCATATTTCAAGTAAAAGTAGTGTTATATATTTTTTTCTGGGAAATGGTGGTCATTCTAAAATTCAATTTTACCACCTATGTTCACAAAACAACCCCGCCGATTATATTAAATGAAGAACTTGTACACTATTTACACAGAAACCTTTTCCGATTTGAAGTATAACACACTTAAAAGCATGCAAACGAAGCTATTTTGCCTATAAGTGCGCCTCTTTAATGCTCATTTTTTTGTGTTAATTGCAAACCAGAATGGTTTGAGTCCATCATGAAAACTAGTTATTTAAATCATTGCTTCGAAACCATAACCTTGTCATTTCGAAAATATGCGTGATTCAAATCATGAAGACACCATAATGATTCCAAAATTTTATATAAATTCAAAGTTGACAATTTTTAATTTTCTAATCCTTGAATATCAAATGAAACTCCTGGTCCAAGACTATTTTGAACTTTAAGGTCGAGGAAGCCTTGTCAAAATGAAGCAAATGGCTTGAAAATAAGCGCTCTTCATTCAAGACAGTATGCCTTTTGAAGATCTTATCATCAAATTATCTTCTCTGTCGTCATTGCTGTGCCATAAAAAACAATTTCAGTTAAAATGGTTCCGTTTGCTGACGACTTCGTCAATCATAAGCTTCCCTTTTTTTCCTTAGAATACCAATTTTATTGGTATATTATTTTTGATTTTCTCTTTACAACAATAAATGACGCAAAATAATTGAGGACCACATCTTTTAATAGATTTAGCTGATTTTATCTACAGCGATGATGTAAAATATATACTAGTAGAATTGGAACAAAAAATATTTTCATCACGTTTTCTACTCATGTATATATAGTATTGTATCTAATCTAAAAACTATTTAAAACTTTTTTTCAAACGTTTCAAACGATGAGGATGCAATTGTGCATAGCGACTATTTAGGGATATGCATACCAAGTTTCATCAAATAATGGTTTATACCGGCATTCCCTGAGTTATGAAGACGTGCGTAATAATTAATTCAATAGGTTTAGGCAGCAACCATTTGAAATTGGGGGGGGGAATGAATATTTTGTTTTCATTTTTTGGGAAAAACAAGGCGTTGCACTAAGTCTGCTTAAGCTGTATACCAAATTTGAAATCAATTCCTTCTGTAGAAGCCGAGAAATCTGTTACAAAAATTGTCTATTTTTGACCCATAAAAAGTCTAAGTCGGCTCGGAAAACAGGTAGTAGATGATGGAATGACCTTGAAAGGAGAGGCACGGTATAACTAATCATGCTGAAGCTGTGTACCAAAATTGAAACCAATCCATCCAGTAGAAGCAGAGAAATTGAACCGGACGGACAGACGGACGGACGGACAAGTTGATTGCAATATAGCCCCCTCTCTTACGAGTGGGGGTATAAAAATAAATAAATAAATTGTCCTCGACAAATTGCTTTGGTGAGCCTAAGCTACACAGCGTAAACAAAATTGCGAATAAAAAAATTGTTTTCCATGTCGTTCAAAAAAAAAATTCTCGTCTTCGAAAATTTTTGAAAAAAATAAATTGTCGAGAGGCGAAAATAAAAACCCCCCAAATTTCAAGTAGTTGCTGCCTTACTCACCTTTACATGGTAAAAGAAATCACTTGAGCTTTTACATTGCTAAGAGTAATACTGACAACTATTACAGTTGCGTAACTGATCACATACCACAGGCATCCACATTTTGGACAAAATTTTCTATTTTGAGTTATGAGACCAAAAAAAAATATGACAGATCTAAAAATACATCCCACCATTAATATACCCCTACCAGATTATACATAAAAATGTGGAAAGCCTAATACTAGTTGCTGAGACAACTACTGTCAAAAGATGGGGTTAGTAGTGTACTAAGATACTGCTAAGGTCAAAAGATGGGGTTGGTAGTGTGCTAAGATAATACTGTTGCCAAAAAGATCAAAAGATGGTGTTAGAAGTGTGCTTGGATACTACTGTTGCCAAAAAAGTAAAAAGATGGGGTTGGTAGTGTGCTTAGATACTACTGTTGCCAAATAGGTCAAAAGATGAGGTTGGTAGTGTGCTAAGATACTACTGTTGCCAAAAAGGTCAAAAGATGGTATTAGTAGTGTGCTTGGATACTACTGTTGCCAAAAAAAGTAAAAAGATGGGGTTGGTAGTGTGCTAAGAAACTACTGTTGCCAAAAAGATTGAAAGATGGCGTTAGTAGTGTGCTAAGATACTACTGTTGCCAAAAAGGTCAAAAGATGGTGTTAGTAGTGTGCTAAGATACTACTGTTGACAAAAAGTCAAATGATGGCGCTAGTAGTGTGCTAAGATACTACTGTTGCTCAAAAGGTCAAATGATGGTGTTAGTAGTGTGCTAAGATACTATTGTTGCCAAAATGGCCAAAAGATGGGGTTGGTAGTGTGCTAAGATACAACTGTTGCCAAAAAGGTCAAAGATTTTGCTAGTAGAGTGCTAAGATACTACTGTTGCCAACAAGGTCAAAAGATGGTGTTAGTAGTGTACTAAGATACTACTGTTGCCAAAAAGGTCTAAAGATGGGATTGGTAGTGTGCTAAGATATTACTGTTGCCAAAAAGGTCAAAAGAAGGTGTTAGTTGTGTGCTTAGATACTACTGTTGCCAAAAAAAGTCAAAATATGGGGTTGGTAGTGTGCTATGATGCTACTGTTGCCAAAAAGGTCAAAAGATGGGGTTAGTAGTGTGCTAAGATACAACTGTTCCCAAAAAGGTCAAAGATTTAGCTAGTAGTGTGCTAAGATATTACTGTTGCCAAAAAGGTCAAAAGAAGGTGTTAGTTGTGTGCTTAGATACTACTGTTGCACAAAAGGTCAAATGATGGTGTTAGTAGTGTGCTAAGATACTATTGTTGCCAAAATGGCCAAAAGAAGGTGTTAGTTGTGTGCTAAGATACTATTGTTGCACAAAAGGTCAAATGATGGTGTTAGTAGTGTGCTAAGATACTATTGTTGCCAAAATGGCCAAAAGATGGGATTGGTAGTGTGCTAAGATACTACTGTTGCACAAAAGGTCAAAAGATGGGGTTAGTAGTGGGCTAAGATACTACTGTTGCCAAAAAGGTCAAAAGATGGTGTTAGTAGTGTGCTGAGATACTACTGTTGCCAAAAAAAGTCAAAATATGGGGTTGGTAGTGTGCTAAGATACTACTGTTGCAAAAAGGTAAAAAGATGGTGTTAGTAGTGTGCTTAGATACTACTGTTGCCAAAAAGGTCAACAGATGGTGTTAGTAGTGTACTAAGATACTACTGTTGCCAAAAAGGTCAAAAGATGGGATTGGTAGTCTGCTAAGATATTACTGTTGCCAAAAAGGTCAAAAGAAGGTGTTAGTTGTGTGCTTGGATACTACTGTTGCAAAAAGGTCAAAAGATGGGGTTAGTAGTGTGCTAAGATACTTCTGTTGCCAAAAAAAGTCAAAATATGGGGTTGGTAGTAAGCTAAGATACAACTGTTGCCAAAAAGGTCAAAGATTTGGCTAGTAGTGTGCTAAGATATTACTGTTGCAAAAAATGTCAAAGGGTGGTGTTAGTAGTGTGCTAAGATACTACTGTTGCCAAAAAGGTCAAAAGATGGTGTTAGTAGTGTGCTAAGATACTACTGTTGCAAAAAAAAAGTCAAAATATGGGGTTGGTAGTGTGCTAAGATACTACTGTTGCCAAAAAGGTCAAAAGATGGTGTTAGTAGTGTGCTTAGATACTACTGTTGCCAAAAAGGTCTAAAGATGGGATTGGTAGTGTGCTTAGATACTACTGTTGCCAAAAAGGTCAAAGATGGTGCTAGTAGTGTGCTTAGATACTACTGTTGCAAAAAAGGTCAAAAGATGGGGTTGGTAGTGTGCTAAGATACTACTGTTGCCAAAAAGGTCAAAGATGGTGCTAGTAGTGTGCTTAGATACTACTGTTGCAAAAAAGGTTAAAAGATGGGGATGGTAGTGTGCTAAGACACTACTGTTGCCAAATAGGTCAAAAGATGGTGTTAGTAGTGGGCTAAGATACTATTGTTGCAAAAAAGGTAAAAAGATGGTGTTAGTAGTGTGCTAAGATACTACTGTTAGTCAAAAGATGCTGTTAGTAGTTTGCTAAGATACTACTGTTGCCAAAAAAGTCAAAAGATGGTGTTAGTAGTGTGCAACTGTCATAGTACTGTAACATGTGCAAACCAAGTTTCATCAATCTAGAACTATGTCTGCTGACATACACATAAATTATTTTCTGGAAATGTTAAACCCTTTTCAAAATATTTACTGTAAGTATTTCCAGTTGTGTATTGGTCCAAATGAATTTACCGGTATTTATCTTTTATAATGTATAATAAAAAGTTCACAGGATATTTTGTTTTGGTGGAAAGTAAACAATAGAAAAGATTGCTGCATTTCTCATTTCTTTTTGTTGTGTTACTTCCATTACATAAAGAAAAGTATGGCTTTACCCCTTTCCAAACTTCCCACCTGGCATTTCATGGCAGATATTGTATGACTGAAATTCTACCAAATGAGCAGCAGCTAGAGTAAGTGAAAATTTCGTTAGTCTAAAGAAGTTCTTTTGTTAGTGGATATTCATAAAATTCTATTAACGGATGTCAGCCTAAAATCTTATGCGTTTTTTTTTTAATTGTAACCTGGATCTTTGACTCTTTTAACCCAAATCTGTGGTCTTTTCTTATCTTTAACTTTAATGTAAGTAAGTTTCAGGAAATTTTATGAAGGACTTAAAAAAGTTACAACCAATTATAGGCTTCAATTTCCATACTTTTATTTATTACTTGTGATCTAGCTATATATAAAGACATAGACCCAAAAATCCAAAGAAGCAAAGAAGTACAATTTGGGTATCCATTATCCAAATGTCAAAAGTCCAAAAGAGCGAAGACAAAACCAGTAAATACAATCAAGAACAGCGGGAAGAAACAGACAACACAAAAACTCATAAACTCAAGCCCTAAAGAGAAAGAAATCAGCTGTCCTGGAAGAGTAAGCAGTACCTGCTTGCTATAGCACACCAGTCCTGTTGATAAAATAGACCATTAAAAAGAGATGTTAAATAAGTGTACGCAACACAAGCAACATTAAAGAAACAGCAATTTAAAAAATCACAATGGAAAACAGCCAGCAGTCTTCAACATGACCAGAGGTCACTGCTCACTGTCTTGCATTGGCCCAAGACTAAAAAATATAATACATTAGATTAAATCAAATCCCTAGATTTTCAACAAACCCATTTCTGGACATAAAACAAAACAAACAGATAGTTGACAGGGACAAACAAAAGCTTTGACAAGGATTCCTGGCTTAGGACAGGCACATATAAAATGTGGCGGGGTTAAACTAGTTTTTTGGGCCCAACAGTAAATTTACCTTGTCAAATCCAGTAAAGGACAAAACAAAGCCCTATGACAAACCAACTACTTCTTCCTTAAATCAAAAACTTTCTTGAGTGCAAGATATATGGTTATCAAACAGACAGAAGGACAGAAAGATTTCTATAGAGTCCTCTGCAGCTCACAAAAGGTGGAAGAAAATTCAAGTTATTAAAGCCTATTTTGTATATATACCCTGTAAACTTCCATTACAATCTGCTACTTTAAAAGTTGAGTTTTCAATGGAAATTCTAAACAAGAATATGTCCATAAGACATAATGCCTTGTTTGCCACATTTTTTTTTCTCTCTCTATCACTGATCCATGAAAATGGTGCTAGGGGATAATACAGTAGACTCCACGAAATCGGATATCGGCTACTTGGATATATCGGCAAATGGGATAGAATATCAAAACACCAAACCATTTCCTATTCTTTCTATATATTTTTTATCGGGAAATAGGATATCTGAACATTGGATATATCGGCAAATAGGATAGAATATTCGTCCAAAATGTTGCCATTTTGTATAAAAATCGGATATTTTTGTATTTCAGAAGATCGTGATGACCGGAAGTTTGACATACGTTTTCACCAACATTTGTATTCAACTCTCTGTTTATGATTTTTAATAAACAATGTATATTGTATTTACTAATAAAGACGTTTTTATTCAAACACTTGTTTTTATTTATGCAATAAAAGATATATCTTCTATGTGTTTATTTTCTTGCACACCTGTCAATCATGATCATCGTACATGCCGGAAGTCAAAATATAAATGTTTTATTTAAAACCTTTCAATTTGTTATTCTGCAATCTTATGTTGGCACAGCTAATAAAATATATTTCAAAATGATATTGTGTTGGTACAAAATAAATTTATTAGTGGTGAAGTCTGTGTATATTTAGTGTGTGGGTAACACGTAGGTCATTGAAATTACAGGTGTACTTATTACGTCATGACTGTTAACAAATCATGTGAGCTGTGTAATGCTAACATTTCAACTGACTTCCTTTATTGAAGGTTTTCAATTTTGAAACATTGATATTGCTCCACTATGATGCCAATCTTGAAAAGGATGTCTCAATAGATTTGAAATAAAATCATTATCAAAGACGATGTGGTGGACAACCACGTGGCTAATCAACATTTTGTAAATCACTAGTCCCCATATTGAATATTCATGAGCTGTTATAATCTCATATTTGATTGACAAATGTAGACAATTAAATTTTGACATCTTTATGAAAAAATGATCCTGAAACACATAATTTTACGATTAAGATGTAATATGAATGAATACCAGCTTTTTAAATCTCGTACATTGATAGAGAAAAAATGTTGATTCTTGTTAGAGATTAATAAATTTTCTACAATGTAAACAACAAAGATGGACGACCTCAGTAAAACACATGTTATGGAGGGAATATAAGTACACAAATTGATGAAAATTCTTTATTAATTAATAAAATAACAATAGCTATTCACTAAATCCTTTATTCTTGCATGATACAACAAATATATAATATGATGGCATCCTCAACATGGAACACATGGACAAGACTTGGAGTTACATCACCAAAACTGATATTCGATCTCCTGAAATGGCAAATCGGATATCCTGGGTAATCAGATATTTTTTCCTGACAAATTCGATATCCGATTTGGCGGAGTCTACTGTACCTTTTTTTGATGATTTTTGTTTGTTCATAACCTGAAATTTATGTGTATATACTATATAGTTTCAAGATGATACACTACTTTCTTCATAGTAAAATAACTTCAACATGTAGGTAAACCTATGCAAAACACCACAAGGAATACACAGTCAAGTAAACCAAATTAATAAACAGGAATCTTTGAAATGAGTAAATCTTTCATGTATTTGTGTTTAATTTAATTTTACATGTACATGTTTTCAGTACTTTTCAAATAAAGCTCAAACATTTTTTTTTAAAAATAAAGAATTACAAAGCATTTTAATGCACTTTATAAGATATATACCATTTTTGGTCATTTTAGAAATATATCTTATCAGGATCTATGCTTTGTCTAATTGAAAAGTTGTATAATGTGACATTGTGTCATGTATATATATCCCATAATATTCCCATCTTTATAAGTATTTTGACCCATTGTAATGAATGTCTTTATTGCAAAAGCATCATGTGTTATGGCACAATAAAATACAATATATTCTTTAGTGAATGAAATATACACACCAGTTTACATGTTCATTACCAGGTACTGCCAAGGGTCAAAAGGTCACTTTTAAAAATGTTTAAAGGTTGACTTAAAAGCTTATTTAAGATAAGTAGCAAAAACTTTAAAATGGATTTTCAATGTCGGTTTATTTTGACTAAATGAAGGTCAGGAGTGACCAATGAAATGCCTGCATCACAGGTGGTTTTTACCTTGCTGGAGCCCTGTAATTATATTAAGAGCATTTCCTTATATCTGATCTGTTCCTGAACGATATGCACAGATTCCATCAAGGAAATTAAAACTTATAGTATAGAATAAATGTTGATGGAACATGCATTTTTTAAAGATCTGCTGAGGAAAAAGCCTTTATGAATATAATATTTACAATGATCTCTTTAGTTAACCTCAGTTTCTGTTGCTCTTACTAATCTGATTATAAGAACCACTTCCCTAAAACCCACTATGCTCTGGATAATTATCAATTATATGGAAAACTGTTTTGTCCTATATTGTTCAATCTCTGGATGCTATGAGGACATGGATTCTACTGCTGCAACAAAAGCTGCTCCTTGGCCACTACCATCTTTAACAAGAAACAGCTGAAACTGAAATAAAAGAATAAATGAGACTCAACAGTTTTATTAGGAAGAGTTAGAAGTTTGCAATAGATTTTTACAATGGTAATAATGTTCTGCAGTAATACCTTGAAAGTGTTTCCCCGTGCTTCAGTTGTATGCTCTTATATATTTTCGAGTACTGGAATATGTGTTGGAAAGACACAGTTTACATATTTCCAAAATTTGACAACGTTTGGCTATTTCTTTAAAAATTGATAGATTTATCTGTTTGGTCATTGTTGTAATATTTTTTGGCATTTTTTTAATCAAAATCTAATATTCTACCGGTTTTCCAAGTTTTCTACTCCTAGCGTGTCTGATGAAGGTTAATCCAGAAAAGCGCTTCACACGCAGTGAAATTTTGCTTTTGTACATTTATTAAAATCATTTCAATAATTATGTGGATCGTGTCTTTTTGGCACATATTCCATATTCTTTCGTTTTTAATATCCCCATACTGTAAAATTTTGAGAAACTTATCAAAGGGTGTGTAGAAACAAATTGTGGGGTTCATTTTTGTGGTTTGTGAATTACCAATTTATGTGAATACTGTAAGATGGATATTTTCACATATTCTTGATTCAATAAGGCATAAATAATCCACTTTGCAGTAATTGTCTGATTTTGGTCTCCCTTTTAATGCTTTCCTACAGACCCAGATACAAATGAGAATTGACTGGCAGTGAACTATGAGTATACATCCGTTCATATTACTTAAATTATGATCTTATTACAGAATGAAGTCACTGGCTTAAGGCAAAACAATCATGACTAATCAGCAAGCTGAAATCTAATCTTTTAATTCTGAACCATTGAAGTCTCACAATATTGATGCCTTTCAATGCATTGTGACATAACTCACATTTTTTTAGAACTTTACTGAAATATTATATAATATAATGATCCTTAACGAAGTGTCAGTTTGGCCAATTTTATTAATTATTTTCAGCATGCTATGGGAATTTTATATGGATTTAAACTAATTAAAACTATATGCGGTTCATCATGCCTTTCAATTAAATCTTTGGATTTGAAATCCAACAAGGAAACCAAATAAAGAGATTGTGTAGGCTTTTTCTGTAAAGTTACATGCAAATCCATTATTAGGCATAAGGAGAATAATTTGGTCTGCTTATCTCAAACATAAACTACATGTAAATGACAAGCCTAATCACTGACAAGCAGAAATTCATGACAAACTTATTATTTTCTTCACTCAATTCCATTATTAGCATCAATTTATAAACACACACATCACCTCACTAAAACTTCCCCTACAGAAGCATTTTTTCCTGTGTGCTTGTTTTTGGGGCCTTGGTGGGGGGACTACTTCCTATATACTAGTAATCAATGGTATAAGTGTGCCATAAAATAGGAACTGTTTTTTGCAGGCTTTAAGGTGTAGAACAGGGTTATAAATTCAGCCCAGTTGTCTCCAGCAGGGCTACAAATTATGGTACGATAGATGAAGAAACTTTTTTTTGCAATTTTTCTTTACTCTAACAGGGTCTGGTTCAGAACAGACCAACAGTACATGTACATGTATACACTAAATCAGTTCTACATTGCCTAAGTTCTAAATAAAATGCATATAATTCAATTCCAGTCCTGAAATAGTCACAGATAAACCCCTTTTTTAAACAAGGAACAGAGAACACCAAAAAGACAAGTACAAACAAAAAGCTTTGTCATAGAATCCTGGCTAAAGAAAGGCACATATAAAATGTGGCGGAGTTCAACTAGTTTTTCGGGCCAAACCTTCCCCTATCAATATTCCTAAAGCACAAAAACTAAACACACAATAAAAATCAAATCAATCAAAGTTAAATTCCACAAGAGAGAACCTTTGACAAAAGACAACAAGAGCAAATGAAAGGATGGTAAGGAACTCTCTATATAGAACAATCGCTGTTTCTGACAGCTAGCTGAGAATCATCAATCGACTGCGCTGTAAAAAAATCAAACTTATGAATATACATAAACATAATGTGGTTTCATTTTTATTCGTGGAGTATCAATATTCATGATTTTTGTGGGTGGGTTTCACCCAAGAAAATCGATGCACCACAGAAAGGAAATTTAACATTTATCTATATGTTGCAGTCTTCAAAACCATGAATTTAAGAATCCACAAACTAGTCCTGTTTTATCAAACCACGAAAATAAATGAATCCACAGTATCTAAGTTCTCCATTTGTGACCTTGACCTGTATCATTAAGACCTCAGAACCAATAGGCCATTTTTCTTGCCTCATAACCCTTAATGTGTGTCTGTTTTTTTATATATCTATGTAAGCATTCCAACATTATGGCAGGGAAACCAATATCAGTGTAGAATTTTTCACTCAGTAAATCTGCTCTATAAAAGTATTCTTATGGTTCTACTCACCTTTGTGGAGGGAACCAGTTTCTGCAGTAATGTAGTCATATGATCATGGAATCTTGGATGGTGTTCATACAGAGAACCATCTATACCTATAGAAACTTCTGGCTCATTGATGTGGTGCAACAGTACTGCTAAAGCTGAAAAATATGAAACCATAAAATGAATATCTGACAACTTCTGGCTCAATGATGTGATGCAACAGTACTGCTAAAGCTGAAAAATATGAAACCATAAAATGAATATCTGACAACTTCTGGCTCAATGATGTGATGCAACAGTACTGCTAAAGCTGAAAAATATGAAACCATAAAATGAATATCTGACAACTTCTGGCTCAATGATGTGATGCAACAGTACTGCTAAAGCTGAAAAATATGAAACCATAAAATGAATATCTGACAACTTCTGGCTCACTGATGCAGTTCAACAGTACTGCTAAAAATGGAAAATGTGAAACCATAAAATGAATATCTGACACCTTCTGGTTCACCAGTACTGCTATAACTATAAAATGAATTGCAGATGCTTGAGAAATAAGGTCGCAAACTGGTTAAAACAAGTACTGGTAATGACAAACTTTACAAAATACAAAGTACCAAGGTGAGTGTGACTAGAAATGTTATGTTCATTATGCTGTAAATCCAAACCTCAAGGTGTAAATTCCTCATGGGCAGCATTTGAATAAACAAACAGTGGAAGACAAAAAACCAAAGTGTTGAAAGAGACATACTCTACACAAAACTTTAAACAAGTAGACCAAAACCAGAAGTTTGCAATGTTTTTAGAGGAGCAATTTCTTCAACCAAGAAAATACCAGCTCTATTTTTTAAATGTAAACAAGAGGCTCCCAAGAGCCTGAATCGCTCACCTGACATATGTGCCTGAAGTAAAGGTTATTAGGCAAAAATCTATTTGACGTTGAAAGGGTCATAAGATTAATAAGGGGGTCATCTGACAATATGGTGGATCTTAAGGTGCTGATCACTTTTGTTCTCAATCAAAATCTAAAAATCTGTCACCTTCTTTGAGTTATTAGCAAAAAAATGCAGTTTAACCTAATGTTCTATTTTTAGCCACAGCGGCCATGTTTTACAACCAATCAAAAATCCCCACATCAGTTCTATACACCAATATAATGCTAATAAACAACAATACCAAGTTTGGTTCCAATTGGACTTAAAGTGTCAGAGGAGTTAACGTTTTCAATGTAATGAGGAAATGCTGTTAAAATGCTCAATTTTGACGTTCTAAGGGCAATAACTCCTAAAAGGAAAGGTCCTACAACGTTGACCCTATTACATATTTTGTAGATCTTGATGTGCTTAACAATATGCAATTTAAATTTATCAAATATTTAGTATAGTTTTCAAGATATTGAGCTTAACAGGTGCAAAATTTGCAAAAAATAAAAAAAAGGGCAATAACTCCTACATGGGTTGTTGGATTTTCTTTAAAATTTCAGGGCAGGTAGATCTTGAAGTGCTGATCACTTTTACCATCACCAGAATTTTGATATCTGTCACTGTTTTTGAGTTATTTGCAAATAAAAAGCTTCGCCGAGCGCAGCATGATACGACCGCAACATGTTGAACCCTGTACGTTTAAGGCCTAATATGGATAGTCTATTACTCTGGACACATGCAGCCCATGGTGGACTGACAAAGGTTTTTGACACATGCTTCTCTGATGGACTTTCGACCCAGGGGGTAAAAATATAAATTTTGAATGCTGTATTCTACTCTTTAAAAGAATAATGTTTGGGGAAAAAATTAAAAATCGAACCAGATTTTTTTTTAAATTATGATTACAGCCCCACAAATTTATTCTTAAATTTAGAATCGCTACCTGACAAGAATAAATTTGCAAAAAAAAAAATTTCAAAATCGGACCACAAGTAAAAAAAAACCATTTGGCCCCTATTTACGTAATAGGGGGAAAAAGGGGGGGGGGTCGCAAAAATTAATTCTTAATTTTGTATCCACTATTTGACAAGAACAAACATGCAAAAAAAAATTTCAAAATCGGACCAGAAATAAAAAAGTTACAATTTTGGCCCCTTTTGGCCCCTAATAATGTAACAGTAAAAAAAGGGGACATAAAAATATATCTGCTACTTGACAAGAATAAATTTGCAAAAAAATTGTCAAAATCGGATCAGAATTAAAAAATTTCGATTTCAGCCCTTTTTGGCCCCTTTATTACGTAACAGGTGAAAAAGGGGTGGGGGTCGCAAAAATAAATTCTCAAATTTGGATTCGCTACTTGACAAAAATAAAAATTGCAAAAAAATTTTTCAAAAACAAACCAGAAATAAAAAAGTTTTGATTAAGGCCCCTTTTGGCCCCTAATTACAAAACAAATGAAAAAATGGATGGTCGCAAAATTAATTCTCAAATCGGGATTCGCTGCCTGACAAGAATAAACTTGCAAAAAAAAATTTCAAAATCGGACCACAAATAAAAAAGTTTCGATTTTGGCCCCTAATTACGTAATAGGGGGAAAAAAGGGGGATCGCAAAAATTAATTCTTAATATTGTTTCCGCTATTTGACAAGAACAAACATGCAAAAAAAAATTTCAAAATCGGACCACAAATAAAAAAGTTTTTATTTTGGCCCCTTTTGGCCCCTAATTACACAACGGAGAAAATGGAGGCACAAAAATTCACCAGGTTCATTCTTTTATTGTAAGAAACATTCTTGACAAATTTCACAGCAATAGGCCAACTATGACCAAAGTTATGGTGGAAACAAGTAAAATATTTGAATTTTTTGCCCCTTTTGGGCCCCTAATTTCAAAACAAAAAAGGGGGGAACCCCAAAATCAATCCCATTCATCCTTGTATGGTAAGGAACGTCATTGTCAAATTTCATAGCAATCGGATAACTAGAACTTAAGTTATTGTGGAAACAAACAAAAAAGTAGTATTTTTGGCCCTTTTTTGGCCCCTAATTTCTAAACGATAAATGGGGGGACCCCCAAAATCAATCCCATTCATCCTTTTATGGTAAGGAACATCATTGTAAAGTTTCATAGCAATCGGATCACTGGAACTAAAGTTATTGTGGAAACATTAAAAAGTTAACAGACACCGACGACGACGACGACGACGACAGCATCATACCATCATACCTCAGCAAATTTTTTGCGGTCGTATAAAAACTGCATTTTACCCCTATGTTCTATTTTTGGCCATGGCGGCCATGTTTTACGACGAATCCAAAATCCCCACATCAGTTCTAAGCACAGAATACTATTAAACAACCATACCAAGTTTGGTCGCAATTGGACTTATGGTGTCAGAGGAGTTAACGTTTTAAAAAGTTTACGGACGACGGACGCCAAGTGATGACAATAGCTCACATGACCCTTCGGGTCAGGTGAGCTAAAAATGAGATTCTCAACACTGAATGGGTTAATCAGCAAGAAGATTGTTGAAAAGGAGTAAAAGACTACTAAAATAAGCCCAACAACATCTTCTCTATAAGGAAAGCTTATACTTTAAAAAATGCTCTGATGGAAGATTACCTCTTCTGTGACTATTGACATTGACAATTTCTGATTTTTAAGTATGAAAATTCATTTGTTTGACTGAGTGTGGTAAAGATTATTTTTTTCCTTATTCAAGCCTGTTAAATGATTTAATTTCTTGAATAACGTTTATATCTTGTTTAAACTAACCTGCTTTATTACACTAATCCCTCAAGTTTACCACTTTATAAGTACAGCTATTGAACCGTGTAACTTTCCCATTTTATCGTGTATGGTGTAATGGTGTATCGTGTATCGGTCAATCGTGTATGGTGTATGGTGTAATGGTGTATCGTGTATCGGTCAATCGTGTATCGTGTGATGAAAAGTCAATGGTGTATCGTGTATCGTGTATACACGATAGCCTAGCATTCCGATTGGTTTAAAACTCAATTTCGTTTCGTTAGTTTTTTTCAGAATCATTCAGCGATCAAATTAAATCTATCGAAGAAAGTGATTGAACAAAATAAATATTCTCGACAGCAAAAACAATATTTATATTTTTTAATGCACGATTAAGAAAACAAAGTGTGTCTTTTGAAATCCGCAACCCCCAAAACGGGTAGATCTGACTGAACCTCGATTAATGGGGGAAAAAGAGTGATGCCATGCTATAATATTATGGGCTGGAAAAAGTTGGAAATAATTAATTTGACCTCTGCATCAAAGAATTAAAATAAATAATATGTCACTAGATTCCTTAGTATCAGGCTTAGTACATGTATAGTGTGTGGATAATAAATATTGTTGATATTTTTTTTTCTTTATTTTGAAAATAAATAATCTGACTCGATCTAGTCTGCCATATCCCCCTCCACAGAATCAAATGGTCGTCCACTCAAACATTTCTTGTTTACTTCACTTTGAAACCAGAAAGTTTAGCTCTCTTAATCCCTTTATCAAATGGTTTTTAGTTCTAACCGTTCCAGGATATGCTAAGGTAGTTTAGCAAATAATAATCCTTCGGGACCGACCATTTGATTTTTATTGGGGGCTATGGCAAAAGAAATATAAAGGCAGAATGGTAACAATCCGGGAATAAAAAAAGGCAGGACAGTGCTTTAAATTAAAAAAAGGAAGGATGGTAGTTTGTTTGAAAATTTTATAATAGCTTTAAAAAAAATAAATGGCGCACACATGCTTTCAAAATAACAGGCTCATTTTTTTTTCTAAAAATAAAAAGGCAGGACGAAAAATATAGCCATATCCCCCATAAATATCAAATGGTTGCTCCCTTAGGACGGGTGATTTTAATTAAAAAAAGTCTTTGTACCTTCTTATTAGCAACTGCCATGCCGAAAATAGTGTCTAAAATTTAAAATATCGGCATTGTAATAACGGACATCAGGCACAAACATTTATAGAATAAAAATGATTAATTATTATCGGAGGTCTTTTTATTTAAAGTTATGATCCTTACGTAACTTGGAACAAAAAGTAAAACTTCAATGACACAAAACTACATTTATGAGAAATTTTCGAAGCTTCGAAACTGAATAGCGACCGGCAGGCGGAAGGATTGACTAAGAGCAACCAGCACTATACACGTCACATCTAAATCGAATTAAATATATGCTCGATCAACCCCTAACTATATAGAATAAAATTATATAAACTATAGTGTTTTAGACGATATCAGAACAGAGAACAGATCAAATGCAACCCCCCCCCCCCCCCCCAATTTTATAAGGGGTTAAGATTCGTCACAGTCATTCACATTCAAATGTTCACAAACATCACTAAAAAAATAAATTATCATTATCTATGAATATTTATATAATAGCTACATCTTAATGAGACCTATATATTATCAAAGTCTATGGCTACATGTATTTTGTCCGTACCGATTAAACTTTGTGACTTTTGTCTTACCTTTTTTCACGCATCATTGAAAATAAATAAAATTGTATTTTAAAATGATTTGACCACACGCTGTAAAAAAGACACACCAAAAATGATACAGTCGTGATTTATATTTAAAACATGTATACGCGTGGATTATTTAATATTCATATAGAAATGTAAGTTACTATTTTGATAAGATGAGGAAAATGATAAATTTTGAGACATGTAGCTATCCAATATGGGAAGCCAAAAAGGTTTGGATTACTATTTTACATTTAAGATTTCAATATTCTTATTTAACAATTCTCAGGTAATGTGTATTCGGCCGAGCGGTCCTAAACTATAATGCGCAGTTCATTGAAAGGGGTGGGGCGTAATTGCTAAGATTGTCAGATTTTGATAAAAATTTGAAGTTGCTTGCTAAATTTTATACAAAAAAAAAAAAAAAAAAAATTCTCAATTAAAGGGGGCGTTACGCATTCCACCCCCCCCCCCCGAATCCGCCACTGACTGCTAAAAAGAATTTTAACTTTCTACACTACCGAAGGCTTGGATTTTCAAGGGGATATATAATTTAAATAAAAGATCTAAACATTACAATTTCAAGATCAAGCTATAAAAAGTGTTGCTTTAGTATTAATCTCACAATTCTAAATTACTGCATTTTATGCTCCGTATTTTCCTTAGCTAACGATACTTATTAACAAAATGTTACTTTTTTGTACAATTCAATTCGTCTAAGTTTCTGAATTTTATCACTTTCATTTTCAAATGAAAAACAGAAAGAAAAAAAGAAAAGATTATTATTATATTAAGATGTGATTTTAAAAATGTGGAATGAGAATATTTAAATCTAGAAAGTAAAATTAGACCGTAAGGTAGAGGATTGTTTTACCCCTTTGGCATCTATCATTGTAGCAAACATTAAGCGGACAAACAAAACGATTTTATTTAATTTTTTTTTTATTTTGCGATGTGTGAAGAAAGTTAAGTGTTGTTTTGTTTTTAAAGTCTACTTGTGTATTTAAAAAAAAATCATTTTCATTTGTGAATTAATTCGCTAATATTTTGAGTTAATCCCCGCTGTGAGACGCACGAGGCAGGATGTTATTTAAATGACACGTATATTACATGTAATACCTGACGCGGTAGCAGACGAACTAATTACACATGTAGCAGTTACCTGTAAAATCTACACTGGTCAATATATGTAAGATGGACAGATTACCGGATGAAAAAAGAAACGAAATTTTAAATTTGTTTTAGAATTTACAACATTTTGATAAGAGCTTCTCTGAAAAAGTACATTTGGCATATTGCAAATACATTCTTGGTGTTTAACAAGCAGCATCAAATCTAGCTTCTCGTTTAGATTAAGACTGCCTACCATTAGAAAAAAATATTCAAAAATTTGCTTCATTCAAATTCTGTTTGACTTTTTGCATAATGTATAGAGCTACTGAATAGACAACGCACTTATACGTTTTCTAAGAGAAAAAGTGTAAAAGCGGAGATGTTATTAGTCTTAATTAAGCAAGAAATTTAAAAATGAAGAAAAATCAAACATTTTTTCTCAAACATTTTTTTTTTAAATGTAAGAAAAGGGTCAAGTAAAATAAAAATGAAATGAATAGACGACAAGATAAACATGATAAAGTCACAGGAAAACATGCCCCCTCTCCCGAAAAATCCTATTTCGATAAATCTAGAGTAACATGTACTATGATCTGGTATTTTTTGTACATTATCATAATTATTGCTTGCTAAACTAATACCCCGCTTTTATAATTATGGCTTGCACACAAACTTATTACAACCATAAACATGAAAGTTTTTAAAAGTATGGAAAAAGGATGAAATCGTTCTATACATTATCATACTAGTAGACAAATATAAGATCGCTTGCAAGTGAAAAGTGAAGGATGGATAGAGGCGGAATAATTTAGCCTATATTATTCACTTAAGGTAGACAACAAAGGGCCCTTTTACGTGCACAAAGCATGGACCTCTACATGCACGTTGACCAAATAAGTAGTATAGCTCAATTTCAGATTATATAACCAGACAAGCCCCGAGGGAAAATGCTATATTAATTCATCACAGACCTTACGTCAGAAATCGCCACCCGCCATTTACTAACACCCCCCATGTTCTTTGGTATCCGCTGGTCAGAAAACTGTTACGGAAATTTTGAGAACATAATGTGACGTACTTTCCTATTATCGAAAATAAAAACAGAAAAGTTTTTCTTGTCTTATCAAAATATAAGATAGATTAAATTAATATTTAAATAATGCAGATTTCTCTCCCGGTATTAATATTGAAGTCACATAATAAAGGCAAAGAAACAAATTAATAAAATAGTTTAACTATTTGTTAACCGATTAAAAGAATATATTTTACGATTGATTAGATTTCTGACCCTTGTTTTGCATGCACATCCTTTTAAAGATAGATCATACGAATGTTTGATAAAACTTTCTTGAAAAAAAGAATTAGAATAAGTAGTGTATAGACTCAAAGAATAAAAAAGGACTATTTTCAGAGAGAGGTTGCACTAAGGAAATGGTGACTATATAAGCGTTTATTTTAAAATAAAATTTCCCATTAATTTTCAATTGTTTATGCTTACTTTTCTTGAGAAGAATTAAAACTGATTTTATTTATTTGTATCACATAATGCCGGACTATGCCTGAATCCATTGAAGCGTTTATTGTCTGTTTATTCGTATGCTATTTGAATATCTATGCATGACATGGCAGGTCTCAGTGTGATGTTCCGTCGGCATATTAAAGGAACAGATGAATAGTACAGTCGATATAATTTACTTCCCATAGTCGCTACATTCCGATGAAGTATACGAAGACGAAAATAGGTTGAATTATTCGAGTTCAGATGGACCCGTTTCCTTATGTGCTGTCTTAAATCAGTTCTGTTAATGCATAAGAAAAGGTACATGTACACTTTATGCATGCATCCCGTGTTTGTAGAACAGCAACACATAACTTTTCGATGCTTGTACATGTATGTAACTTAGAGCAATCAAATAAGCACTACTTGAAAGATGACATGTTATTTATTAAGTATTGTTTAACACGACTTGAAGTTTTCAATATAGTAGATCTTCGAATTTAAATACACTTTACAAGGACAAGAACTGACAAACATGACAAATTGGGAAAAAGCCGTTTCATTTTTTTCTTTCAATATAATAAACTTATACGTATATTAGGAAACTAAAACGGATTACAGTTGGTTTAATATACTATATAGCAAGAATTTTTAACGAACACGGTTAAAATCAAAAGCAGTTTTAAACTAGTTCGAATTAAACCACCAGAACAAGCATGTTTTTGGAATATATAGCTTAGAACAAAGATTTAAGTCGATACCGGCGTGGCATCAGTTTTTCACTTATTGAAAAATGAATATTTGACGTCTGTTTTGATTAAATTAAGAAAGATCTAGATAATAGAGGAAAGTTCATTGAAATAAATGTCGCATGATCCCCACATACATCATGTACATAGAGATATTAATATGATAAGATAATCGTATTTTCGTTTCAGCAAACATTCTTGAATTTTATTTAAAGTTTCTATCGTGTATCGTGTATGGTGTATCGTTCATTGTGTATCGTGTATGGCTCAATCGTGTATCGTGTATATATCAATGGTGTATGGTGTATCGCTCAATCGTGTATCGTGTATGGTGTAATCGTGTATGGTGTGAATGGGAACGTTACACGGTTCAATCGCTGTATGACAAAAGTTAATGAAACAAATCAAGTCTCCTTCTTGGAGTAATCTTAAAGGTTCAATATTTTTCCTTTTGAGTCTCTGAGGTTTTGCTGTCCTGTTTCAAGTTTTAAAGACTTCCCTGCCCTATACATATTCTTGTTTAAGTTGATGATAAATGGAGCCTACCTGTAGCTACGATGTATGCTGCCCTCCAAGACATCAGGTAACAAGCCTCTTGTGCCTACCTGTAGCTACGATGTATGCTGCCCTCTGAGACATCAGGTAACAAGCCTCTTGTGCCTACCTGTAGCTACTATGTATGCTGCCCTCTGTGACATCAGGTAACAAGCCTCTTGTGCCTACCTGTAGCTACAATGTATGCTGCCCTCTGAGACATCAGGTAACAAGCCTCTTGTGCCTACCTGTAGCTACAATGTATGCTGCCCTCTGAGACATCAGGTAACTAGCCTCTTGTGCCTACCTGTAGCTACGATGTATTCTGCCCTCTGAGACATCAGGTAACAAGCCTCTTGTGCCTACCTGTAGCTACGATGTATGCTGCCCTCTGAGACATCAGGTAACAAGCCTCTTGTGCCTACCTGTAGCTACGATGTATGCTGCCCTCTGAGACATCAGGTAACTAGCCTCTTGTGCCTACCTGTAGCTACGATGTATGCTGCCCTCTGTGACATCAGGTAACAAACCTCTTGTGCCTACCTGTAGCTACAATGTATGCTGCCCTCTGAGACATCAGGTAACAAGCCTCTTGTGCCTACCTGTAGCTACAATGTATGCTGTCCTCTGAGACATCAGGTAACAAGCCTCTTGTGCCTACCTGTAGCTACGATGTATGCTGCCCTCTGTGACATCAGGTAACAAACCTCTTGTGCCTACCTGTAGCTACAATGTATGCTGCCCTCTGAGACATCAGGTAACAAACCTCTTGTGCCTACCTGTAGCTACAATGTATGCTGCCCTCTGAGACATCAGGTAACAAGCCTCTTGTGCCTACCTGTAGCTACGATGTATGCTGCCCTCTGAGACATCAGGTAACAAGCCTCTTGTACCTACCTGTAGCTACGATGTATGCTGCCCTCTGAGACATCAGGTAACAAGCCTCTTGTGCCTACCTGTAGCTACAATGTATGCTGCCCTCTGAGACATCGGGTAACAAGCCTCTTGTGCCTACCTGTAGCTACAATGTATGCTGCCCTCCTAGACATCAGGTAACAAGCCTCTTGTGCCTACCTGTAGCTACAATGTATGCTGCCCTCTGAGACATCAGGTAACAACCCTCTTGTGCCTACCTGTAGCTACAATGTATGCTGCCCTCTGAGACATCAGGTAACAAGCCTCTTGAACTATGATGATATCATCTTCTGTGGCATGTTTATCCAGCTTCATTTCCTTCAATACTGCCATAGTGTGCTCTGATGAACCAGGACTGTCCCTTCATATTAAATATGATAGTTAACATGTACTGTGTACTCGCTTATTTTTGTGGTTTGATAAGAAAGGACAAGTTCGTGGATACTGAAAATCATGGTTCTCAAATTTGCAGCATAGGTAGTAAAACACACTTCTAGGTAAAACGTTAGAAACGTCCATAGATTTGCAACACATATGCTTCTACCAATAACTATTCTAAAACTATATTTAACACTCTATACACTTATCATACATCGTTGAAATCCTTACATTCCATAGATTATCTTCCAGTTAGTTGTTATTTTCAAAAATAAGATCTTTTCATTACAAACCGATAACTCCGAAAACAAATTATACATGAAACAAGAGGCTCCCAGGAGCCTGAATGGCTCACCTGGTCTTGATGTTGACCCTATACTTTTGTAGAGCTAAATGAGCTGAACATTTAAGCAAGCAACAGCTTTTCTCTACCTGCAATAGTTTTTATTCTATAGGCCAAAAACACCATTTTTCACCTACATTGTATACAGGGCCATAACCCCTATAAGGAGTCATCTGACAACTTCGACCCTATGGAGACTTTTGTAGATCTAAATGAGCTGAACATTTAAGCAATCTGCAATTGTTTTCATTCTGTAGGCCAAAAACATGAAAAATCGCTTTTTTCAGGGGCCGTAACCCCTATAAGGGGTCATCTGACAACTTCGACCCTATGGAGAATTTTGAAGAGCTAAATGAGCTAAACATTTAAGCAAGCAACAGCTAATCTCTATCTACAATAGTTTTCATTCTGTAGGCCAAAAACATGAAAAACGGCTATTTTTCAGGGGCCGTAACCCCTATAAGGGGTCATCTGACAACTTCGACCCTATGGAGAATTTTGTAGAGCTAAATGAGCGGAACATTTAAGCAATAGTTTTCATTCTGTAGGACAAAAACATGAAAAATCGCTATTTTTCATGGGCAGTAACCCCTATAAGGGATCATCTGACAACTTCAACCCTATGGTGAATTTTGTAAAGCTAAATGAGCTGAACATTTAAGCAAGCAACAGCTAATCTATTTCTGCAATAGTTTTCATTCTGTAGGACAAAAAATGAAAAATCGCTATTTTTCAGGGGCCGTAACCCCTATAAGGAGTCATCTGACAACTTCAACCCTATAGAGAATTTTGTAGAGCTAAATGAGCTGAACATTTAAGCAAGCAACAGCTAATCTATATCTGCAATAGTTTTCATTCTGTAGGCCAAAAACATGAAAAATTGCTATTTTTCAGGGGCCGTAACCCCTATAAGGAGTCATCTGACAACTTCTACCCTATGGAGAATTTTGTAGAGCTAAATGAGCTGAACATTTAAGCAAGCAACAGCTAATCTCTATCTGCAATAGTTTTCATTCTGTAGGACAAAAACATGAAAAATCGCTATTTTTCATGGGCCGTAACCCCTATAAGAGGTCATCTGACAACTTCGACCCTATGGAGACTTTTGTAGAGTTAAATGAGCTGAACATTTCAGCAAGCAACAGCTAATCTCTATGTGCAATAGTTTTCATTCTGTAGGCCAAAAACATGAAAAATTGCTATTTTTCAACTTTAAGGGGCCGTAACCCCTATCAGGGGTCATCTGACAACTTCGACCCTATGGAGACTTTTGTAGAGTTAAATGAGCTGAACATTTAAGCAAGCAACAGCTAATCTCTATCTGCAATAGTTTTCATTCTGTAGGCCAAAAACATGAAAAAATGCTATTTTTCACCTTTAAGGGGCCGTAACCCCTATAAGGGGTCATCTGACAACTTTGACCAAATGGAGACTTTTGTAGAGCTTTTGATGCTGAATCAGTAGCATGGCCTCAGATTTCCTCTATCTCTTATACTTTTTGATTTATAAGCCAAAAACAGTAGTTGGACCCCCCTAGTCTATTTTTAGTAACGGCGGCCATGTTTTTTAACGGATCAAAAATCGAAACACAAGTTTGGTGCAGGACACCCTAAGGATCATTCATACCAAGTTTCATTAAATTCTGTTTGGTAGTTTCAGAGGAGAAGATTTTTGAAAAATTGTTAACAGACGACGACGACAGACGACGACGACGACAGACGATGACGACAGACGACGACGACGGACGCCAAGTGATGGTAATAGCTCACCTGGACCTCCTGGACCTTCGGTCCAGGTGAGCTAAAAACACTAAAAATTACACATTTTTGTTATAATTCAAGCTTAGATTAGACTCAAACCTGCACTAAATCCTCTATAGTGCTATACATGCTCTGAAAGTACATAAACCTGGCTGTTTATTAAAAGTAAAAAACCTATACATCGACCGGCTTATTTTTTCAAGAAATGACGTCGCATTTTTTACCTTAAAAACAAGCATTAATAAAAACGTTCAAAAGATCAGTAAAATAAAAATAGGGCATGTAATGGGACATTAAATGATACCCCGCCACGTTATAATATCAAAAGTTCATAAAATTATTTCAAAGTGGCCTTTCTCGAAAACTATTTTTCATATCAAGCTGGAAATTGAACTTGACCTGTATTTTATTGTACTCAATAGCTGTACAAAATATCATTTGAATCCCATGAAGCATTTTCAAGTTATTGGTCGGAAACTCAAAATTTCATGAAATTTGATTTTTCAAAGTGGCCTATCTCGAAAACTATTTATTGGATCATGCTGGAAATCAAACTTGACCTGTATTTTATTGTACTTAACAGCTGTGCAAAATATCATTCAAATCCTTTGACGCGTTTTCAAGTTATTGGTCGGAAACTCAAAATTTCATGAAATTTGATTTTTCAAAGTGGCCTATCTCGAAAACTATTTTTTGGATCATGCTGGAAATGGAACTTGACCTGTATTTTATTGTACTAAACAGTTGTGCAAAATATCATTAAAATCCTTTGACGCGTTTTCAAGTTATTGGTCGGAAACCTTCGGGGGACGGACAGACGGACAGACGGACAGACGGACAGACAGACGGACGGACGGACAGACACCGAAAAAAACTGAGGGTATAACATAATACCCTGCCACTTCGTGTGGCGGGGTATAAAAATGACACCATGCCGGAAAAGGGACGCTAAACTTCCGTTTTTTCGAATATTTTTATATTTTGTCCAAAATATTATCTCTGAAAGATTCCCTATCAGTTGAGCACACTTTCGTTACTAAATTATAAGGCATTCTTAATTTATAGCTACTTAAATTCGACCTTTGTATTTTACTTTAAAAATTCTAGGATGTCACTCTCCGAAACTAACTTGTAAACAAAACCGAACTGTGTCTTACTACCTTAATAGATAAACATTTTTTTATGTATTTAAGCGTTGTGTATATTTCAAAAGTTGATTATATTTGGAATAAAATGACATTTGGCAATTTCTTTTAGGTCATATATAAGCCAAGTAATGGCCAGTCAAAGTTGGAACCCTATTTTCACTTTTGACCGTAGTTTTGCAATATCTTGAAAAGTATATCATATCATGGTGTCTTTTTGTTTCTTAGATGAAAATCAACATTTTTACACATTTTTTATGATTTATTTATAAAATAATTGACATTTACCTTCTAATTGATTATTTTTTTTTAAAGTCCGGGGAGATTTTACCTATCAAATTAACACAGTTTGCCAAGTAAAGACCAAGTACGACACTTTTGAATATCGTGTTCCTAAGAGACAAAATCGTCACATTTTGCATAAAAATACGGAGTTCTGTCGAAAAATTTCAGCAAATAAATAAGTATCCATACATTAATTATATTTTAAAGAGATTTTGCTCATTTTGTCGTTTTCACCTTTATAAAAACAGAGAATATGTAGCTGAAAAGTTGGCAAAACGTTACGTAACGTTTTCGCTCGAATTTTTTTAAAATATGCTGTTTTGGTTGCTATGGCTTTTTTTCCAAGACAACTCATACTTTCCAATTTTTTTTTTAACTAATCTGTTGTATATTGATATAGCTTTAATTCCACCAATTAACATGGGTATTTAGTTCGTGTTCATGCTGGTATAATTGTTGACAATTACGTTAATGGTAGTAAAACACACTTCTAGGTAAAACGTTAGAAACGTCCATAGATTTGCAACACATATGCTTCTACCAATAACTATTCTAAAACTATATTTAACACTCTATACACTTATCATACATCGTTGAAATCCTTACATTCCATAGATTATCTTCCAGTTAGTTGTTATTTTCAAAAATAAGATCTTTTCATTACAAACCGATAACTCCGAAAACAAATTATACATGAAAAAACACTAAAAATTACACATTTTTGTTATAATTCAAGCTTAGATTAGACTCAAACCTGCACTAAATCCTCTATAGTGCTATACATGCTCTGAAAGTACATAAACCTGGCTGTTTATTAAAAGTAAAAAATAGGGCATGTAATGGGACATTAAATGATACCCAGCCACGTTATAATATCAAAAGTTCATAAAATTAGATTTCAAAGTGGCCTTTCTCGAAAACTATTTTTCATATCAAGCTGGAAATTGAACTTGACCTGTATTTTATTGTACATAATAGCTGTACAAAATATCATTTGAATCCCATGAAGCGTTTTCAAGTTATTGGTCGGAAACTCAAAAATTCTTGAAATTTGATTTTTCAAAGTGGCCTATCTCAAAAATTATTTATTGGATCATGCTGGAAATCAAACTTGACCTGTATTTTATTGTATTAAACAGCTGTGCAAAATATCATTCAAATCCTTTGAAGCGTTTTCAAGTTATTGGTCGGAAACTCAAAATTTCATGAAATTTGATTTTTCAAAGTGGCCTATCTCGAAAACTATTTTTTGGATCATGCATGCTGGAAATCGAACTTGACCTGTATTTTATTGTACTAAACAGCTGTGCAAAATATCATTCAAATCCTTTGACGCATTTTCAAGTTATTGGTCGGAAACCTTCGGGGGACGGACAGACGGACAGACGGACGGACAGACGGACGGACGGACAGACACCGAAAAAAACTGAGGGTATAACATAATACCCTGCCACTTCGTGTGGCGGGGTATAAAAACCTATACATCGACCGGCTTATTTTTTCAAGAAATGACGTCGCATTTTTTACCTTAAAAACAAGCATTAATAAAAACGTTCAAAAGATCGGTAAAATAAAAATGACACCATGCCGGAAAAGGGACGCTAAACTTCCGTTTTTTCGAATATTTTTATATTTTGTCCAAAATATTATCTCTGAAAGATTCCCTATCAGTTGAGCACACTTTCGTTACTAAATTATAAGGCATTCTTAATTTATAGCTACTTAAATTCGACCTTTGTATTTTACTTTAAAAATTCTAAGATGTCACTCTCCGAAACTAACTTGTAAACAAAACCGAACTGTGTCTTACTACCATAGGCCACCCATGAAAACAAGAAAATTAATACCCAGTGAATGATAGTAATGAAACCAAAGTATATCAAAGAGACAACAGGGGATATTTCTAATGATAATTTTAGGATCAGTTTTGAATCACATGCATTATATTTTTGCAAGCAGTGATCACTAGTCACATTGACAGATTTTGCTGTTCTCTATTATGGACCTTTAAACTGCTGTTGATTTATTCATATACACTTATTCCACATTTCATTATCTTTTACAAGCTGGGGAAGTGTTTTAAAAACTGCACTCTTAAGCAAATTACATGTTTATTATAGAAATAATAGAAATAAATTGTAATATTAAATTGCAATAATAAATACTACAGCTTTAAAATTCTCATCAATTTAGAAATTTTAAGCTTAAATCAAAAAATCAATTATGTCTAAATTCATTATATTTATTTATCTATTTTACGTACCTCTCTACTGTTGTGACCTGCCTAGATTTCCACAGCCATCTTGTCATTAGTTCTTCTGAACCTTTCCCATCAAACAGTAAACCAGCTTTAGTTAGTTTGACTAGAATGAGGCGGAACATCTCACCGAGATAAAACCCACCAAAATATTTCTCAAACCTGTTGAAGAAAAATATCTGCAATCAAAACATGCAAGATGATAATCTAAACACTGTGATATATTAATATAATAAAAATGTGCAATAAGTGACTAATACCCATCACCCAACAGACAATAAAAACTGGTCAAAGTCTCAAATGCCTCAAATGTTTCATAATTTAAAATCAAAACAATTCAAAATGGCTGTTACAACATGAAACCAAAATAAAGTATTCAAACACAATATGCATGGGATACCAAAAGCCCAAAAGTTGCAGGAAAATAACCCTATTACAGTGCATTGCTTCTGGGCCAATTCATATTTCATTTGCGAAAAAAAAATATTTCATTTGTGCTACAAACTATCCTTCATTTTGCCTTTACAAAAATTTTTCATTTGCATTAATACTGGCTTGTAAAAGTATTGAGAGAAGTAATTTTACTATAAAAAAAACAAGACCAATCGATGTCTGGCCCTGCGTCGCACGGCAAAACGTTGAACCCTGTACGTTCTAGGCCCAATATGGACAGTCAAAATATTTTGACACTTGCATCCTATGGTGGACTTACAAAGCATATTTGTCACATGCCACCCAATATTGTAAAAATAGACAAAAAATAGTTTCTATTTTTTTCCCCTTTTGGTCCCCTTATTGCTAAACAGAAAAGGTGGGTCAAGAAAAAATTGTATCCTTCATTTTGAATCCAATATATGACCAAAGTTAACTTTAAAAAAAAAAATTTTTAATCGGACCAAAAAAGTCACATTTTTGCCCCTTTTGGGCCCCTCGTTCTTAAACAAAAAGAGAGGGGACACCCAAAATCAGCCTAACCCTTTTATTTATGGTGAGTAACACTATTGTAAAGTTTCAAAGCATTTGGTCAACCAGAACAAAAGTTAATGCGGAAAAAATTTAAAAAGTCGCTTTTTTGGCCCCCCTTTGGGCCTCTAATTTCTAAACGAAAAAAGAGGGGACACCCAAAATCGGCCCAACCCTTCCTTTTATCGTAAGTAGCATTACTGTAAAGTTTCTTAGCATTTGGTCAACCAAAACAAAAGTTATTGTGGAAACAAATAAAAAAGTCACTTTTTTGGTCCCTTTAGGGCCCCTAATTTCTAAACGAAAAAAGAGGGGACACCCAAAATCAGCCCAACCCTTCCTTTTAAGGTAAGTAACATTACTGTAAAGTTTCATAGCATTTGGTCAACCAGAACAAAAGTTATTGTGGAAAAAAATTAAAAAGTCGCTTTTTTGGCCCCTTTTGGGCCCCTAATTTCTAAACGAAATTATAAAATGACCCCAAAAGGGGAGGTGCACATCTTCAATATATCTGTAGTCACTGTGTAAAATTTCAGAAAGATCTAGTGTTTGGTTTTTGAGATTCAGATTACACAAGAAAGGCACCCCATAGCGGGACGGACGGACGGACAGACAGACGGACGGACGGACGGACGGACGGAGTGACCCGACTACTAGACCTGCTTTCGCCTTCGGCGACGCAGGTAAAAACCCACATGTATAATAGTAGAGGGTCGGTTGGACCTTTTGCGGGACAGCGGGAAAGCCCACTTATTTCAACGGGAATTCGGGAAAACCCTTAACGGGAACTGGATTTAGCCATTTTCATTTTTCATGATGCGGAAATCACACATTTATTTTCGCGGGAATCCGGGATTTCTTGTTTTATTTGCCGGGACTTCAGGATCATACCCCCTCCTACCCCCCCCCCCCCCCCCCATAGTAGGATTTACAGCAAGATAAATGTTCTAGAATGTAGTATTAAGAGGATTAAAGACATTAGTATCTATCTTTAAATCATGTTGAAACACACACAAATATTTTGACTTTTAAAGCAGGACTTCGAGCTAGTTAAATATTCTAAAAAGAAATAACAGGCCCCAGTGTTATAAAACTTGAAAATACTTTTTTTAACTTTAAAAATCTTAGAATGTTTCCAAGTTTTGTGGCACTAGGGCCTGGTCTTCTTGTTCACAAAGTTCAAATAAAAACACCATATCTTTTCATAACTATTCTCATTTTTTTTCCTGTTAAATAGCAGAGAATATTAAAGTAGCACATAATTCCCATCTTACAAATATCATTACCTGAGAATGGCAGAAATAAAAGATTTCTTGATGGTGCAAATAAATAACATTGTGGCACAAATGAAATATCGCATATCTACGATATTGGCATAAATGCAATATGTCCTCTTAAAAAAGCCAGTAGAGGCTGCCTGCCGTTCCTTTACAAGATTTCAACAATATACATGTCAATTTTGTTTACTTGATACTAAAAGGAAGAGTAAAAAAAATTAGAAAATTGGTCTTCCGGATTTTCACTGTATTTCTAAGTCATATCATATTATTTAAACTTTTATATTATATCAATTAAACAGACAAAAAACTTAAATAACAAAATGTAATCAGTAATACAAATATATTAATTATAATAGTAATAAAACTTATAAATGGTAATATTTTGTCAAAATAGAACAACATACAGACTCAGTAACAAAAAATATTTTGTTTGCAAAGTTTGAAAGCTATAAAACTAGCATGAAAACACAAATTATACATCTTTTACATTATTCATGCAGGCGGCTTCTTTTTTGGTGTTTTCAACAGGAAAAAAAATATTGCCAATGGGCGCATTCAACATTCCCCTCGGGCAGCCTGGGTAGATTATTTTTCCTGGGTTAAAAATATAACTGAATGCGGGTGAACTCTGTTTTGAATAGGTCAATGATATTCTGAACAAATAAAAGTGTACATTCGGAACAACCTAGGTTGGATATTACATTACCCAGGTTGTCCTTGTTCTGCCCCAAGTGAGCGACTTTTTCCTACCTGGGGTTCCCTGGGTTTGAATGTCGAACATAAGCTTTATGGTTGCAATATTACAGTGGCAGGGTTCCCACTATTTTTTGGACACAAAATTCAAGGGTTTTTCAAGGACTTTTCAAGGGTATTGAGGTCATTTTCAAGGATTAAAATAGTCCGCAAAAATTTAAAAAATCCAATATTTTTTGGCCTTTTTTTATCAAACGGTCAACAAATCTGCATATTACGAAATTCCAGGGTTTTTCAAGGATATTTGATAAAATTCAAGGGTTTTTCCAGGTTTTTGAACATTGAAATGAAATTCAAGGACTTTTCCAGGTTTCCTTGAATTCAAGGATGGTGTGGGAACCCTGCAGTGGTAAACAAAGCTAGCAATCTAATAAAAGCTCACAACTTCTTTACGTGTATGATCCAGGAAAGTTTGAATGTTGATCCAATTCCTTCTCAAACTCATTCTTCATAAAATCCAAACAGCCGTTATCACCAAAGGCTCCCCATTCACAGTTTACTAAAATCTGATGATGTAAAAGAATAGTAATATCAAAATAAAATCTTTGGCTTAGACATTCTGGAGAAGAATCTGGAGACTCTTATGAAAAATAACAATAGTTAAGAATATTTTAAATGTTGTCTTTATAATTTTGGTTGCGTACTATCTTAGCTCAATTTCCAGTCAAAGTAAAATAAATTAAAAAAAACAAAACATGCAATATTAATATGTGAACTAAAGTACACCTTATTTTTTTAAAATTGATGGCCAAGGCATTGTCATTACAGATAAATACATGAAAATTGGCAACTACAAAGGTTTTTTTCAATATAAGAAATCATTAAAGCAGAAATAGGCTTGTCACATCTCCGGTCATTGAAAGAGCCCTTTTTATAGAACAAAACCAAATTTTCTCAATCAACCACTCAACATGTATTATATTCTAATTAATCTACAGCCTGAATAAAATTCAATGGACTTACCAGTATCTCTGGAGAGTTTTTAATTTAAAATCTATCAATGAATTTTCACTATTCAGGGACTAAGAGTCAGACATAAAACCTAACAGATTCCTAAAAGCTTGGTAATACCTTATCAGACTTTGCTTCTTTTGGGTCCAGTTTCTTGAAGTTTTTTAAATGTTCTACATAACATGCATTTGAGCCAGAACCTAAAAAAAAAATGAAAGATTAACAATAAATGCATATGGGATCTATATACAGATAAAATGTGTCGAAATAGAAGTTTGTATATTTGTATGGTTATGCATCATTTGTCACGGTTTTTAACCATTTTTCTTTATAATAATCTATTAATCATAACATTTGCTTGTATTCTTTGTTGTATTCTTAGATATACTTTAAAGACTTACAGTGAACTTCAGTGATTTTGAGGACTAAGCAAGTTCTGCTTGTTGCAAAGTCCATTGTTTGGTACAAAACCTTCAACAATTTTTTTGTAACTTTGTTGTAGGCCACTTCTTTATAGAAAGTTTTGAAGTCTATGCATCAATATGTTTGGCTGTCATGTTTTATCTATAACTATTTCCCAAACTTTTGTCTTGCCAGCGACGGATGTAGCGAAAGGCAAGACTTAGGTATGGTGATTCTGATGGCAGCAAAAGCAGTTATGGCACATCATAGATAAATGTATTTTGAATGCAGTTGCATTAGCATTAGAACAGATATGTTATAAAACATTTCATCTGTATGCTCCAGCAAACATGGTCTACTGACATTCAAGAGAAATTGCAGTGCAGTAGTCATTTATAAACATTGTCATTTTTTCATGTGTCCAGCTGTGATAAGTGAGACATATCTCTGTGCGAACAGGTTATTTTTTAAAGAATTGTGTCTGTATGACAGAAATGAAAATTTACCTTTTTCTTTTGAAGGTCATCTTATCAACTTTAGCTAACATAAACCAATCAGCATCTTACCTAAAATAAGACCTATTTTACATTGCTTATCTAGATAGCTCCCTGCCATCAAGGTACCAGTTGTATCACTTATTCTGGCCATGACATTCACAGGAACAGATAACCCCTGGACAATATGAAGAAATATAGTTATATAATCATACATGTGACGGATCCGTGATGACAAAGCTGGAGATTTTGATTTTTTTGGCTGGAGATTGGACCAAAAAGCGGGAGATTTTCACGCTCATTAAAATTGCATTTCAATGTCAATTGACGGCACTAGCGTGTGCCAAATAAACATGGCTTCACTGATTTATTTCAAACTGTATATACAATCAATAGGTCAATTATGGCAATAAACCTTTAATTAACACCTATACCTGCTAAATTAACGTCTACCTAATTGACAAACCCATAAAACACCGGAAATGTTTTATGATTGAACAATTAAAATGTCTATAAAACTAAAATTTTGGCATGTCTTGAAAAAGCGGGAGATTACACAAAAAGTCGGGAGAACGGGAGATGGATAAAAAAGTCGGGAGATTTTGTCTCCCGGCGGGAGAATCACATGTATGTATAATAATATTCCCTATTTTTGTAATTAGTGAGTTATCTCCCATTTGCAAGAGTTATCCTCCATTACGGTTGGTACAATGTATATCACATTGCAATGAATGGGAAAAATTAGGTTTAAATTTTATTTTTATATTTTATTTAATGGATTATTGAACCTAGTAAGGTTAGGAAAACATGTTAAATACATTTTTGAAAATAACTTTAATTAACTTTTGGAATTTTTTTGACCAACTAAAAAATAAATGCAGATAAACTTAAATTTTCCCTCAGCAACTAGTGTAAAATACCTTCTGGAAAGTTAAGATAACTCTGCAAATGGGAGATAACTCACTATATACGAAAAGAGGGAATAGAAATATAGAAATAATTCAAAATGTAGATCAGGTTTCAAAGAAGTTTAATTCTACATTTACTCCTTCAAGCAACATGAGAAAACCATGAAATTAAAATTTCAATGAAATGTCAAGGGTTTTTTTTCTGTGAGAAACCATTAATATTCATACACACAAAAATAAATGAATCCACATTATCTAAGTTTGTGTAGGAAAGTTATCTTGCCTACCCCTCTTCTATGAATGGCCTCTTCCAGCATTTTACAGGGGTCAAGGCCAGGACCATTGGTACACTTGAATCTTTTTGTCCATGTTACAAGTATACTGTTCTTTAATGTCTTCTGTACAGTTGGGAAAGAAAATGTAAAACCTGGAAAAAGGTTTGTATCATTATACCATATCAAAGATAAGTAACTGGCCAATATTTGGATATCACCATTTTTTAATGAAAGAAACCCACTATAATTAATATATTTTTACAAAATTTTGGAATTTGTTAACAATATAACAATATAACAAAACCTCACCCACACCAATAGGATTCTGACTGGTAATACTATTCTCTGTGATAAAACACTCCATACTCTCAGCTATGTGATCAAACACCTGTTTTTATTAATATAAAAAATATTCACAAGTTTTATATTGTAAAAGTTCCTAGATTTGTTTTATCTTTTAAATGTTTCTTTTAGTTGATGGTACTACATGTATTATTTTAGAAATAGTGTTGTTTTACTCTGGTTGAATGAACTCTTGTAACTACATTTTTAAGTTTGAATACCCCTGTCTAAATAATTCTTTGCTTTCAAAAAAAATATTAATGATCGCAGAGACATAATCTCAAAACACAATGGTGTGAAATCTTAATTTTTTTTGGTTAGATAAAGATATTGTTTTATTCTGTATATAAAACAATAATAAAAAGCTTCGCCGAGCGCAGCATGATACGACCGCAACATGTTGAACCCTGTACGTTTTAGGCCTAATATGGATAGTCTATTGTTCTGGACACATGCAGCCCATGATGGACTGACAAAGGTTTTTGACACATGCTTCTCTGATGGACTTTCGACCCAGGGGGAAAAATATAAATTTTGAATGTTGTATTCTACTCTTTAAAAGAATAATGTTTGGGGAAAAAATTAAAAATTGAACCAGAATTTTTTTTAAATTATGATTACAGCCCAAAAAAATTATTCTTAAATTTAGAATCGCTACCTGACAAGAATAAATTTGCAAAAAAAATTTTCAAATTCGGACCACAAATAAAAAAGCCCCATTTGGCCCCTAATTACGTAATAGGGGGAAAAAAGGGGGGGTCGCAAAAATTAATTCTTAATTTTGTATTCGCTATTTAACAAAATCGGACCAGAAATAAAAAAGTTACAATTTTGGCCCCTTTTGGTCCCTAATAACGTAACAGTAAAAAAAGGGGACACAAAAATATATCTGCTACTTGACAAGAATTAAAAAAGTTTCAATTTCGGCCCCTTTTGGCCCCTTATTACGTAACAGGTGAAAAAGGGGTGGGGGGTCGCAAAAATAAATTCTCAAATTTGGATTCGCTACTTGACAAAAATAAACTTGCAAAAAAAAATTTCAAAATCGGACCACAAATAAAAAAGTTTCGATTTTGGCCCCATTTGGCCCCTAATTACGTAATAGGGGGAAAAAGGGGGGGTCGAAAAAATTTATTCTTAATTTTGTATCCGCTATTTGACAAGAACAAACATGCAAAAAAAAAATTCAAAATCGGACCACAAATAAAAAAGTTTTTATTTTGGCCCCTTATGGCCCCTAATTACACAACGGAGAAAAAGGGGGGGCGCAAAAATTCATCAGGTTCATTCTTTTATTGTAAGAAACATTCTTGACAAATTTCACAGCAATAGGCCAACTAGGACCAAAGTTATGGTAGAAACAAGTAAAATATTTGATTTTTTTTCCCCTATGGGCCCCTAATTTCGAAACAAAAAAAGGGGGGACCCCCAAAATCAATCCCATTCATTCTTGTATGGTAAGGAACATCACTGTCAAATTTCATAGCAATTGGATAACTAGAACTAAAGTTATTGTGGAAACAAACAAAAAAGTAGTATTTTTGGCCCTTTTTTGGCCCCTAATTTCTTAACGAAAAATGGGGGGACCCCCAAAATCAATCCCATTCATCCTTTTATGGTAAGGAACATCATTGTAAAGTTTCATAGCAATCGGATAACTGGAACAAAAGTTATTGTGGAAACACTAAAAAGTTAACAGACACCGACAACGACGACGACGACAACGACGACAACGACGACGACAGCATCATACCATAATACGTCCGCAAATTTTTTGCGGTCGTATAAAAATTAATAATATTATCAATTATGTTGAAATATAGTAGTATAAAAAATGCTAAACAATGTGGTTTGAATCATACCAATTCTGCAGGGCCACACAGTTGATCATCTGTCAGATTGTAATACTTGGTAGTAGTGTCGGCCACGCCATCCTTCAAATCAACCAGGACAACTCGAAAATTTGTACTTCCAAGGTCTAGGCCCAGGTATCGACCATTCTCTGTAACGTAAAAACTAAAGTCTTTTAAAAGAACTGTTTGTCTCAGTATATAAATGAATAAATTATAGGATCCCTATTCCCTCTTTTCGTATATAGTGAGTTATCTCACATTTGCAGATTTATCTTCTCTTTCCAGAAGGTATTTTATACTAGTTACTGTGGGAAAATATTAGTTCATCTGCATTTATTTTTTTAGTAGGTCAAAAAAATTCTAAAAGTTAATTATCAACTAGATTACTGACAAAGTCAGAAAGGGCCCCGCGGCAAAAAATCTAAGTGTCTAAAATTATATTTACTATGATTATAACCACTAAGGCATGATCCATGGAATGTGTATGAAACTTCAGAGCTGTATTGTTAATAGCCTTTGAGTTTTATTGTTCAAAAATTCCAATTCTCAAAATCTGTGATTTTTTTCCAAAAAATATCACACAGATTTGCACAAAATTTTAATATGCAAATCATGACATGCTACTTAGCAGCTGTACAAAGTTTCAGAACTGTGCTGTTAACAGTTGTCAAGTTTTAGTGTTCACAAAGTCCAATTCTCAAATTCTGTGATTTTCCATAAAAAATGAAGTTTTTTCCAAAATTATTTAACAGATTTGCACAAAAATTTAATATGCAAATCATGACATGCTACTTAGCAGCTGTACAAAGTTTCAGAACTGTATTGTTAACAGTTTTTGAGTTTTAGTGTTCACAAAGTCCTATTCTCAAAATCTGTGATTTTCGATAAAAAAATGAAGTTTTTTCCAAAAATATTTAACCGATTTGCACAAAATTTTAATATGCAACTTATGACATGCTACTTAGAAGCTGTACAAAATTTCAGAACTGTGGTGTGAATAGTTTTTGAGTTTTAGTGTTCACAAAGTCCAATTCTCAAAATGTGTGATTTTCGATAAAAAATGAAGTTTTTTCCAAAAATATTTAACGGATTTGCACGAAATTTTAATATGCAAATTATGACATGCTACTTAGTAGCTGTACAAAATTTCAGAACTGTGGTGTTAACAGTTTTTGAGTTTTAGTGTTCACAAAGTCCAATTCTCAAAATCTGTGATTTTCGATAAAAAATGAAGTTTTTTCGAAAAATATTTAACCGATTTGCACGAAATTTTAATATGCAAATTATGACATGCTACTTAGTAGCTGTACAAAATTTCAGAACTGTGGTGTTAATAGTTTTTGAGTTTTAGTGTTCACAAGAATTGTTGACGGACGGACAGACGGACAGACGGACGGACAGACGGACAAAGTGAAAACTATAGGGCGTCCGCATCTTCGATGCGGGGCCCTAATAAGTCCATTAGATAATTCATAAAATATAAAAACCTAATTTTTCCCATTCATTGCAATGTAATATACCTACCGTAATGGAGGATAACTTGCAAATGGGAGACAACTCACTAATTACAAAAATAGGGACTGGGGTTATTTGATTCTTTATGTTTTCTTATTCCTGACTCCAAGGCCACAAAACGATAATTTTTAAGTCTGAGAATATTCTCAACTACATGTACCACAGTAAACACATTAAGTTGAGATTATTCTCAGACTGAAGTATTTATACAAAATTTGTGGCACCTTGGCCTGCTCTTTTGGTCCAGTTTTACATCAAAATTTTCTTTTAACTTCGTCATTTATATAAAAGAATTTATTTAAAATGATATGATCATGAATAATTCTAATAAAAAGCTTCGCCGAGCGCAGCATGATACGACCGCAACATGTTGAACCCTGTACATTTTAGGCCTAATATGGATAGTCTATTGTTCTGGACACATGCAGCCCATGGTGGACTGACAAAGGTTTTTGACACATGCTTCTCTGATGGACTTTCAACCAAGGGGCTAAAAATATAAATTTTGAATGTTGTATTCTACTCTTTAAAAGAATAATGTTTGGGGAAAAAATTAAAAATCGAACCAGAATTTTTTTTAAATTATGATTACAGCCCAAAAAATGTATTCTTAAATTTAGAATCGCTACCTGACAAGAATAAATTTGCAAAAAAAATTTTCAAAATCGGACCAGAAATAAAAAAGTTTCAATTTCGGCCCCTAATTACGTAATAAGGGGAAAAGGGGGGGGGTCGCAAAAATTAATTCTTAATTTTGTATCCGCTATTTGACAAGAACAAACATGCAAAAAAAATTTTCAAAATCGGACCAGAAATAAAAAAGTTTCAATTTCGGCCCCTTTTGGCCCCTTATTACGTAACAGGTGAAAAAGGGGTGGGGGTCGCAAAAATAAATTCTCAAATTTGGATTCGCTACTTGACAAAAATAAACTTGCAAAAAAAAATTTCAAAATCGGACCACAAATAAAAAAGTTTCGATTTTGGCCCCATTTGGCCCCTAATTACGTAATAGGGGGAAAAAGGGGGGGTCGCAAAAATTAATTCTTAATTTTGTATCCGCTATTTGACAAGAACAAACATGTAAAAAAAATTTCAAAATCGGACCACAAATAAAAAAGTTTTTATTTTGGCCCCTTTTGGCCCCTAATTACACAACGGAGAAAAAGGGGGGCGCAAAAATTCATCAGGTTCATTCTTTTATTGTAAGAAACATTCTTGACAAATTTCACAGCAATAGGTCAACTAGGACCAAAGTTATGGTGGTAACAAGTAAAATATTTGAATTTTTTTCCCCTTTGGGCCCCTAATTTCGAAACAAAAAAAGGGGGGACCCCCAAAATCAATCCCATTCATCCTTGTATGGTAAGGAACATCACTGTCAAATTTCATAGCAATTGGATAACTAGAACTAAAGTTATTGTGGAAACAAACAAAAAAGTAGTATTTTTGGCCCTTTTTTGGCCCCTAATTTCTAAACGAAAAATGGGGGGACCCCCAAAATCAATCCCATGCATCCTTTTATGGTAAGGAACATCATTGTAAAGTTTCATAGCAATCGGATAACTGGAACTAAAGTTATTGTGGAAACACTAAAAAGTTAACAGACACCGACGACAACGACGACGACGACGACGACGACGACAACGACGACGACAGCATCATACCATAATACGTCCGCAAATTTTTTGCGGTCGTATAAAAATTACCAATGCATAAGTAGATCTGCTTTTATGTTGCTTTTTCCTTAAATGCTTTCTTCTGTGGGTTTAAACTTTCACCGACTTAAATGTATAGGAGACATACTTTTCTGGATACAAACAACTAACCTTTGCCACTGACAAGCCTACTAACATAAGTACATTCCCAAAATAAATCTGTCTTTTTACGCTCCTCCTCATTAGTACTGTTAGCATAATCAATCTGCTCCTCAAATACTTTCATCATTCTGTCAACATCATCAGATGTAAACCTCAGACCAGCTAAGGCTTCACATACCTGTAAAAGACAAAGGCAAATAGTGTGTGCATGTGTGTGTGTGTGTTAGGTTTAATCCCCTTTTTGTAGACCTGAGCCAAAAAAGGTTTACTCTTGAAAGTAAATGTAGCTAATGAAATATATATATATAAAGATATAAGTTACATTTTTTAAACGTTATTTTCACAATTCTTTATCAATATTTGTTAATTCATTATTTTTTTTTATCATGCATATGGGTGATATCTTTTTTATTCATTATACATGTATAAGCCCCCGCTCACTAAAGTAATATTTTCCTGTCCTAGTAGATGAATTTACAGCTACATTCTAAGAAATATTATACAGCACCTCCTAAATGTGTCATTCAAGAAATTTTAGCACATCTGTCTGAAAGTTGGGAATGAACTTCAAACTGGAAATGGTATTTTGGGGTTTTTTTTCTTTTGTGTTTTTGGTTTAAATGCAAAAACCACATGCACTTGCTGCCTTGCAGCAACCAACCAAATAGTCTTACCTTTTGTCTTTTTTCAGAAGAATGAATATTCTTGATTGCAGGTCTGTCAGCAATTGATTCCATTATTTTTAACTTGACTTTCTGTGATTCTAAAATAAATAAAAACAATAATCTTTAACATCAGTTATGGCACTATTTCGAGATGCCCCCTTGATTAGAATTGTGTAAAACAGCGGACATTTTAAGATTACATGTACATGTATGAAAAGGTAATTAGGTAAAAGAGAGGAATGTTAACAAGTTTGGTCACATACAAAGTAATGATATGGTACATGAACATGTATCTTAACACATTATAAATCAGTACAAATAATTGTCAATTTCTCAAACACAAGGGCCTACAAAATGAAACTGAATTATTTGAAGTTATGTTTAATTCTGTTTCTTCTAGAATTCTGTCTTCTTCAACTTTAAATTCATGACTAATAGTCTTTTTTGTCAACATGTTTAGATACTAAAATATCATTTGGGAATTTTTGGGTGGCTGGCACTTAACCATCATAAGCAAAATCAGCCTAGGGTTGCCAATAGACTAAAATATCTTGGGGGTTTTCCAATACAAAGCAAAACGGTACATAACATTTATTCACCAAATCAAGACCTCACAAGGAAAAAAAATAGCAGCAACATTTAAAAAGAAGAAAAGAACATGATCAACAGATTTTCAGAGATCCATTTATTTTGGTGGGTACCAGTTTTCTTGGTTTGATGAAAAAGGACCAGTTCCTGTAGAAAATCTTGTGGTTCTGAGTCTGCAACATATACAGATCAATGTTAAACTTCCGTTCAAGGCAAATCACGAAAATTGATACATACATGTACCTCACAAATAATAATGAAACCACAGTTTTTCAAACATATGCATAAAAAAATATTTTGAAGTTTAAGACATGGAACGATAATCAAGAAATAAAGCAGGTTGTTAGTGTTTTATTAAAAATCAACACATAGATCTATTGTTATCACAATTTTTAATGATAAAGCTGAGAAAAGGTAGTCAAAACTTTGACATATTAATTCATCTGTTCATTACTTAGAAAAAACTTTTGTTTGATTTATGTCACAGGGACTAGCTGACCTCTATCAGTATTTTGTTGGAGTCAATGTTCAGTAAATAAAACACAAGGGAGATGTACTACTACTGCATTCCCCTTATTCTTTATTTGGTTTTCTTTTATTAGATCATTGATCCCATACCTTTTCCCTTATGATTGGTTTCATGGATGATTTTCCTTTCAAAAACATCAAAATATATTTTCATTCATTGCATCTCAGCCTCAAAATCAGGCTTTGTTTGGGCAATTTTGTACAATTTGGCATTTGGCAATCAATTATGAAAAGCATTAATTACGTCAAGGAAAACTCTCCAAACTCGAGCGAAATCCCCAATGAATTTTAATGAAGTTTTTACTAAAAAAATTTGTTCTACATGAAAATTTATCTGTAAAGTCCTGAGAATATCTACAAGTATACTTTCTTTTTAATATCCATGAGATTGCCAAGCTTTACAAAATTGCCCGAACAAATCATGATTTTGAGGTGAGATGCAATATTAATCTGATAAAAGAAAATCAAATTGAAGCACACAGGCTTGCTTCTGTCATTTTCGGTCAGGGCTGCCAACTTTCCAGATTTTCACTGGTTTTAACGATTTTCAGGTCTTTATTTTTTCTTTATTTTATAATGAATATTGCATGAAAAATCATTGAAATAATCAAAAACCCAATTTCAACATTTCAAAAGTTGGCAGCCCTGATTTTGGGTAGAGAGTCAAAGTGTCACCAGCTAGAAAAATTCACAGTGACTTTTCTAGCTGGTGGCATTTTGTCTCTCTACCCAAAATCCTGTGTTTAAAGAAAAGGGGGGCTCCCGCAGGGTACCCCCTCAGGTCGCATTTAAAAGGGGTCTGAGGTCGCAAGGTCGCTTTTAAAAGGCATATTTTGGCGGAGGTCGCAGGTCACTTTTTGGCATAGGTGGATTTTATGAAGTGCAGGTCGGAAGTCACCCTTAAAAAGCCATCAGGTCTCAGGTCGTTTTTAACCCTGCGGGAGCCACAAAAGGGGGTTGGTGAAAGATGTATCTCCCTTGTGTTTTTTTTTTCATACTGCACAATGATAATGACTATTTTTTTAAACAAAAATATTGATAGAGGGGGGTGGGAGTCACTGTGTTTTAGTTGTAGGCGGCACACAAAAATTTCTCCCCATATGAAGTTGAACAGACAAAGAGTCTAAGCACCAGTCTGCATAACATGTACATGTATATATGAAATCCTACTTGAAACCATGGAAAAACAAAAAATATTCAATGAACTAGATCTACCAATTAGTACTCAAGAAATTTCCAAGGCAATCTCAAAATTAAAATCAAATAAAGCTCCTGGGCTAGACAATGTCTCTAATAACATGATAAAAAGTGGTCAAACTCAATTACTTCCCTGCCTACAAAAAATTTTCAATACTTGTTTAAATTCTGGTAAATACCCTATTCAATGGACTGAGGGATACATAGTTCCAATTTACAAATCAAATGATATCACAGATCCAAATAACTATAGGGGCATAACCGTCACTGGAGCTTTTGGAAAACTTTTTAATAGTATTCTGAATGCTAGACTGGATTCATTTCTAACCAATCACAAAATAATTCATGAGTGTCAAGTGGGATTTACAAGAAGTGCCAGAACAACTGATCACATGTTTATATTAAAATGTTTAATTGACAAATATTGTAACACAAAAGATGGAAGACTGTATGCCTGCTTTGTTGACTTCCAAAAAGCTTTTGATACAGTAATTCATGCTGGTCTAAAAATCAAGCTTCTAGACATTGGAGTCGGTACACTGTTCTATAACATTATAAAAAGAATGTATGAGCTAAGCAGATCCTGCATTAGATTAGACAATAGTATTACTGATTTTTTCCCAACACTTCTTGGAGTTAAACAAGGGGACAATTTAAGCCCTAATCTTTTCAAAATCTTTATTAATGATCTACCTATTTTATTAGAAAAATCACAGGATCCTGTTTTTCTTAACAACAAACCATTACATTGTCTAATGTATGCAGATGACATAGTACTTTTATCCTCGTCACCAAAAGGTTTGCAATCGAAACTTGATATCTTAGAAAACTATTGTAATAATTGGTGCCTAATGTTAAATCCAAAAAAAACAAAGGTTCTGGTTTTCAACAAAGCGGGCAGACACATCAATGATAAGTTTTCATACCAAAATTATGAAATTGAATGTGTTCAACAATACAAATATTTAGGTGTTACTTTCAGTGCATCAGGCACATTTTCCTTTGCTCAGAGAGAACTTTACAACAAAGCACTAAAAGCTTACTTTAAACTACAAAAAGATTTCTTATCAAACAATCCTAAGATTAAGACTTCTCTACACGTATTTGATCATACTATTACACCTATCCTATTATATGGTTGCGAGATATGGGGTTTCTTTAACTGCTTCTCCACTAAAGTCAAGAACAATACTAATTTATCTTTCGATAGAATATTTTCAGATATCTTGTGTGAGAAATTACATATTAAATTTTGTAAGAGAATTCTTGCTGTTCACAAAAAGGCAACCAACCTAGCTGTTCTGTCAGAACTAGGTCGATTTCCAATGCACTTCAATATTATCAAATCAATGGTCAACTATCGTGAGAGATTAGAAAATCTCAAGAACTTCAGTATCCTGAAGGATGCATATATCGACTCTAGAAAATTATATGAAAGCAAGAAACCTTCATGGTATGGGTCAGTTCAGCTAATTATACAAAAAATACCTGAGTTGAACAATAACACAACAAATAACAACAAGCTAAGTAAGAAAAGAATTTTCTCAATACTAAAAGAATACTATACTGAAATGTGGAGAAGTACAACTATAAATAATTCAGATGGAAAGCTCCGTACTTATTTTACTTTTAAAACAAACTTTGGATATGAAAAATATTTAGATTTAATAACGAACTCTGAGCAAAGGAGTGTGTTATGCAGATTCAGAATCTCTGCCCATAGACTTCAAATAGAGAGAGGTAGATATCAGGGTATTCCTCCAGACCAAAGAATTTGTGCACAGTGCAGTTCGGGAGAAGTTGAGAACGAAATTCATTTTATATTCACATGTCCTAAATTTACAAAAGAAAGAGAAAATCTCGAAAAAATAGTATCTGAACAATGCTACAATTACACTAATTTAGATAACACTCAAAAATTTATATGGCTATTTGTATGTGAAAATCCCATTGTTCTAAAAACACTATGTGAATTTATATCTAAGCATGAATAAGTTTGATGCATACATGTAAATTATGTATGTATATATATTCCTTCATATTTCTACATTCACTTTTAGTTGTTTGTCTACATTGGGCACGAGGAGGAATGCAGTATCAAGTAATCTTGTACGCATTACCTTGAGCACCGTCCCTTGGTGCCCCTTGTAGTCTCACAACATCCAATAGTCATTATTTAAAATCTTAAAAAAAAAAAAAAAAAAATTTTTTTTTCTATTGTTTTTGTTGGTCTACATTGGGCACGAGGTGGAATGCAGTATCAAGTAATCTTGTACGCATTACCTTAAGCACCGTCCCTTGGTGCCCTTTGTATTCCTACAATATACAAAAGAAAGAGAAAACTCATATCTTTGCAGAGGTCTTGTCTGTCTACATTGGGCACGAGGAGGTATGCAGCGCAATTTAAATTGCACGCATATCCTGAAGCACCGTCCCTTGGTGCCCACTGTGGTCAGAAAAAGACTTTCTGCACTGATCTATTAAGTGTTGAACTTACTAGTTAATACTGTTTATTTAAATCATGCAAATATACATCCTCAACCGCAACAAGGTTAATGATTGAAACACTCCTGATCTGCACTAGCTGCCAATTCAGTCATTTTTTTTATGTTCTTCACAAATGTCTGTGTTGAGTCTTATTGTTTTTTTGTGTATTTTCTTTATATAGACAATGGCTATTAATGTAAAATGGCCACTATATTTGTATCAATGTAGATCTGTCACTTAATGTTAGCAAAATCATACTTGTTTATTGTAAATGCCCCCTGTGGGACCAAATTGGCTAATAAAGAATTGTATTGTATTGTATTGTATTGTATATAAGAAAACATGCAGATAAAACAAGAGTTAACACTAAAGTATGTCTTGCCTGCCGGCACCATCAGAAACAATTATTCTTTCTTACTTCCACAATATTTTGAATTTACATGGATTTTCAGTTTCTGAGATCAAAAGATGTTTATAGAACTTAAACATTGCAAATATATGCAATAAAATAATCAAAGTCACTCAACCCAAAAATCAAGGTCAAGGTCAAAAGATGGGGGATGCAACTGTGCTAAGCTACTACTGGGGCATATGTATACCAAGTTTCATCAACCTAGGACCTATAGTTCTTGAGATATGGAGGTGCTCGCAAAACTTTTCCATTGCTATTATATGTATTGAAAATTGTCAAAGTCACTCAACCAAAAAATCAAGGTCAAGGTCAAAAGATGGGGATGCAACTGTGGTCAGCTACTACTTGGGCATATGCATACCAAGTTTCATCAACCTAGGACCTATAGTTCTTGAGATATGGAGGTGCTCGCAAAACTTTTTCATTGCTATTATATGTATTGAAAATTGTCAAAGTCACTCAACCGGAAAATCAAGGTCAAGGTCAAAAGATGGGGATGCAACTGAGCTAAGCTACTACTGGGGCATATGCATACCAAGTTTCATCAACCTAGGACCTATAGTTCTTGAGATATGGAGGTGCTCGCAAAACTTTTTCATTGCTATTATATGTATTGAAAATTGTCAAAGTCACTCAACCGGTAAATCAAGGTCAAGGTCAAAAGATGGGGATGCAACTGTGCTAAGCTACTACTGGGGCATATGCATACCAAGTTTCATCAACCCAGGACCTATAGTTCTTGAGATATGGAGGTGCTCATAAAACTTTTCAAAAAAGTTAACGCCGCCGTCGCCGCCGCCGCCGCCGCCGTCGCCGCCGCCGCCGCCGGTAAAGTAACACCTATGTCCCGCTCTGCTTCGCAGGCGAGACAAAAACACAATCATAATTTAAAAGTAGCTATATGATAAATAAATTATTGTCATGACATTTTGCTTATTCTTTGTGCTACAGACATTTAATGTTAATGTGTTTATGCAAATAAATACTGTCTATTGTCTATTGTATGGCATTACCTTCAAAATCGGTTGTACGTGTATGAACCGTGTACAGGTCATGTTTGTTTACACCTTATTCCCGCGCTTTTTCGTTACTCTTCGGATCTTTTCCTTTATTTCTAAATTTCGGTCTCCCTATTTAGCGACAAGAAGCGTCAAGAATCGACAAGAAGCGTCAAGAAGCGTCAAAAAAGTTTAATTACTGACAAGAATTATTAAAAAAGTTTAATATTAAGTTGAGCATTAAAATAAAACAAATCAAATGCATAAAAAAAAACGAAAAAGGGGATTTTTATGCGGGTTTCCTATAAACTTAGAAAATAATTAAATATGATTTTCTCAGCTATAAATAAACACAATATTAAACACGAACAAAAAAATAAAATTTTGTGGCAAAAAGCTTTCATTTTTTATTAAATAATAATAAATAACATCAAGTTATGATTTAAGTAAGATATTCCTTTTTTTTTAAATTCCCCGCAACTGTTTAGTAAAAAAGGTAGACTAATCAAGAAAGTGGCATATGATTGATTGGTTACACGCGCTGTTAATGATCATTTATGATCCTGTAATCATATTAAATTATTTTACAAACAGCAATCAACATTATTAACGGCACACTTATTGATTGTTTTGATTGTTTCTTTTGAAGAACCGCGAAGTATATATCACGGTAAAACAACAAACTTGAGTAATATGATAAACAAACAAAAGTGACCAATTTTTTGCACCCGTTCCGCGGAAATGGTCTTATTATTCCATTCTATAGATTATCTACATCATCAAATTCTTACATCCCGTCAGGGATGTCCAAAACATTAGCTGGAACAGAACAGCTCTCTTAAGATGAAAATGATTTTGTACTAAATAGTGTCTATTCATTCATAAAAGAGTCAAAACGATTCTTAATTGTGTAAAACACACACCCAACACCCAACACCCAACCCCCAACCCCCAAACCTCATACCCACACCCATACCCACACACTCACATCCACGCACTCACTTTCTTTTCTTTTTTCCTTCAACTTTTTGGTTGTTTTTTTTTTTTTTTTTTTGTCTCACGCAAAAAGTTATTTATTTAGTTGTAGATCTAACTTTGTATGCATGCTCGATTGTATCGTTATTAATATGTTTATGTAGGAGAAGACTTCAGAAGTTAGTTTTACTTGTGTCTAATCCATTTTGCTTATTTTGCAAATAAAATATGTTTAAACCAAAACGTACGGATGGTAAAACTATATGTTCGATTCACATACATGGTCGGATCATTAAAAATGTTCAGAAAAATCTGTATGCTCTGGTGATGTAAGTGAAGGTTCTCATTTTCAAAATCATTAAAAAAAACAATACTCGGAAAGTGGTCAGGAGAATGACTAGTAAATGATTTCAGAAAAAAATGAAATCCAAGATCTTATGCATTCTTTCCAAACCATCCTCATATCAAGTAGAACATCAAATAGCGACTTATAAGAGTAATAAGCTTATTATAAGCAAATTTTCTGGCCAAGTAAATCTTTTTATTTTCTTCTCTAGATTGAAGTTTTTGGCGGTTGTTTTTTTCCCCCAAGATACTTGCTGATGTAATAACCTTCTCTTTCTCGATCACTCCACCAATCTTAATTTCATTTTTTTTCTTTACATCATCTACTGAGTTCACCACCAGAACCTATCTTCATTTATCAGAAAACCTACTTATCAGACACGAAAATCAAAGCTCTACATGATAATAAAAAGTATCCCAGATTTTCTGTGATTTTACAAAATCATGTTGTATATTACTGGGTGCTAACCTTACGTATCACTTACCTGCCAGTTGTGTTCCAATGATAAAGAGAAAGACAACCGTTTTGTTCTGTAAAACATCCATCTTGTACTTTTGGACCCTTTTTTCTGAGAAGGTAAGGGCCTTTTTTTTTTGCCCTTTGATCCTTATTTCTCGAAAACGTTATGAGATACTAGTAATGGAATTCAGAAAAATAGGGCAGGGATTTTGAAAAGGATTTTAATTATTAAAACATATGTAATATATCGATTGCGAAGCTCACCTCGTTGTGCAGTATTGTCACTTAATGGGATTCAAAATGTTAAAAATAAGTGTTCAATTGCTCAATTCAAGCAAAAAAAAAGGCACAACAAGCATCTGAAGCATGCATCTTGCAAACCATCTCTTGGTGCACCTTACCATACCTTTTAGTTGATGTAGTATTTGTCAGTAGGCGGGTATAGACTTTAAACATTCTTCTGTAAGTGGTCATCCATGCGGAAAATAAAGGTCACAGCTGGCATCCGAATAATGCATTGTTCATTGTGCTAAGCAACACTAGGTGCACCTACAATACCAGTATAGTTGATGTGGCACATGTCAGTAAGTGGGAATGAACTTTTACCATTCTTCTGTGAGAGGTCATCCATATACGGAAAATGTAGGTCACAGCCAGCATCCGAAGCATGCATTGTGCTTAGCATCACTAGGTGCACCCACCATTAAAATATTATTGATGTGACACTTGTCAGTAAGCGGGAATGGAGTTTAACCATTCTTCTGTAAGTGGTCATCCATGCAGAAAATATAGGTCACAGCCAGCATCCGAAGCATTCATTGTGCTTAGCATCACTAGGTGCACCTACCATAACAATATCATTGATGTGGCTTTTGCCAGTAAGCAGGAATGGACTTTAACCATTCTTCTGTAAGTGGTCATCTATGCGGAAAATATAGGTCACAGGCCCAGCATCCGAAGCATGCATTGCGCTCAGCATCACTAGTTGCACCTACCATATCAATATCATTGATGTGGCACTTGTCAGTAACCGTGTACGGATCTTAACAATTCTTTTGTAAGTGGTTGCGGACGCCGACGCCTGGGGTACACATAAGCCCCACTGACTTTCGTGAGGTGAGCTAAAAATATTTTAAAAATCGGACTACAATTAAATCAAGAGGCTCCAGGAGCATGAATCGCTCACATGGATTCAATGGCTCAATATATAATTTTCACTGCCAGCCTCCACCTCGAAGCCTTCGTACAACTCAATGGGCTGAGAAGCAAACAAAAGCTTTTTTTTAAGGAGCCAAAACTCTTATTAGGGGTCACCTGATGTTTTTGACCGAATGAAAAAAAAATTTGAGCTCAATTAGTTTAACATATAAGCAGACAAAAGCTTGTGTATATGCAAAAGTACATATGGTATCATTCAAACATACCAAATTTCGTTGAAGTCTGTTCAGCAGTTTCAGAGAAGTTGCGCTGACAAGGTGATAATAAAGGATTTTCATAAAATTTCTAAGTTCAAATGGCCATAAGTCCCCCAAAAACTTAAAGATCAAAATTTTCTGGCAATATGCACAACTACATATGGTGTAACAGACGGACAGGACAAAAACAATATGTCTCCCTTCTAAAGTGGGTGGGGGAGACATAAAAAGCTATTTCTGACATTTAAAGGGCCATTACACCTATCAGGGGTCATATGAAAACTTCAACCCAATTAAGATATTTATAAAGCTAAATAAGATAAAGGTTTAAGTAAGCAACAGCTTTTCTCTATCTGCAATAATTTTTATTTTATAGGGCAAAACCATAATAAAAAAAAGCTATTTTTAACCTTAAAAGTTCCATAACCCTTATAAGGGGTCATTTTACATCTTAAAGGAGACATGACATGAAAATAAAATTTACCAGATTTGTATTTTAATTATACAAACTAATAAAAATAAATCAGTCTCGCCTGTATATTTCATCCCTTATTACGTGTATATCGATATTTATGTACAAAATTAGCCATCCTGAATAATATGCATATTTCGATACCGGAAATAGCCAAAAACGAGGCTAATACGTCATTGGTGACTTCTTAGCCACGCCCTTTATGATACTGTAACTGATGGTCATTGCTCGATGTAAAAGTTTATCCCGATAAAACGCTAATATCGATGTCATTCAATAAATATGGTGCTTTGTGCCGCCTTTGGTTGTAACAATCGAGGAAAGAAGGGTTCCGACGTCAACTTTTTCCGTTTTCCTAAAGATATTCAGTTACAAAATGCATGGATCCATTATTGCCGCAGATGGGACTTTACGCCAAACTCTAACCACCGTTTATGTTCTGCACATTTTTCAAAGACTTGTTATGAACGTGACCCTGTGTTCATCAAGGAAACTTTTGTAGAGTTCAAGGAGCTGAAGATTGTAGCAGGCAATATCTTCTCTCTATTTGCAATAGTTTTTATTCTATAGGGCAAAAACATTTAAAAACACTATTTTTTAGCTCACCTGGCCAAAGGCCAAGTGAGCTTATGTCATCACTATGCGTCTGTCGTCGTCCGTTAACAATTTCAATCAAAGCGCTAAAGCGTTTAAAGGCAAGCGAAATACATAAGAACTATAATAGATTCATTCTCTGTTAAAGTATATTGTTCAAAATGTTTGCGAATTATTAATTTTGGTGAGCTAAGAAAGGATCGTCATGCAGATGCCCTCAAATTTAAAGTTAATGAACACAATTGCACACACAAGACAGGTATCGTGTAAAAACGGTATCGATTGAACCCAATGATGTGTATTTTGTAGTGATTTTATGAATGGTGAAGCTAGAATCTGAATCCATGCATTGACCAATCAAATGAGAGAAATATTTATACGAACCAATCAAGTAATAGATGAATACATAATGTATATTCTATCGCCTTTAACTAAAAAGTTCGTCATGAAAGATGCAAAGGAATAAATAAAACTTGTGCCGGTCATATAAAATGCCAATAAAAATTGAGATTTATAGAAGTGTATATCATGTTTACAAATATTGAAAAGTAATATAGAAAATAAAGCATTTTATTCCAGTCTGGATGCAGAAAAATCACTCCGTCTAGACAGAAAAAAACGCGAAAATCATCACTACTCTATAGACTCCATAAGGCTTCGCTGGCGCTTGCCTAAAAATCTTCTTCTCTGAAACCACTGAACCAATTTAACTGAAACTTTGCAGGAATGATAAATGACATGTTGGCAACAAACGATCCTCATTTTAAAATAATTTGATAAAAAACATGGCCGCTGTTACTAAAAATAGAACATAGGGTAAAATCACTTAAAATGGGTTATAACTCAGCAACCATAACAGATAGAAAAAATCCGAAGGATCTTAGGCTCTTCAGAATCAAAAGCTCTACAAAAGTCTCCATTGGGTCGAAGTTGTCAGATGACCTTTGATAGGGGTTATGGCTCTTTTAGGGTAAAACATAGCGGTTTTTTTTTTCATGTTTTGGCCTATATATTGAAATGCTCTACAAAAGTCTTCATTGGGTCGAAGTTTTTAGATGACCCCTTTTAGGGGTTACAGCCCTTTAAAGGCTAAAAAATAGTGTTTTGGCCTATAGAATTAAAACTATTACAGATAGAGAAAAGCTGTTGCTTGCTTAAATGTTCAGCACATTTAGCTCTACAAAAGTCACATAGGGTCGAAGTTGTCTGATGACCCCTTATAGGGGATACAGCCCTTAAAGGCAAACTATAGTGTTTTGGCCTATAGAATGAAAACTATTGCAGATAGAGAAAACATGTTGCTTTCTCAAATGTTCAGCTCATTTAGTTCTAGAAAAGTCTTCATAGGGTTGAAGTTGTCAGATGACCTCTTATAGAGGTTATAACCACTTAAAGGCAAAAAATAGTTTTTTTTTTGCATAAAGAATGTGAAGTATTGCAAATAGAGAAAGGCTATTGCTTGCTAAAATGGTCAGCTCATTTAGCTCTACAAAAGTCTCCATAGGGTCGAAGTTGTCAGATGACCCCTTATAAAGGTTACAGCCCCTTTAAGTTGAAAAATAGCGTTTTTTCGTGTTTTTGGCCTATAGAATGAAAACTATTGCAGATAGAGAAAAGCTGTTGCTTGTTTAAATGTTCAGTTCATTTAGCTCTACAAAAGTCTCCATTGGGTTGAAATTGTCAGATGACCCCTTATAGGAGTTACAGCCCCTTTAAAGGTGAATAATAGTGTTTTTTTGCTTATTTAGAATAAAAACTATTGCAGATAGAGAAAGGCTTATTCCTTGCTTAAACATTCAGCTCATTTAGCTATACAAAAGTCTTCATAGAGTTGACATCAAGACCAGGTGAGCGATTCAGGCTCCTGGGAGCCTCATGTTTACCTTTAAAGGGCCATAACTCTATAAGGGGTCATTTGAAAGATACCAAATTGAGACTATAGAAGAACTTTTGATTCTGAACAAACCCAAAATGCATTACCAACCTTCCTTTTATGGTTACAAACATCATAACAAAATGTTGGTCAACCACAACCTAAGTTATCACACAGAAACAAAAGTGTCCAAAGTGACAATGACAGCAATACAATCACAAAAATTTTGTGGTCATATAAAAAACTGAAGTGGCTATTAAAGTCCAGGAAATTGTAGTACAATTACAGAGGGAATATATTTAACCAAACTTTTTTGTTCTCACGTGTACTAGTGTTTATTAAGATCCAAGTTTAATATCAAATTCACTGGAATATAAAGTTCTTACAAAGATAAACCCTAATAAGAAGGACAGATGAACTTACTGTTCTTACATTTTTATGCTAGTTTTCTTGAGAGACAGTTAGGGTATTACACCCTTATTACTTGCATGGATAAACAAGAATATGTCCAAAATTAAAGGCATAATTCCATCTCACAATATTTGGGATGCACGGTTGAAGGGGCACGAACACTTTCATAGATGGGGCATAAAAAAGTTAAGGAAGGTCAATACAACAGAAACCATGATGAATATCATAAAATACAGTTTGTCATTGCAAATTACAAAGTTGGACATACCCTCACTCGCATAATTGCATTGGTAATTTAGTTATGATCAAGTGTTGTATTTAAACCAAAGGCTTATAGACTGTCAGTCTTCCAGGCCCCTTCTAGTATGAATACCTTTTGCAGACTATAAAGACTTAGAGGACAAAAGATTTCATAAAGAATTTTTTATTTTTATTAAAATGGTATAAAATCAACATATACATGTAACAATATATAGATTAAAACAATAACAAATACCATATCAGTGTTTAGTACATGTATTCCATTTTCAAAATTACAAACTTAATAAGGTCTACAACCAAGCATAAAATAAAGGATGTCATGGAGGTCAAAAGGTCAGCACATTATAATATAAAAATAAATGCACATTAATAAGTATCAAACAAAAATGTAAATTAATTCATAAACATGGATTTATAATTTCATATCAATGATTGAATTTTAATAAAATAAAAAATAAAATAACTTTAACATGCATGTTAAATCATAATTTTAATGCCATTCACGAGTAGTTCATACAACTTTATAATGTATCCTTAACCTTAACCCATTTAAGTGGACATTTGTACACTACTTGAAGGCTGGTGCTTCTGCTTTCCATCGATTGCAAATTTTAAAATATCATTGTCATGGTGTCCCGTATACATATTCCACATCCCACTCCATTTCTTAGTATTCAAAATGAACCAGTAAACTATTACCAACTGTGTTCTTGAACCTAATAAAAAATAAACTGTTAACACAGAGACATGTCTCGCCTGTCGCAACTGGACACAGTATAAAATGAAGTAAAAATCCTCCTTAAACTGATCTTAACTAATGCTTAAACAGCTGCATACCAAATATAAATGGTGAACCATAACTGCTTTATAAAAAACACTTGTGACATAAGTAAAAAGTTAAAAAGTGTAAAATCTAAAAGTCAGTAGACCGTGACTGCAGGATCATACAGATAAAATACTTTTGAAATTGATCTGTACTGATGCCAATGCAACTGCATACCAAATATCAATGATGTACCATAACTGCTTCATGTTAAACAGACTTAAGAAAAAAGGTTAACCTCGGCCAAATCAGTGAAAAATTTCAAAGTCAGTAGACCGTGACTGCAGGAGCATACAGGTGAAATCCTTTTAAAACTGATCTGTACTGATGCTGATGCAACTGCATACCAAATATCAATGGTGTAACATAACTGCTTCATGTTAAACAGACTTAAGAAAAAAGGTTAACCTCGGCCAAATCAGTGTAAAATTTCAAAGTCAGTAGACCGTGACTGCAGGAGCATACAGGTGAAATCCTTTTAAAACTGATCTGTACTGATGCTGATGCAACTGCATACCAAATATCAATGGTGTAACATAACTAGTTCACACAAAACAGACTTAAGCAAAAACTTTAACCAATTGTGGACGCCGCCGCCGCCGCCGCCGCCGCCGTCGCCGTCGCCGCCGTCGCCGGAATCACCATACCTAAGTCTCGCCTTTTGCGACATTCGTCGCAGGCGAGACAAAAAATAATGAAAATTGAAAAAAAAAAGACAACAAAACAATCATTGAGTAACTTTTAAAATGACAATTAACCAGAATAAAAGAAAGATGATGAACAGTTATTTCAATAAATTCTAGGCCCCAAGGATACCCATTTTCTAGACACCCACCACCCGTAGAACAAAATAAGACTCTCAAAATACCTATATAAGAAAAATAAAAGTGCCTTTCCAGGAAGACATACATGTAGTATTTCATGGAACAGGCCTGATATAACTTTGATTGTAAGGCACTTCTACAAGCTGTATACAAATTTCTTTTAATAAATCCTTTATCATATTATTTTAAAAATCTAATGTTGATTCATTATTATTTTTATTAGAATTTATATTTAAAAAAAAATAATTTAACTCTGAAAAACCATTATAATAATTTAGAAGATTTTAACAGATCAATGTGCATACTGTGGATTTATATATTTATTTTTGAGGTTACCAATTTTTGTGGTTTGATGAAAAAGTATCAGTTTGTGGATTCTTAAATTCATGGTTGTGAAGTCTGTAGTATACAGATCAATGTTACATTTCCTTTCATAGGGTATCAAATTTTGTGGGTTAAAGCCATCCCCAAAATTTATGAAGATCGATACCCAACGAATAATAATGAAACCACAGTAGGTGCATAAAAGACCTCAAGTCCTTAAGAATTAATTAAAAGGCCTTTATAGACCCAATGCATTACTTCTCTATTATAGCCCTTATAATAGATTTATGAGCAAAAAAAAACAACAATTTCATGAATATATCTTGAAATGCTGCAAAATTAAATTAAATTGATGACAGTCAATCATCTTTGAATGATTGAGGTAGGGGAAACATTCTGATATTTATACTACTCTAGATGTCCAATGAGGATGGTCATGTTTTGGGGCTAATGTATTGCAGTTCAATAACAGAAAATCAAGGAAGGAAAGATTTTCATTACTGGTATGTATATTGTATTGTTATAATACATTTGTTTTGTTAATAATGGTTCATGGTTATACATAAATTCATTTGAAAATGAACATTAAGATGACCAATTTATGGCTTGTTATTTTGTTATATACCCACAATCTAAACCAGTAACATTCCATCAATATAAATCTATAAACCTGACAAACTTTTCTTCCTTAATCCTAGTTAAAATGTTCTCTTGTAAATCTGATGAAGCACAATGCCATGAGTAGAACTTGTTTTTAATTTTTGGTGGTTTAGGACACGTAAACTTCACTAGAGTAGTAAGGCATAGTCCATTGATGTTTGTATCTGGATCTCCATTATATTCTACCGATAAAATTCCTGCAATGCTAATGGATTCTCCTTGCTTGCCTTCAATATTTGCTTCCTAAAACAAACCAAAGTGATAAGAGACAGGTTACTTCAGATAGCTTTAAAAATGTTATTTATGTGTAAAGTTTTAAGATGCAATGTCTAGATCTCTGCTAAGATAGTTGCAGATTCAATATTCATCCAATAGGCTGTTCACTGCTATTTTTAAACTAGATAAAAAGCTACGCCGAGCGCAGCATGATAGGACCGCAACAAGTTGAACCCTGTTCGTTGGAGGCCCAATATGGATAGTCTATTGCTTTTGTCACATGAAGCCCATGGTGGACTTACAAAAATTTTTGACACGTGCATCCTGTGTTGGACTTTAAAATGCATATTTGACACATATGTACTTACTTTAACATCTATGATCTAATACAAAAATAAGCCTTATTTATATACATGTATTTTAAAATTGACATTTTTGGCCCGTTGACCCCTAATTTCTCAAAAATTGTAGAGAAATATTGCAAATTAAGACAGAGATTTTCATAAGGAATCCAAGATTAAAATAAAGATTTTGAAAATTGGACCAAAATGTTTTTTAAAAATTTAATGTATAATAAAAATTCTACATCAGTTTTGTCAATACACCCGTTTTAGCCCCTTTTGACCCTTTTTATAAAACAACAGGGGCCACAAACCCCAAATTCAATACCAACATTTATTTAGTGTATTAAAACTTCAAAACAATTGGCTGGCCCACTTCAACTTAATTTTTGGTATAAGACTATTCACCTTGACAAATTTTAAAAAATGGTGTTTTTTGCCCCTTTGACCCCTAATTTCTCATAAATGGTTAAAGATATTGCAAATCTGATTGAAAAACACAGGCAGGGATTTTTGCAAGGATTCAAAAGAAAAAAAGATTTTGAAAATCGGACCACAAATAAAAAAGTCGATTTTTTGGGTGTGCCCCCTTTTTTGACCCCCTATAGCAATGTAACGGTGCAATTTTTATCAAAACCAGTGACACATTTAGTTGACAGAATTTAATGATGAACTCAATAAAAATAAGAATTTTCAAAATTGAATGAATAATAAACATTCTACAACAGTTTTGTCAATACATCCGATTTAGCCCCTTTTGGCCCTTTTTGCTAAAACAGTAGGGGCCACAAACCCCAAATACAATACCAACCTTCCTTTGGTGGTTACAAACTTCATTTCAAAATTTCATATCAATCGGTCAATATTTACTCAAGTTATTGCACGGAAACCAAATGTCCACAGACGAAGACGACGCCGACAACAACGACATCGCCATAACATTATACGATCGCAAAAATTTTGCGGTCGTATAAAAATGTGTCTATGAGCCACAGGACGACCCTCCCGTTCTTGCAATGTCATTGACCCTAAATGTGTATTACCTGGGATATGGACCTTTACCAAGAAATTGATCAAAAGTGTTAACTTCTTGTGTAAAATATAGGTCGCTGTGACCTTATTTCTGGTGGGTGGTGCCATGTTACCAAGACTCATCTAGTAGTGAAATATTATTGACCCCAAACATGTAGTATTCAAGATATGAACCTTAACCAAGAACTTAACCAAAGTCATTCATGCGTAAAATATAGGTCACAGTGACCTCATTTCTAGTGGATGGTGTCACCTTACCCAAGACACATCTAGTGGTGAAATATCATTGACCCCAAACATCTATTATCCAAGTTATGGACCTTAACCAAGAACTTAACCAAAGTTGTTCATGCATAAAATAAAGGTCACAGTGACCTAATTTTTATTGGGCGGTGTCATGTTACCCAAGATACATCTAGTGGTGAAATACCATTGACCATCAACATGTAGTATCTGAGATATGGACCTTAACCAAGAACTTAACCAAAGTCATTCATGCATAAAATATAGGTCAAAGTGACCTAATTTCTAGTGGGTGGTGTCATCTTACCTAAGACACATCTAGTAGTGAAATATCATTGACCCCCAACATCTAGTATCCAAGTTATGGACCTTAACTGAAGTCGTTCATGCATAAAATATAGGTCACAGTGACCTAATTTCTAGTGGGTGGTGTAGCCCTACCCAAGACCCATCCAATTGGTGAAATATCATTGACCCCCAACATCTAGTATCCGAGTAATGGACCTTAACCAATAACTAAACCAAAGTGTTACTGACGGACGTACGGACGGACAGACAAGGGTAAAACTATATGTCCGATCCACATATGTGGTCGGGCCATAAAAAACTAGATAATGTGTCTATGAGCCACAGGATGGCCCTCCCGTTCTTGAAATATCATTGACCCTCAATGTGTATTACCTGGGATATGGACCTTTACCAATAAATTGATCAAAAGTGTTCATGTGTAAAATATAGGTCACTGTGACCTTATTTCTGATGGGTGGTGCCATGTACCAGGACTCATCGAACAGTGAAATATTATTGACCCCTAACATGTAGTATTCAAGATATGGACCTTAACCAAGTACTTAATCAAAGGCATTCATGCGTAAAATATAGGTCACAGTGACCTCATTTCTAGTGGATGGTGTCACTTTACCCAAGACACATCTAGTGGTGAAATATCATTGACCCCCAACATATAGTATCCAAGTTATGGACCTTAACCAAGAACTTAACCGAAGTCGTTCATGCATAAAATATAGATCACAGTGACCTGATTTTTATTGGGTGGTGTCATGTTACCCAAGACACATCTAGTGGTGAAATACCATTGACCATCAACATGTAGTATCTGAGATATGGACCTTAACCAAGAACTTAACCGAAGTCATTCATGCGTAAAATATAGGTCACAGTGACCTAATTTCTAGTGGGTAGTGTCACCTTACCTAAGACACATCTAGTAGTGAAATATCATTGACCCCCAACATCTAGTATCCAAGTTATGGACCTTAACCAAGAACTTAACCGAAGTCATTCATGCATAAAATATAGGCCACAGTGACCTAATTTCTAGTGGGTGGTGTAGCCCTACCCAAGATCCATCTGGTAGTGAAATATTGTTGACCCCCAACATCTAGTATCCGAGTAATGGACCTTAACCAAGAACTTAACCAAAGTGTTACGGACGTACGGACGGACGGACAAGGGTAAAACTATATGTCCGATCCACATATGTGGTCGGGCCATAATAAATAGATAAAATCTGTCAAAGTAAAAAAATTGTTGGATTTCATTGACAGGAAGTAAGTGAGCAACAGACCTGTAATTGAATCCAAGGGTATGGTGATGCTGAATACCAAATATCAAAATTGCTGTGATAAGTGGTTACTTTGGATTATTTCCCTCCCCATCTGATATTCGCCATTTGATAACCTTGATTTTTCACTGTGTGAAATTTGACCAAATGCTGCATACCAAATATCAAGAAGCTGTGATAAGTAGTTGCTGAGAAAACTATTTTCCCGCCCACACACTGTCTGCGTGACATTCACCATGTTTTAACCCACATTTTTCACTATGTGGAATCCTGCCAAAAATGTGTTAAAAAGTAAAGGTAGTATACCTAAAAATTCTGATTGAATCATGATCCCTTTTCTAAGATACATGATGTTACAAAATAGTGTACAATGTACCATTTCATCAAGATCTTATTTCACTGTCAGAAAGTAAATAGATAAAATCTGTCAAAGTAAAACAAATTGATGGATTTCATTGACATGAAGTAGGTGAGCAACGGACCTGTAATTGAATCTCACAGTATGGTAATGCAAAGTACTCATTACATGTATTTATTTTTATCCATACCTTTAAAATAGTATATATAGAGGTCCTAGAGGATGAATCGGAAGGCCCTATATAACAAGATGGAAGATGTGGAGAGTCTTTGGTATTTGTCAAGATATGGACCTGTGAGTCCTCTGTAATACAGACTATCATTGGTCGATGTATCATTTTGGTATGGGGCACTTGTGATGGTAGGATATCTGGATGTCGTAATCTGGGAGGCTTCTCATAATAGGTATAACCTAGTCCTATTGGTTCAAATATATCTTTGGCCCTAAATTGTAAGAATGAAATATCTTTAAATTATTTTTTAACAGTAAATTCTATACACACATTTGTACAAAAATCAATAAATAAAACATAATTTTTGTCTATTAATAGAGAAATATATATGTCAAAAAGACATTATGTCCAACCTTGCAACATGGTTTTTTTCACAATTACTGAACCATTTAGCTAGTGTAAGATATGGATTAATGATGATACCCTAGTGCATATGTGTATAAAGTTTTATGATAATCTTTTAAAGTAAAAAAGAATAAAAAGTTAAACCTAAATGTAAGTGAAACATCATCATTTCAACCCTAGATTTGATGAGACGGATACAATTTTGTAATAATTTTTCTTTGGTTCATATCCTGATGCATACTTCATATTGGAACAAAAACTTCATATTTTATCTACATATACTAGTACCTTATTTTTAGTGTTCCATCTTTTAAATGTTTTCTGTCTATCCACTCTGCTTGTAAAGATTCTTTATCTTGGTAGTCTAAAGTTTTTAAAACCCCACCTGAATAAAAGAACAAACCTTATCATCACCAGAAAAAGTCTGATATGTTTTAATTGCTATTTCATTTTAAAATAAATTTGTTCAGAACAAAACATGTTCAAAGTATCATGGCTATGTTTATCATGCTAAATTATTCTGCAATGATTGATTTTTTTTGAAAAAATCTATAAATATTGCAAGTGCCAATTTTCATTAGTTCTTAAATTTTTTAAACATATTGACAAAGTAAAAATTCTGTTACCACACAATGACAAAATGAACCAGTACCTCATAATTTTCATGAACATTTTTGTACATACAATCAGAGCTTCCTAATTTTCACAGGTTTTCCTGATTTTCAGGTCTATATCTTTTAATGAGTACATGTATAACATGAAACATCACAGAAATAATTAAAAACCCCATTTCAGAATTTCAAAAGTTGGCAGCCCAGTACAATCTAACCCATACCTGTAATTTTTCCTGCAAAGTTAAATCTCATCCAAGTTCCAGCTCCAAATTCTACAGATATCAAGGTGACTGGTTCTATCTCTAAACCAGCTTCTTCTTTCACTTCCCTCTTCACAGCTTCCTAGAAAATACCAGCTCTGTTATTCATCAATTCATAAGATTGTTAAACATGCTATTGTAAGAGATAATTTCTTCCGCTTATGATATTCAATAACCTGTGATATTTCTTTCAGGTCCCTATTGGGTTTTAAGGGGAAATATTTTATGGATAAATATTTCATACATGATTTGACATATTATCAAATAATATCCAGCTTTATTCTGTAAATAATGCATTTAATCATGACTTCGGAAGATATTTTGTTGGGGAAGAAATAAACCGTTACACTATTAGTATAAACATGATACAGGTGGGGGATCCAGAAAGTTTAAAAAAAAGGGTGGGGGTCAACTTTTCAAAAAATCTACACAAAAATAGAATTTTCGGAGGAAAGGAGCAATTCCAATTTCCACCCCAATCCCCAGCACTCCCTGGATCTGCCACTGTGCTTTTTTATATCATAATTTGTTTTGTTCCAATACTTGACTTCTAAAACATTTAGTTTTGATATTCTCATATAATATATATGCATCCTCACAACACAGTAGTATGATTTTTAATATGAAATTAGGTGTTTGTCCTTGTTTTTTATTTCTTCTACATGTAACTTTACATTTTTAGCTTTGTAATATAAATTGTTTGTATGTCAGTAAAAAATTTTAAGAGAACCTTTTATTGGAAATTGGTAGCTCAAAGGGTGTGCAAACATTGGTTTTATTGAAGACTGCTCCTTATTTTTCCTATCCAGATTTATTAGATTGCAAATGACATAGACCTGTATACTGTAAACTAGCTTATCTTTGCAATTTTCGTGATTTTCGCCAGGTACAAAATTTTGCAAAATGAATTTTCATGAATTGATTCATTTTTGTAGTAAAAAACAGTATACTACTAAAGATTACCCCTAGTAGTGAATAGATAGCTGCTAAATGGTCCAACAACTCAAAAAGGTCTCAAAATAATAAGTTGGTTTACATGTAATTTTTTTGTATATAGTATTCTATGACAATTATTCCACATCTCATTATTCAATAATATTTTCCATAGAAGTACCAAGAGATTTTCTTTCTTTTCCACCCTCCCTGCAGGTAGATACCAGGTACCATGACATGAATATTTCGCCTCCTGTATCATCAACACCTGTCCTGCTTCATTTATCACTACTGCTGAAACAATAAAACCCACTGTCTCTTTTGTCTTTGGAGTAAATTCTGAAAACATTAAGAAACATTTAGTTACAGTTGTATGCTCTTATATATTTTCGAGTACTGGAATATGTGTTGGAAAGACACAGTTTACACATTTCCAAAATTTGACAACTTTTGGCTATTTCTTTAAAATTTGATAAATTTGTATGTTTGGTCCCCATTTCTTGTTCATATTATATCCCAAATAAAAGGGAAGGAAGAACCACTTATCTTTATTTTCAGTCAGAAGTGATAAAAATTCCCTGGTTTTTGGATGGTCATTGTTGTAATATTTTTTGGCTTCTGTTTTTGTTTTATCAAATCTAATATTCTACTTGTTTTCCAAGTTTTCTACTCCTAGCATGTCTATTGAAGGTTAATCCAGAAAAGTGTTTCACACGCAGTGAATTTTTTGCTTTTGTATATTTATCAACATCATTTCAATATGTGGATCTTGTCTTTCTGGCACATACTCCATATTCATTCGTTTTTAATATTACTTGAACGTTTAACAGCATTAAGCAGTTATAACAAAGTTTAGGAAACAGGTCAAATAAGTTTGTAATTATAAAGAATTTCAAAAGCAAAGGGCAAGGTACATTGTACATGTACAGTAAGGGTCATTTTTGGACATTCCTAGTGAGTACTGTAATTTTTATTCTTATATTGGATAATTTTTTGGTCAATTATTTAGAACAATTGGGAGAAAAGCTGAATTTTTGGGATTGAGGTAAATTGAGAGTCCACTCCTTTATAATAATTCAAGAGTTTAAGATCTTGAATTTACTTCTTTGTTTAAACTTTACTGAAAACAAAATGAACTAAGAGTGTGTCATTGCAAAATCTGCTACTACCAAAATGAAACATTGTAGTTCTTCGAATTGAATATTGGAAAACAAAATTCCCTTTTTTTATATACACTAAATTTGTCATTGTTAATTTCACAGAAAGTAATTAACTGTCTAGGTTGCAGAAATTGTGACGTTGGGAACATATTCAAAAGATGCATATACCATGTTTACAAATACAAACAATTAACTGGAATATAGACTGTCAGTCAGGAAGCATTCTGTTGGAAATAATCCTTTCTTCCAAAATATTTCACGGGATTTTGCATTTGGCATGTATGGTACTAAATTACTGTGTATATTTTCAGATCTGTCTTCTTTTTTTGTTGGGAGGATTAGCATCAACATGTACAGCACACTTTGAAAGAACTGACAAAAATTTTAGCAAGGACCAAAAATCTGTAAAAAAAACACCATTTATTTGAGAGGGGGACATTACAGGGAGATAATGTTACAGGGACAATCCTAGAAACAGGTGGGTATTTTTATAATGTCACATTTAATTGCCAATGATACATGTACCATATAATTAGTATAAAGTATCATAAGTAAAATTAAGTGTATAAAACCATAGTATAAAACTGATAACAGTGAGTGTCCAAAGCAAAACTTGATAGACTCAAGTTCGTAGAACTTTAATGAGCTGAAGGTTTAAGCAAGCAACAGCTTTATAAAACATTGACTAAAATGTTAATTTTGTCATTATGCATTTGCTTCAATGTACACCGTAGTTACACTGTTACAGCCATTAATTTGTTGCTGTGCTAAAACTTACTTGATTTATCATGACCAGAATCAACATCAACTATTGAAACCACACCCCCATTCAACAGCTTCATCACATCTTCCTCAATCCCCTCCATCTTGTCGGATAAGGAAGTATTCTAGCTATGTGTGTGATCATGCAAGAAATTGAATGATGCTTTTATAATCTTTTGATCAAGGGTTTCAAAATTAGAAATAAAAATTGAATTTTAATCTGTTAAAAGATCCTATTGAGTTACGTCCACAGTAAAATCATGTCAGGGTTTGTGTAAGTTTTTAAAAGTCACTTGACAATAATTGGTCATGGTTATATTTGAAATATTCAGACAAAATTTGTTGACTGTTGTGAAGATGAACCGGAAGTTGATAAAAGATAAAAAATTATAATTTGGGCACAAAGACGGTAAACAGGTGCGTCCGGAAAAAAGTTTCCCGCCATTTTACATAAAACGGGAAATTGGATAGATCACTAGTAAATTAACCACAACCTTTATAATAAAAACTATGTTATATTCTGATAGATTTCCTTTTTCAGTTTGATAATTAGATCATCAAAATCAGACCTCCAATGTCGCCCTCCCTATAATTCTTAGTGAGGTGGAGAAATTAAAGGTTTGATTTTAATCACAGGCGTTTGGGTTCAGGATTTTTTTTTATTAATAACGTGTATATAAAAAATTTCATACTCGTCTAAATACTATAGTATATAGACGAGTATGAAAATTTTTATATACACGTTATGAATAAAAAAAAATCCTGAACCCAAACGCCTGTGATTTTAATGAGACTGAACAAAAAAGTGAGTTTTAACTTTTTTTCGGTGACCAGAAATGATCTGTCTCGTGATATCATTTTTATGCAAAATTAATCGATTCTATTCCCTGAAACCACTGAAGGGATAGCTTTGAAGCTTTGTACACTTGATCTTTAGGGTGTCCTTTACCAAGTTTGTGAAATTTATGCTGACCAACCAAGATGGCCGCTGTTGCTAAAAAAATTAACAGGGAGGTCAGACCAATGTTTTTCGCTTATAGCTCACAAAGTATATGAGATAGAGAAAATCCGAAGCAAGCTGCCTTTTTCAGCATCAAAAGCTCTACAAATCTCTCCATTGAGTCGAAATCGTGGAACAACTCCTTATAGGAGTTATCTACCCTTAATTATCAAAATTGACCATTTTTGCAGTTTTAGACTGTATCTTGAAAACCATTAGTCCTAGAGAAAAAAGTTAGCATTGCAGAAATTCTAAGCTCATTGAGATCTACAAAAATGATTTCAGGGTCAAAATCGTCAAAATTGACTATTTTCACAGTTTTTGGACTCAATCTTGAAAACGGAAAACTGTAAGTGCTAGAGGAATAGCTGGCATTGGGGAGTTGTGAAGCACTGAGGTCTACAAAAGAGATTTCAGGGTCAAAATTGTCAGATGACCCCTTATAGTAATAAAATGATGGGTTTTTTTTCGTGTATTTGACCTATAGAACGTATAGGCTGTTACCGATAGAGAAAAAAATGTTGCTTGCTTAAATCTACAGTTCAATTGGCTCTTCAAAAATATCCATTAGGCCGATGCTGTCAGATGACCCTCTGTAAAAGTTATGGCCCCTCATTGTAAAGTTTTGGGGGATTACTGCCCTGCAGATTAAACCTATAAAAGAATAAGAAAAGCTTTTGTTTGCTTGAATGTTTGGCTATATGTATGATGATCCTTTATTGGAGTTTTTCACCTCGGGTACCCAAAATTATTTACGTTCCATCAGTCAGTAAAGTCAGGTGAGCAATTCAGGCTTCTGGGAGACTCTTGCCTTTCTTGCTACATTTCTTTGTTTTACCCCTTAATAAATAGTATTCATTTGAACATACTGAATGTTTATGTTTATTGATACTCAGTGTACAACTGTTTGACAGTCCTAACATTTCATGCATTGTGTTTTCATCGTTTTTGACAGATTTATGACGAATCCAAATGCTTATAGAAAATAAATGATGTTACGGTAAAACTACCCCAAAACTCGTAACACTATCGCTGCGTTAGATTAGTATAATTATTTACATCAGAAACAAATTAAATCCATAAATTACTGCCAATCATAAATTTAGTTATTTATCTAAAATTCATTTAAGCTACACATACGGCATCAATGCCATAGAAGATACCAAAAAGTGGTAGCATTCATGTTCAAGCCACAAGTAACTCACATATGATGCACACTTACACAGACTAAATGATAGACGGACCATAGTCATAAGTATTAATCAGAAGAAAACCCAAAGGTCACCAAAGTCGAACCAAAGAATTGCATAACACTAGATAGTAAAACAAAGGTGCACCAAGTGACTTAAAACATGTTCATTGCAACACACAAATATGCTGTTCTCCATGGTTTGCCAGACTTTTCATGGGTGAAATAAAAGACTATCACATGCCTGTTCTTTTCGGATAACAAGTAAAACTTATCATATGTCGAACTTTTATAAAATAGAAGATTTTTCAGCAAACTCATTTATTTTCTTTTAATACAGTAAAAGTTTTTCATAGAATGTGTTAAAACACGCGTATCGGAAAATTTGATTATTCCTTGAGATCTGAAGACGCCTTAAGTCTTGCTAATGCTGATAATCTAGCATCTCTCCACTTTCTTCTTTCGCTTAACTTGTCCAAAGGAACTAGTCTTGTAAATTCATCCTGTAATTTGTCGAGTATTGGTCCTTCCAGAGGTTCTGGTCCACCAAACGACTGACAGACCCTGTAAATATCCTCACCATATTTCCTCCCCCAATCTAGCATTCCTGTAAATCAAGTGTGAAAAAGAACTTGAATTCTTTTTTTTCTTCATTAGCACACATATTTAGCAAAAGTTTAAATCGTTTGTAAGGAATCCGACAAAGTCGCCAACATTAAGCTCACGCCGTATCGTAAAAAGACTGTTGAACATACAATTAACATGCCTAATGAAATACAGAATTGTCAAGAGTGGAAAACTTGGCTTCTGAAAATACAACGGCAATTCAGATTTGGTCATAGTTTGGTTTTATTAAATATCTGACAGTTGTGATACGTTCTTAACAATTAATCCTGTATATTAGTGTTTTGAAAATTGTGCCGCTGAATTTTAACATTAGTGTACTTTGCTTTGAGTCAACACGCATGCATTATCATAATAAACTTTTCATGTATTGTGACTAGCTTCAGAGTGCAATGAATATCAGTTTGTGATTATTGACCGAGCGATAGAAAATAGATTTTTTTAATAATTAAAATATTGTATAAGATAAGTGGTGTATGATAATTGTAACTGCACCAACCGTTAGGTCCTGCGTTTAGGAAAGCTGTCTCGAACGGTCCAATAAAAGCATATCTTCTACCAAGACCTGCAGACATCGCAAGATCTATATCTTCTGCACTAGCTACGTCTTCCTTTATAAGTAATGAAATGGTTATTTTTATAGCTTTGTTATATTGGGGTCTTTTTAACCCAACTACTGCTAAATTTAGAAATGGTTTAGATTCATTTTATCAAATTTATTCAAATATCCCAGCAGAGAAACTTCACATTAAATTTTGTAAATTTATTTTAGGAGTTCCCCAAAAAAGCACCAACTTTGCAGTTTTATCTGAATTAGGTCGATTGCCATTGTATTTTAATATAGTTAAATCCATGATTAAATACTACCATAGACTAGAACAATCTGAGTGTATGTTTCCAATATTATATGATGCTTTTATTGAATCAAAGACTTTATGTGATGAAAACAAACCATCTTGGTACATGTCTATTTTAGAGTTGAACAAGCTTTGTCACCAATCAACACAATTAAATCATAATTTTTGTGAAAAAGAATTAAGAAACTCCTTTCTTACAGAATGGAATAAACAACGCATATCAAACTCTGATGGAAAATTATGCTCTTATGTAACTTTTAAAACTAACTTTGGATGTGAAAGTTATCTTAAAATTCTAAAAAATCCCAGTTTGAGACGACAAAATTTAGAATATCTGCACATAAATTACAAATCGAAAAAGGCAGATATCTTGGTATTCCCAGAGATCAGAGAATTTGTCCCAGATGCTCTAACAATGAAATTGAGGACGAAAAACATTTTTTGTTTACATGCACTTCTTTGACAAATGAAAGGTTAGAATTACTTACAAACATAAACAGTTTATGCAAAAATTTTAATTCGTTAAGTGATAATAATAAACTTATTTGGCTGATGAATTGTGAAGATGAGATGTTACTGACAAAGCTTTGTTCATATTTGACCAAGAATGAAAATGTTTTATAATAGCTCATTTCAGAAGTGATATATTTATGTTCTCTACTGATAATAATGATGTATGCCATGCATGTACAGATAGTTTTGTAATAATTTTATATTTTATAATAATGTGCTTATTATTGGGAGATGGATCTATTGCACCTGCCCTAGGTGGCTTCTGCATTTGGAGGATAGTTAACAATCCTCCTTGTGCATTAGCCACAAGGAGAACTATCTTCCATACAAATGTATGCATACTTACATATAACATACATAAATAACAAATCTATATTATTGTGTGATTGCTTGTATGCACCGTCACCTGGTGGATCCTGCATATAAACAATGCATTTATATATAATATACCTTGAAACATTCTATAACTTTATCATACAAGGGGAGGCTACTCAATATAACCTCCCATTTATATTGATTACTTACAATTATTGATTATTGACAATTATTTTTGTTTAATTGTTTAGGGTGTTTTTTTTTGTTTTTTTTTTTCTCAGATGCCTTGTTTTTATGCTTGATCCACGGGAAAAGCTCTCACACACAAACATATTGTTTTTTTGTTTTTTGGTTTTTTTTTCATCTTTTTTGTTGTTGCAGAATTCTGTACATGCCTGGTTCTACATATTATTTTATATTCAAAATAATTCACATTGTTGGAATATTTTATAACATGATGATTGTATTTGTTATATAAATGTCTAAATCATTGTAATATGTCATTGTACATTTGGCTTCAAGGCCCCATGATTGGTAATAAAGAATTTCTATTTCTATTTCTATTTCTATACTATAATTATCATGAAATATAGGGGGGATACTTTTATAAAATTAATATTATCCATACAAAGATCGCTGGAAACTATATATCAACGCTATTTTATTTGTTAACATATGGATGTCATTCTGGTATGTTGCTGGTTGTATGTATTTATATCTTACCCTTATTAAACTAAAGCATTCTCTTAGCAAGGCATATTGTATTCTGTTGAGCACATATCCGAGGATTTCCTTCTTTACGGTGACAGGGGATTGACCAATCTTTTTCATCAAAGCTGTCGCCTGTGGCAGCAAGTCAAGGTCAGCCCAAGGTGATGGTGCCAACTCCACTAGCGGAGCATAAAATGGAGGATTTGTCTGAAAAGCAAGAAAACTGTTGTAAACCTTTTTATTTCTAAACAAAAACAAAAACACTTGAAATAGATACAGTGCTGTATAGAAAGAAGAATATAAAGATTTCTAAGTATACATCCACCAAAGAGCGACTGGAAATTATGTTTTTTTTTCTTATTTATTTATTTTTTGCTGTGACAGTTAGAGAACACTAAGAAGGATAGCCTATCAATGATGTCTTAATTGACCTAATCATGAAGAAGATGTATACAATGCTCAGTTCTTGAATGTGAACATAGTAATATATGCATTGTTATATTAGAGGATCCAAGAACATTATAGCATGAACAAATACTAACGGGATGAGCGACTATAAATCTATTTCTGTTATTCAGATGGTCACAGATATCAGAAGGTACTATGGTGCTGGTAGAGGAAGCTAAGATAGCCTGACTATCCATGACAGCATCGATCTTAGCATGGACCGACCTCTTCACCTCCAGGATTTCTGGGACGCACTCCTAAATAGAGGAACGAGACGATATGAAGGTAAATTTCAACACATTAATAGTGAAAAAAAAAACCATGCTTATTTGGAAAACTTCTTGATTGTTGAAACTGGTATCCATATACAGTATATATCCATGGATATAAGGAAGTCTGCTATTGTAGTTTTTGAAACCACTAGTCGACAATCAAAGTTTTTATTGTTGTTTCGCAGATCTTTTAAAGGAGTGACATTCTCTGAATACATTACAGATACTATCAAAGTTTCAATATGCTCTTACTTATGATGCGTCTATCTATATTATTGCAAAGTGGTCCTTTTTTATTTTACTTGATTCGACTTACTTTAAAAAAATAAGTAGGAATATCTAAGTACTTATTTAAGGTTTTTCTTGCCTGTATGTAAACCGCCCCCTGTACACAGTAGTTAAAATCATTGCTCCCTTCTATAGCATCAGACTGTTCCTGTACACTGAGATGTCCTCTAAGCAGATTGATTTCCTCTAAATGTTCTAGCTGTTTTTTTATGTCCTCTAGGGCTCCTTGTACTTGCTTAGGCTCAATATCATATAGTCTGACTTTATAACCAGCAGCTGCAAATAGCATAGCCCAGCTCCGACCAATCAAACCGCTGTATTAATATACATATTTCGATGATTGTCAATTTTCCTGCCTTAATATTTGTTTTTGCTTTTGAAATTATATGTTGATGTAATAACAACATTGTTGCACTGTATGCACAATTTATGTTATGTGTGACCTTAAAGCAAGTCGTATTTCAAACACAGTTTATTTTACAGTCTTGACTAAGTATCCATGTGCATCTTATTCAAAGAGACATTTGTAATACAAATACATTATTTTGATTTTATTCTGGTTAATATTGGCAAAATTACTTCATGCATACGTCCAATCCAGAGTTGACCGTTATTCTTAAGGTGGCATTATAGAAATTGCTAATTGTATTTCAAAGTCTAAAAGCAACCTTTTCTTTATTTCTTTACAGTCTTCGACATATTTAATGACATTATTCAGACTACATACCTTCCTATTATCGCCACTCTCTCCATGACTTATCTACAATTTATAAAGACATGTTGACATGAATATCCATGCTCATTTGTTACTACGACCCAGACAAGTTAAAAGTACCTATATGTCTTTAAAACATAAATACATCAAATTTATAACACTCGAACCATTCTCTATTCATATTAAAAATACTGCAAGACTTACTCTGGAATGCAAGATAAAGAATAAAAATCTTTTGCAGCGTTTTTTTCCTCGTACTTCAACTGCAGGTTCGAAATCCCGGGTATACAATATGCTATACTTACACGTATACAGGTGCAAAATCCCGGGTATAAGATGTGCTGTTCTTGCACGTATAGGTCTAAGGTTAAATTATGTTAAGATATTCCGAGTTAATATATGTTAAGATATTCCAATTTTAACCTACAATGTGTAACATGTACTACGTACTATCTAAGCAGAGAAAACGGCTTATCAGCAGAAACATTTGAGGACAATTGAACATTTGAAAATGGACAATAAGAAAGTAGCAATAATTGGATGGTAAGAAAAACTTTATTTTCTCCTTCACTGTCTAACATTTAGTGTGTAATACTTTGATAGAGGGAAATGTAACAATTTTAGTAGAGGGAGGAGGGTACGTGACATTAGCCCTTTTTTAAAGGTAAAAAGTGAGAAATAGCTGAACGAATGCAAATGTTCGAATTGAAACAAAATTGACAAATTAAGATACATTTGTATTAACAAAACAACCGAACTTAGAGGGTCATTTTTAAATGATCATGAGGCCAAATAGGCAGGCATCATGGAGAAATAAACTCAAGAAAATTCAAGACTACAATTGTTAAGACGCATCTGGCTCCTGTGTCGACTACAGATTCACCAGAGAACTCTAACCCATTTTAAGAGGTCAACTATAGACCCTTGAGGTGATGTTTCATAAGTTGTACAAATGATGGCGTATGGTTAGTATAAAATAGACAGAGCAGGGTTGTGTACCAAAGTGTCGTTTTACCTACGTGCAAGTTATTTATTACATACCGAGTACTGAAACCAGAACTTGTAAGGTACAAAATCATCTTACCTTTTTTCACTAAAAACTCATTTCAGAAATATTTGTATATGTGTATGTGTTTTTTCCAGTGGTATGATAGGCCGGAGCTGGTCTATGATATTTAGTGGGGCTGGATACAATGTAGTCCTATATGACAATGATTCTAATCAGCTGGAGGCTGGGCTTCAGGACATCCGTTCCCAGCTTCAGAAACTTAGTGACAGAGGAGAGCTAAGAAGTAAAAGGTCTGTTGATCAGCATATGGAGCTTATAAAAACAGAAACTGAACTAGAAGCATGCGTCCACAGTGCATTCTATATACAGGTATGCGCCGTATATAGATGTTTGTAAAAGTTATCATTAAAGTTTTAGATCTAAAACTGTTTATGAAAGTCTATTATTTAATGAGTGGCTGGTTTCATTGTCAAGTCATGATTTTTTACTACAAATCTATTTTTCACGTATTATGTGTCTTCTGTTTGTAATCTTTGAATTTAATGAATCTTTTTTTTAAGTCTATTACTCTGTCATTGAATTCCAAGTGTTTTTTTTTCCCTTATATAACTGTACTTATTTTGAGGCTCGTTTATGTGTGACGTTTTTTAGTATTTCTTTGGCTTAAAATTGTCATTGACAGGAATGTGTATATGAAGATGTGGATCTGAAGAGACTCGTTCATACAAAGATAGACGGTATGATGGATCATAAAGCCATATTGGCCAGCTCAACCAGTTGTATACTCCCTGCAAGGATAGCTGACAAACTCATCCATAGGAACAGATTCCTAGTAGCTCATCCTGTAAGTGCTTGAAAAAAGTTATCATTTTTGTGAAATGCAATCGAATATAGAAACAGGTCGCATAGTTTTCACAAGAATTAACGATGTTGTTTATATTACATGTATATCAAGTCATTCATTTGAACATTTTACACCCCAAACAAGAAGCATTCTGAATATTGGATGTCAATTGGGATGCATATTAGCTTAAAGTTATTTTAGATGAAAGCACCAACAACATCGTGAAGAGTCATTTTGTTAAGCGACTGGTTAAAAGGTCTTTCCCTTCCCCGTGTTAGTTCACATATATGGTTGCTAAGCACTTTAATGTCCATTGATATGGAAAACTTTCAGTTTAAATATACATAAAACAGTCGACTGATCCTAAGAATGTATGGTTGCTAGTATGGACCCAAAAAACTAGTTTAACCCCGCCACATATTACATGTGCCTGTCCTAAGCCAGGAATCTTTGACAATGTTTTTACTTGTCTATCTGATTTTTTCTGTTCCTTGTTTAAGAAGGGGGTCTATCCGTGACTATTTCAGGGCTGGATTTGAATTATATGCATTTTATTTAGACCATGGGCCAATTGCAGAACCGCGAGCAGTGCCAAATGGCCTCGTTGAAGGCTGCTGGCGGTTGTCCATTGTGGTTTTTCTAAATTGCCGTTTAATTGTGGGCTGTGTCGCGTACACTTATTCCACATCTCATTATTTTCTAATAGTAGCTTCTATTTTGATATTCCTGTGTTACGGTGCGACCTTTACCTATTACCATTAAACTTGTGTCCAAATTGAAGCCCTTCTCTTACTGATCAATATTATACATTATTTACATAAGACATTATTTTATTTAACCAATCACAGACCTGTGTTGGCAGTTATGATTTGAAACAATAAATGAAATAGAGATGATTACAAGCGAAAATAATTGTCTTATATTTTTTTTTCAGACAAATCCCCCCTATTATGTACCCTTTGTAGAATGTCTGCCTTCTGAGTGGGCTGACGAGGACGTTTTAGTAAAGACAAGAGAACTGATGAAGGATATAGGACAAGTTCCTATCACAGTAAAGAAACAGAAAGATGGAATGGTTCTTAATAGGTTACAAAATGCCATCTTCAAAGAATGTTTTGACTTGTTTAGAGTAAGCTGAACTTATTTTTTCACTTGATGGATTCTGGAACTTGTTTCAGTCTGTACAACACTATGAGCATGCACATATAATTTATATTATGCTGATATGTGAACATTTTGTTCAGCACCTTATTTCAATAAGTTTTAATACCAAATTAAGCTAAAGATTAAATAAGTCAAAAGAAAAGCTCTTATCGAAAGCATGGAAAAACCCGCCTTTAGAAATTCAAAGCCAGTTTTTAGGATTCGGACAGAAAATATAATTTGCGATGAATGAATACGAATGCATATTTTGATCAAATTCTAGAAGTTGGGTAAAATTAAAATGTTAATATTAACTGATTTGTTTTTGTATTCTTATAGAGGGGTATAATGAGTGCTGCTGGGATAGACAAGGTGTTTACAGAAGGGCTTGGGAGGAGGTATGCATTCCTAGGTGTTCTGGAAGTAGCCTATCTAAATGCTGATGGTTTGTATCAAGTATTACTTGCTTATATAAAAAAAAACTCCAGTAACATACATGTATATAAAAAGAATAGAAAACATAAAAACTAGGCAAAAATGTAACCAAAACATGAGTTAGCACGTCTCACCTGCCTGCACCATAAGAAATATAAATTCCTTGTTTACTACCCTAACCCATCAATTAAAATTTATTTAGGATAATTTTAAACTTGAGATCTATCTTTGATCAAATACCAAAGAAAATTATCAAAGTTACTCATCTGGAACCCAATGTAACACTCTAGATCTGATACAACAACATATCAATTTTCATTAATCTAGGATTTATAGTTTCAAAGATACGAGAGTATACTCATTGCTATAAAAATGTGTTGAAAATTGTCAGTTTCTCAACCCGCAAATTAAGGTCAAGGTCAAAATATGAGGCAGCAGCCGTGATAAGCTACTACTGGGGAACAACCTAAGATTTTTAGTTCGTGAGATATTGAGGTGATCATAAAACTTTTACATTGCTATTATATGTTTTTGAAAATGTAAGTCACTCAAACGGAAAGTCAAGGTCAAAAGATGGGATCCAGCTGTGCTAAGCTACTGCTGGTGCATATATGCATACCAAGTTTCATCAACCTAAGACTTATAGTTCTTGGGATATGGAAGTGCTCATACGAAACCTGAGCATTGAAGCCAATACTTCCGCCTGCGAAGCGGGCAATGAACCAGCTCATTGCATGAAATGGCTTCTGCAATATATCAATAGCTAAAATATGAGCATAATTGTCATAGATTAGCTGTCCCAGACTGATGTTCCATGTCTTGCTGCACTTTATACCCAAAGATTGATCGAGGGTGAAATAATCAAATGTGTATGCATTCGGCAAAATCAGAAAACAGGAAGAACTAGGAGCAAAAAAATCTTATCATTAATCATATGGTGTTATAGGATAAAGCAATATGCAAAACACAACCTGAGCAGTTTCTGTGGCGCCTGCAGATAATGTTTTTGACATTTTTATCCTATATAAATATTAGCTTATACCACTCCTGATTGCAATAGTTTATCAGGCTTCTGAAAAAAAAACTTCCTCCTCTTTTTAGTAGACATAAAAAAACAAGACCCATAAAAGGCACCTGTATATGTTCAAACAACATAATTCATTGAATAAACTTTTTTAAATTGAGGTATGTGGTACCAAATCTGTAGTAAGTTTTAAGGTAACAAATATTAAGTAGCTTGCAACAAATGACCAAACGTATCAGGATATCTTCTTTCACGGTATATGATTGCGTACACGTTTCTGTATGTCATAGGTTTCCATGAGTACGCACATAGATATAAGAAGATAATCAATGATGTCCAGAACACCTTTCTACCTCCCCAGTCCTTCAACGATGTCCCCGTCTTAGAGAAGATACAGGAGGAGATTACAAAGAAGACACCGCTGGATAAAATACAGGAGAGGTACCAGTGGAGGGACGAGAGGTTATCTGCCCTTAATAAACTGATACGGGATATGAATAATGCGAAATAAAATGATACTGTTATGTGTTTCTTATATTATGCATACATAATTTTAGGAAGGTTTTTAATCATGTGCATTATATTTTTAGTAAAAATATAATGCACAGGGTTAGGTTGCTTTGAAACCAAAGCCCTTATATATGCCGTCGGTCGTTTGGTTAGACTATGAATGAAACTTTGGAAGTCTGGTATTTAAAAAAACTTGAAAAGTTGGACCATTTTTTTTTTTGCAAAAAGATTTTTAAGGGGACAATGTCAATATATGAAGCAAATTATTTGCTACAAGATTAAAAAAGTGTACCAAAATTAATTTAATAAATAATATTACCTACCTACCCACCTATCCTCTTCACTTCGTTTGATACACAAGGTAAACACAAGGTCTCACCATTCAAATCTTTGCGTTCATCCCTCCGTCACCCCATGTTAAATTTACATTTTTCAGCTCATTCTCAACTGTCTTTTTCCATATGGTCTTTGGTCTTTTCTCTTGGGGCGTCCATCACAGTGCTGTTATAGTTATATTGGTATTTGGCATTCTGAAGACCAGTATCACTATTTTGCGGGCAGCTGGTTGCGGGTTGCGGGCTGCTGGTTGCGGGTTGCTGGCAAAATTAGATTTTAGTTGCCTGTCCTTTTTAGCTTTTGCCACCACTTGGCGTCCGTCGTCTGTCCGTCGTTCTACTTTCCAAAAATCTTCTCCTCTGAACCACTCGGTCAAATGTTACCAAACTTGGTAGGGTTGATTTTTAGTATGTCCTTTACAAATTTATTGTTTACCTTTTTACAGCATTTTTTTTATTACATGGTTACAGACATCAAAATTTTGTATGATGTTTAAAATGATGAGCACATCAAATGTACCTGTGCTAAATTTTTTAAGATCTGACAACCAATGAAGTAGTTTTCCAGCTCATGTAGCTATACAAAAGTCTTCATAGGGTCAACATCATGACCAGGTGAGCGATTCAGGCTCATGGGAGCCTCTTGTATTAATAATAGTATGGTATTTCTCTGTGTGTCTGTCGTCTACATTTTTATGCATTATCATCAATTAAGATTAATTTTAAAAGAATTTGGTGTGTATGCCCCTGTTGTTAAGATTAATTCTAATGACTCTTGAGATTTTTACAGCCAGCGAGAAATCTCTGCATTATTAAGTACCGCATTGTAAAATTGTAAGAATTGATAACTCTTTAAACTGTCAATAATTTCAGTAGAAACCAATGTAAGAAAATGACAAAATTTCTCCCAAAATCAGGCAGTTTTTATATGAGCAAATTGTTTTTTTATTTATCATTTGGTATACTTTGAACTATCTTTTAACAGGTAATACGCTATCCAAGAGCTTGTGGAAGTGGAAATTACATCCACTTCCTTAGTAGAGCGTCAAGGCTGACCCAAAAATTTTTAACACAGAGTTATGTTTGTTTCACGGTGACACCTAATAAATTTTAAAGTAGACATCATGAGCTCATAGACAAATATGGGATTTCTATCTCTCAGATATGTGCAGAAGTTGGATTGTTTTGTTTTCGTTGTATTTTCTTTCCTCACTAATTTAATTTGCTGAATGGACAATATACTAAGTTAGAGGACAGATGAGCTCCGCTTATTCTTCTTGAGCAGTTGATTTCACTACTTGAGTTTGTGTGGCTAGTTATTTAGTTGTTTTGTAATTTTATGTAATTTAATGTAATTTATCTTTGTGTTGTCTTGTTATAAGTAATAGGAGGCTATATCCAATTTCTGCACCCCAACTTATTAGATCACCAGGTGTTTCGAACATCTATTTAGACCAATTAGCTATTACTAATTGACCTTGGCCATGTTCTTCATCAGGGACCAAGCCATAAAATACTGATTTCATATTAATAAAGTATTCATGTATGTCGTATATTATCTCATCTTTAACAGATTATGTTGCGCTGACATTTTATTAAGGGTCCGACACCTTAGCGATCTATTATTATTATTTGTTTGAAGGATGATTTATTTTATTTTCAATATCCATCTCTTTCGGGTTCTTGTGTCGATGCTTGTCATCATAGGTTTCTGTCAATAATAGGTTTGCATCGTCATTTGTCATCTTTATAATCAATAGCTTCAGATGTTATGTGTTTCGTTAAAACGTATATTGTTGATGAAATATGAAATATAATCTTTGTCTGATTGCATGGGTTATCTTGTCTATAAAATCCTTTGCGTGCATTTCTTTCTTCATTTTGTTTATTGTGGCGTAAGTTCAATGTTTCAAACTCTTTATCTCTTCCTTTCGTTGATATATTCCGTCCTGTCAAAAACGACAGTGATGTTGTTTTGTCGGCTAATCTAATGATCATTATTGTGTTGCTTTCCAATTATCTAACTGCATTCCATTTCTGACTTGCTTATTTTTGTCAAGTACTGTTCAAAACTCAAATTATTGATTTAATATCTAAGTTTCTGTTGCATTGTTTGCGAAGGGGGGTTAATAACCTGATTTCCCCGGAACGTATGAAAATGTCAATATCACCGTTCGTGAATTGATATTTACATCTTAATTTCCTTGCCAGCTCATTAGAGTCTGATATAAATTGTGATTTCAATTGTCTGGTATCCCTCGCTAAGCGTTATAATTTTATTATTGGATATTGATTTATTTGTCAATATTTTTTCCAATTTCTCAGCTATATGTAATCCTTTTTATAGCGCTTTTAATTTTCGTTAGTTATTTGATAATAGACCTTTTTCAGGATGGCCTTTTCATTGCGCTTTTGTCTATAAAGACGTGTATGAGCCATGCTTTTTTGAAGCAGACTGGCAGATAACCTTTTCATAAGTTTTTTGGGGAAAACCAAACACGCCCTCAAATATTTTAGACCAATCAGCTTTCACAATGAGCTAAACTGGCGGGAATACCAGGTCAATGATCTACTATTATGTCAAAATATGTTTATTTATATCAATTCAGCAATTGCAAGTTACTTATGATTTCATCGATCGTCATTTGACTTTGATTTATATCGATCTTTTGAAGTTTATTAATTGCGTTAAATAATGCAACTCAAGACTAGTAAAACTATGACATTATAAGCAAAATCAATAAATATCGCCTTTTTTCGTTGATATATTCCGTTCTATCAAAAATGCCAATTGTGTTGTTTTGTCAGCATTTTTAATGATCATTATCTGTGTTGCTTTTCATTTATCTAATTGCATTTCCTTTCTGACTTGCTTATTTTTGTCACGTACTGTTCAATACGTAGATTATCGATTTAATATCTAAGTTTCTGTTGCATTGTTTGCGAATAGGGGTTAATAGCCTGATTTCCCCAGAATTTATGATTATGTTTCTATCAAAATTAGTTAATTGATATTTACATCTTAATTTCCTTGCTAGCTCATTAGAGTCTGATATAAATTGTGATTTCAATTGTCTGGTATCCCTTACTAAGCTTTTCATTATTGGATATTGATTTATTTGTCAATATTGTTTTCCAAGTTCCTTAGCTTTATGTAAGCCTTTTGATAGTGCCTTAAACTTTCATTTGTTATTCGATAATAGACCTTTTTGTAAATGGCCTTTTCATTGCGCTTTTGTCTATGAAGACGTCTATTGGTCATGCTTTTTTTAAAGCAGACTGGCATATTTTCATAAACCAACGGGAATACCATTAAATATCCTTTTTAGTGGTTGAAAAGGGTAGGCTCAATTAGGCCAAATTTGCAAGCTGCATGGCTGGAGAGGAATGGGATTTAATAGAAGCATTAAGCTTGTTTCCCAGTCCTGGGAAATAAATGTGCTTGATAATATTTATTTTTCCAATGATCATGATCTTCTACTTGGAACTGTCTGTAATTTATTTATCTTCTACATGTAGTATATACCAATAAATTCACCATTCTTTATTCTTTTGAAAACAAAAACATTCTCTGGACAAATTTCCACTGAAACAAGAAATCAGCTATTGTGCTGCTTGTTTCCGTTATCAATTTGACAATTCTTAAACATTATTTAAACATTAGCCTGCAACCCGCAGCCAGCAACCCGCAGCCCGCAACCCGCAGCCTGCAGCCCGCAGCCCGCAACCAGCTACCAGCAATTTATTTAAACTCTTCTGAAGACATGACAGCCCAGCAAAAGTATCTCTATTTAATCTAATGGACAATCCAGGTAGACTCAGTCAGCTTTAATAAGTTTATGTTGGATATTTTGTTCAGCCAATATAATTCTGCAAATTTGTCTGAGAGAGCTTTGGTGAAAACTTGACAATGTTTCTTATCTTCTTTTGTTACTTTCCAACATTCACTTCCTTACAATATAACCGTTTTATCATTGCTGTTGTACAACTTCGGATTTTTTTTTTGCTATATTGTTTGGACTTTCAGATGTTAGACAATTTGTGAAATGCTGTTCAACAAATTAGATTTAATCAATATTATCAGATGATCCCATATAGAAAAGAGACCCTTTTGGCTTCAAAGTGGTGAACGATTAAGGCGAAAAGCCGTTGGAGCCTCAAAATTGTTAAAGAGCTTTTAAGCATTTGCAGGTGGAAATACATGTAACAGGGAACTTTAATATTTTTCAATAATTTTTTGAAAAAAATTTAACTATCGAATTGTTAATTATACAGTAAATGAAATTTTAGTTAAATCTTTAATACAATTCTTCGTAACAGATATCTTTGCTTTATTTCAAACTTGTTACCAGCTTTAGTACATAGATTTATGATAGATAAAAGAATTTTTGTCTGAAAGTGATAAACAACTGTTTTAATTTACAGAAATTTGATTCTTCTATTTTCTGTAGATAAGGTTCACCTTAGGGTCAAGTAAATTTCCACTGTCTCTCGCTCCCTTGTATTATACAACATTTGACCTATTTGTTAGCTATCAAGGTTATCTACACGAACATATGCACGGCCGCTTTCAAGCCTGAAAGTTTGAAATTTTATTTTGTTTTCTGGAAAAGTTTAAATCTTGTTTTTTGGAATATTTTAAAGGATTAGAATTAATTCTGACATAGAAGGTAAAGGCGAACCATATACACTATTTTGTTATATTGTATAATATTCACAATATTTATCTATAAGTATTATTATTTAATTTAATTTTTATATACAATTATTTGTCATGGCAAGACGAGTCCTTATTTTTGGTCATTCCTTCATACATCGTTTAGAAACTTTCACACATGAAAATAGGGACTGGTATAACTTAGCACTGGATGGTACAGACATCCAAGTCGAGTTTTATGGTGTCGGTGGGGGTACTTTACTCCCCGGAAAAAAAATGCATACAACAAAGACATCATATGTCGGTTTTTAACTCGTATAAACCATCTTCGACCTTCCTTCAAATTGCCGGTAACGATCTGCATAATGTGCAGGATCCTGACAAATTAGCTCGTGATGTTGTAAGTTTTGCCAATTTCATTATATTATCATATGATGTTAAACATGTAGTAATCGGACAGTTATTGCCTAGATATTCTTTAAATACTGATCCAAATTACAATGAGAAAATGGTGCAAATGAATAAAAGACTTAGTGAACTGGTCTGCACCAATGAAAAAATTACATTTTGGCAACACCGTGGGCTATGGTCAGACACCAAATCGTTTTTACTTCCCGATTTAGTACATCTTAACGATAAAGGCATGGTTACTTATGCAAAAAGTGTACGGGCTGCAATTGCAAGCCCAAAACGCTCTTGACACAAACACCATGATACATTTTATACACTTGTTGAGGTATATTGTTTATTTGTTGTTGGCTTTGTGCAAAGTTTAAATTTTTTAAATGAATCTTAACAGATTACTAGTAATAAATTGAAATCTTGATATTGTTTATGTTTCACGCGTGTAACGGTACGCACGCGTGTTACATTTTATTTATCTTATTTTACTTAAGAGTAATGGTACGCTCTTATGTAATCTGGTTTATTTCATAAGAGCAATGGTACGTTCTTATGTTATATGGTTAATTCGTATGAGTAACGGTACGCTCTTACGATATCACGTTTTGCATACGAGTAATGGTACGCTCGTATGCTACATAAAAATTTCTCGGTTTATTACTAGTATTCATTGGGTTCTATTTATTAAATAAACTGTAAGTAATTAATTTGAATGAGACATGGTTTTTGAACGTGCTTTATCTTTGTTTTAGGTGAATTGTCACCATGCCGGGGAAACGTTCCGCGAAACGGAAACAATCAGACAACACAAGTGTTGAAGATACTTTACCCTCCGTTAAACGGCCACGAATTTCAAAGTCAAAAGACAAGCCACAGCAAATGCCATCCGCAGACGAAATAGCAACTGCCCTCCTTAAACAAATGAAGGAATCTGGCCAAACTATGCCACAAATCAGCGATGGTAACATTGACTCCCAAGATGCCCCCAGTACTAAAAGAAGCAAAAGAGTTAAATCTAAGTCTTCCGATCATTCTACAAACCTGATGAATACAGATCAAAGTGAGGAAATTCAAAACGACGTATACACGTTTCAGCCGCCATTGACAACGGATCCTGAAATTGTTCAGCAAAATACAGGTACATTAAGTACATCAGGAGTATCACCTATGTCCACATCAAGTCCGCTGTTAAAACACTCTATTCCTTTGGGTATACATGTTACAGAAAAAACTCGCAGCTTAATTATGTCAGAGAACTATGTAGACTTCGTCGCCTTGCTTCCAAACTGCTTCGACGATGAAAACAACGATGACGTGCTTTTTCAGAACGGCAACGTCACCATTACTAAAAATCGGACCAAAAAAGTATTAACATCTATTTGGCAGTGGACTAACTCTTTTGATATATTTATGTCTATTTATTTAACTCAGCATCAAGAGTCGGTCCAGGCACTTATAAAATATGGTTTCAATATAAGAGCCATGTCTAAACAATTTGGTTTCCAGGCGGCGAAGTCATATGATGAGCAGTTCCGAAAATTGAAGAAATTTATGAATTTTGATTGGGGCACTATAAACGATGAACTGTGGCGGTCGGCAGCGTATGGCGGTCCATTTTCTAATCAACCCATCTTAAAGAAAAATTTGCAAAATCAGGGCAAATTTGTACAAAACCCCTTTCCAGGAAAGGCCCAGCCTCAAAAATTCCCTCCCGGTTATTGCTGGGCCTACTGCAAGTCAGGGATCTGTAACGACAAACTCAATTGCAAGCTTAAACACATATGTGTCCACTGTAGTCAACCCCACGCAACTACCTCCTGTACCGACCCTCAAAAGCGATCTAATACATCAGCCACAGCTACTAAGAAACAAGATGCCAACACCCATAAAACCAAATAAACTTGAGAGATTTCTGTTAGGTTACGACTCAAAATTGCGGCATTCTTTAGCTGTAGGCTTTAAAAGTGGTTTTTCTATCAGTTCAACTTTTCCCTCTACTGTAAGTACAAATAATTATCCTCCGAACCACCGTAGCGCAGTGGATAACAAAACAGTAGTCTTTGAGAAGATTAACAAAGAACTTAAAACAGGGCGTATCAATGGTCCTTTCGATACCCCTCCTTTACAAAACTTTCTTTGCTCTCCGCTAGGTTTAGTTCCTAAAAAAGGGTCAGGGCAATATCGTCTGATTCATGATTTGTCCTATCCAAAGGGTAATTCGGTCAATTCGTTTATTCCACCTGAGTTTACTGCTGTTCAATATCAAAATATCGAGACGATTATTGACCTAGTGCAGTCTTTTGGGCCTCGTTGCTTGATGGCAAAGTGTGATATTCAAGATGCATTTTTTCTTCTTCCCATATGTTTAAAGGACCGTCATTTATTGGGTTTCCATTGGGAAAACAAATTTTATTATTGGTGTGTCTTGCCCATGGGCGCTTCTTCGTCGTGTCAATTATTTGAAGCCTTTTCGTCCTCGCTACAATGGATTATGACCGAAAAATTTGAAGTACAAGGGATATCCCATTTGCTAGATGATTTTTTCTTTGTGGGAAAGTCGTTGTCAAATGAATGTTTTTCAGCATTGAACACCTTTCTAGGCTTAGCTAAGTGTTTAGGTATACCTATCAAATCAGAGAAAACCGTTAATCCAACAACTTGTATTACTATCTATGGAATCGAAATAGATTCCGTTGCTATGGTGGCTAGATTACCACAGGATAAGATAGACAAAATTATACACCTACTGAGATTATATAAGAATAAAAGAAGTATAATTCTGCGAGACTTGCAATCCCTGCTTGGGCTGTTAAACTTTGCTTGCAGCGTTATTGTACCAGGCCGAGGTTTCTTGCGCAGGCTGTTTGACTTGGTAATCGGTCATACTTGTCCACACTTCAGGATATCTCTGAACGCAGATGCCCGATCTGATATTAAATTATGGCATGAATTTATAGTACATTACAATGGAAAATCATGTTTCCTTTTTCGGGATTGGGTATCTTCAGATGTGATAAAATTATATTCTGATGCAGCTGGTACTTATGGTGGTTTTGCTGCGGTTTTTGGGTGTAAATGGTTTTCAGGTGGGTGGCCAGACGACATGAAGGACTTGCATATAACTGTTAAAGAACTTTTCCCAATTGTTGTGGCCATTGATTTATGGGGTTCTTTCTTAAAAAATCATAAAATTCTATTCTTGACTGATAATGCGGCTGTAGCCGATATTATCAATAAGACCTCATCAAAAGACAAAAATATTATGAAACTAGTGCGTAGATTAGTTTTATCCGCTCTAAAATTTAACATACATTTTAGATCCAAGCATATTCCTGGAAAAACAAACATAGTTTGTGACTTATTGTCACGTTTTTCTTTTCAGGAGGCACATCGCATAGCTCCTTGGCTCGACCAAAAACCAGTATCCATACCGTCTCATCTCTTGACTCTATAACGGGAACCCTCGTAAATGCTTCGCTTGCCGCCGCCTCACGTTCTTCATATAATAGAATGTTACAGCGTTACGAATTATTTGTGCATGAATACTTTAAATGTAACCCATTTCCATCTACCCAAATTATGATTTCACGATTTATATCATTTTTGTTCTTAGAAAACTACCAACCATCTACTATTGCTTCATATGTGTCGGCTATAAGCTTTATGCATAAGATCAATGATATGCCAGATCCTACAGATTCCTTTTTGATAAAAAAGATTCTAAAAGGTTCCGAAAATCTGCGCAAGACTCCCGATAGTAGGCTTCCAATAACACGCGATATTCTTTCAAAATTAATAAGTTCGCTTCCAGCTGTGTTCCGTTGTCAATTTAAAAGGATTTTGTTAAAGGCCATGATGACCTTGGCTTATTATTGCTTTCTTCGTATTGGTGAAATTGCAGTAAAGAATTCAAGACAAAGTGGTAATGTTATTCAATACAAAGATATTCAATTTGAAAAATTACCGAACAACTCATACCTTATGAAAGTTGTGTTGCATAATTATAAACACTCTGATTCCAAGCCTAAAACATTATGCATATCTTTGTTAGAAGGAAATCCGTTATGTCCGGTGTCCGCAATTTCAGAATACTTAACAACCTTTAAACATCAGGGTGGCCCTTTATTTTTATTTCAAGACGGTAAGCCAATTACACAATTTTATTTTAATCAGTCACTTAAACTTTTATTACAAGCTTCAGGTTTTGATGTTAACTATTATAAGGGTCACAGTTTTCGGATCGGAGCGGCTACATCAGCAGCAACAAGGGGGGTACCGAATTCTGTAATTCAACGTTTGGGTAGATGGAAATCGGATGCTTTTCAACATTATATTCGTCTGAACAATTTTTGAGTACACCAGGGTTATTTTTGTCATACGGGGGTCAACATGGCTTGCCCTGTATAAATGCATTTTATCTATTTGTTTGGGGTCAACATGGCTTGCCCAATATCAACTGTGAACGTTTAAATAAACCCAATCAAACATGTCAAATACAAGTACTTGAGGGTCAACATGGCTTGCCTCAAACTCTTATATTAATTATATTATCTATCATTTTTCTAGTAATATTGGTACTTGAGGGTCAACATGGCTTGCCTCAAGAAAGATTTTAACTTTGTATATAGTTTCAGACTTTATTACTGGGACTTGAGGGTCAACATGGCTTGCCTCAAGAATGATTTTTTTTAATTTTTTTTTTATTTTTTTTTTTTTTTAAATCTGTGAAAACCATGTACATACTTTTAGCATTTATTTACTTGGATTTGAGGGTCAACATGGCTTGCCTCAAGACTAGTTTGTACAATGGTGTTTATTTATTTTTTTTTTTTTTTTATATAGATATCCTTTCCATATCTGTTTTAGTGTCCTTTTAATGTTTTTATTTTATTCTTATTTTTCGTTTTTTGCTTTTTAATTTAATTATTATTATTTTTTACATGTATACATATATTCTCTTCTTTCTTTTTTGTGTGCACAGGTGCCCTCGGGTGGGGGATCCCTGCTAGGGATTGGTGGCTGCTTTCATCCCACCTTTGCATTTTGTTGTCGTTTATTCAAAGTTCAATTATGATTGTTATGTAATGTTATGTAACTAAATTTTGTCCTTAATGAATAAATGACATTCACTTCATTTGTTATTTTGTTATCTGCAAACAGAGCTCGGGCACCTTGGCATTGCATTCTAGAATTTTATGAAACTTAGCTGACAAAAATAGATTTATGATAGATAAAAGAATTTTTGTCTGAAAGTGATAAACAACTGTTTTAATTTACAGAAATTTGATTCTTCTATTTTCTGTAGATAAGGTTCACCTTAGGGTCAAGTAAATTTCCACTGTCTCTCGCTCCCTTGTATTATACAACATTTGACCTATTTGTTAGCTATCAAGGTTATCTACACGAACATATGCACGGCCGCTTTCAAGCCTGAAAGTTTGAAATTTTATTTTGTTTTCTGGAAAAGTTTAAATACCCACCCACTTCCATCCCTTTAATTACAAATGTATACATTTTATTTTTTATTATTATTATTAATTATTATTATTTTTTTTATTATTTTTTTTATTTTATTTATTTATTTATTTTTTTTTTTTCTCTTCCTACCATTATTTTTTTTTTTTTTTTTTTTTTTGCTTTTTGTGTATTACAAATGTAATGCTTTTGTATAAATAAGCATGTATTGGTGTTCTTATTTTCATATATGGTGGCTGCTTTCATCCCACCTTTGCATTTTGTTGTCGTTTATTCAAAGTTCAATTATGATTGTTATGTAATGTTATGTAACTAAATTTTGTCCTTAATGAATAAATGACATTCACTTCATTTGTTATTTTGTTATCTGCAAACAGAGCTCGGGCACCTTGGCATTGCATTCTAGAATTTTATGAAACTTAGCTGACAAAAAATGAGTTGTAACCTGTTTCCAGGTCAGTCTGGCATTTTCTGTTTTATGATTAGTCGAGTGGGGGTATTCTTAGGATGACTTATAATTTTAGTGCAAACCCTCGTTTCATAATGAAACTTGCTTTATAATATGAAGAAATATTCACTGAAAGATATGCATGCTTCAAACATTTACATGCCATTATTAGAATGCTGGGGCCAGGTTTTCGAAAGTATCACAAAGTTGGTCGTAAGACATATCGCATGTCATATAAGTTACAACCATGTTATGATGGTCATACGACTCATCGTATCGTGTAAAACAAAGCTGTCGCAACACAATCATTAGTGTGATCATGTTATGACCATCACAAGTCCATGAAACATGTTGAAATATAGTATATTACTGTTTTTGATACTTTATGTAAATGCACAATCATAATGGTAAAGTCCAATATTAAATTATCAATAAATATTTAAAATAAAATAGTTAGCATTTTATATTATGAAACATGTTGAAATATAGTATATTACTGTTTTTGATACTTTATGTAAATGCACAATCATAATGGTAAAGTCCAATATTAAATTATCAGTAAATATTTAAAATAAAATAGTTAGCATTTTATATTATAAACTTGTGAACTGTGCTTTATTAACCATTAGAAAGAACTCGGAGTCGATCATTATTTTAGATGAGACTGGGAAAACTTTTGAAGGACATAATTGGGCCCGTATGTGCAAACATATTGCATAGGTTGAAAATCATTGGCCATGACAATTTAGTTTAGAAGGGACCGACGATTTAATTTGGATGTTTCTGGCTAAAATGTTTTTGTTGCAGACGCAAAAAAAATTATTATGTAATTGAAGGTGCTTTCGTTTCTTCTGCTTTTAAAATATTTTTTCATTATAAGAATCTGCGCGACGGGTGTATTGCAAAAGACAAGTACTGCTTACTCTTTCGGGCCACATAAGTTCATTCGGATTTAGCTCGCATTGTCAGTTCTGTTCAGTTGTTGTTTGTGGGTTATGCATTTAATGTTTGTTGTTGCTGTTTTCTTTGTGTTTGCTAGTTTAAGCTTTCTCTCTCTCGGACTTTTAACTTGGTAATGCCCCTTTCATTGGTACATTTTTTTTCTCAGATTTAGAATATTTATCAGCAAAAACAATGCCCTCTTCAAGTTAAAGGTCCTTAATAATAATTCCTATTGAATTTAATTAGTTTTCTTAAAAAACAGTTGAGTTGTTCTGTAAACATTCCATTTTAAAATATGTTCTATAAACTTCCCTTTATACAAGAAAGCAGCAGTAATTTAAGATCGTTTCATTTCCAATATAATTATACTTGTGATCATCATAACTCAGTGCGACCATCTTACGACACCCCTGTAGGAGTCGTAAGATTTTGACAAATTTTGCGATGCATCGCAATTTACGATACTTTCGAAAACATAGTTTAAGACTGCGACGAACCGTAAGACCATCTTTCGATACGTCGTAGTCGTAAGATACCTTCGAAAACCAGGCCCCTGAACTGCATCTGCAACCTGACCCTAGAAGTGCGACGCACTTTGATTTTTTCTAGGGCCAATTGCAAATCAGCCATCAGAGTGATGGCTGCTGGCAGTTTTCCGTTCTGGATTTTTAAATTTCGCTTTGTTCCACATCTGATTGCAACAATCTTCTGTAGTAGCTGTATATGTACTTGAATATTTCAATCAATTCAACAAGAGAAATACTTTAGCAGTAAGAATATGCAAGTTTTATTTTTCCTTTGTTTCAAGAAAATGATTATTATAAATTAGGTTCTATTACATATTAGTAGTACTAGAGTCCTTGTTATAGATAAGAAGCAGGCGTTTTGCTTCAAGATACCATTTCGCTGTCATACAAACAAGACAGTTATTGACACATTTCTGTGGTTGTAACCTCATTTATTGAACTGTTGTCGTCTTACTAGAATACGTACACGTACTTATTGTATATATACTGGAAGCCTGATAAAGTGACAAAAGGGTATTACTTAATTTCTTTTGAAGTAGCTATAAAACTTATGGCAGCTATGTTGTCACGAGATGCAACTTGGATTTTAAGATCTATCATTTTTCATTGAAATTTCCAGCTCCAATCTAAATATAAAATGCAATGTTTAAAAGGTTTTGTAAGTGCTGCTGTACTGTACAAAAAAATATGGATAAAAGACTCAGGAATGCCCGGACTTTGTTTTGCTAGTTGGAACCCTTGATATCACTCAGCGACTCATCGTGTAAAACAGGAATCCAAGTAGAATAATCAATTGGTTCAAGACATGTTTTTTCTATTTGTTTCCTTATTTTCTTAAATGCCAAATCAAGTTAAAACATGTCAAATAAGCTGTGGCACCATTAAGAAGGTTCCATAAAAATGTAAAAAAAAGGCTGAAATCCATTCCGGAGTTTCTTGTGAAATCTGCTGTTAAAATCTTGATGTTCTCAACCATGAAAGGAAGGTTTCAAGCGAACAAAAACTAGTTTAACCCAGATGCATTTTGTATGTGCCTGTCCTAAGACAGATATTTGTGTCAAAGATATTTTTTGTACTTGTCGTCTTTTTGTAAGGTGTTTTGTGTCAAGGATGGTGTTTGAAATTTTTATAGGTTTGTCTTTAAGTTTCAATCGTATATACATTATCTTTTTATCTTGGACCAGTTATGGCGAGCAACAATTATTGGTCACGTCGAAAGCTGCTGGTTGTTTTTCTCTGAGGATTTTCAAACTGCCGTTTATATGTATAGTTGTGTCGCTTACACTTTTCCACACCTCTTTATACTTTCTATATGTTGTAGCCACGGGGGTTGCTTCCATTATATAGGTAGGTACATATGTGTGGCCCAAAAGGGACTACTTTTTGGGGTGTTAAATATGTGAAAAGGATGGAAATTCCAGATGTTGCACATATGGTAAGGTGTCCTTTTTACAAATGTCATATAGTGACTTGAATAGAAAAGGAGTGACCCAGCATCCACGTTTTGCCTCCCTGTGACCCCAACTGTACATGCATTCGTTAAATCTTACAATTCAAACTTTTGATTTTAATAGACGATCTATAAGATATTCGAGTTTAAGCATATCAAAAATATATGAATTGGTGCATTTTTTAAGCCTAGGCCGCACACCTGTACCCTAAAATACTTGGGAGTTACATCCCCCGTGGTTGTAGGACTGACCCTATAATCTTATCTCTTAAAAAAAATGATCAAACAGTAAAATTAAAATAAAAGTCTATCAGCTAGATCCAGAAAATAATAAGGTTGCATGATACCCATGTAGACAGCATTTTTATTTCATAAATCGAAGATTGTCAAAGTCGTCAGTAAACATTGACAGTATTAGCTTGGCCTTCCTTACCTCAGATTAGACTGAGTCTATATTATGTAATAGATATGCATACTGCACTTGCAGAACAAGAAGTTGATTTTAAAGTGTTATCAGTAAAAGTTTTATACCATTGCAATGGACACCAAGAAGGTTGCGATAATTGGATGGTAAGATAAGCTGGATTTTTTGTTTCTTGTATTTTAATAGCATTCATCAGAGGCGAAACAAATATATGAACGGGGGATTCTAACTGGCACTTAGTCCATCGAGACAGAAAGGGGCTCAAGACATATTTTGCCGAAAATCTACACGAAATTCAAAGTTATAAAATTTCCCATGGAAAGTGAGGTTATATTCCCCTAAAACACCCGCAAATATTTAGTCAACATGTACATTTTCATTTTAGATTTTCCGGATTTTATTTATTTTGATTAAAAAAAATAACAAAATTATCGAACTTGGATGATCAATCTCAGTGCCAAAGAGAATAGACAAAACATGGAAGATGATATCGGAAAAACTGAAAAACGAAATGGTCCTGACTTGGTACAGGCATTTCAAAAGAAATGGTGGCTTAAACATGGTTTTATGACGCCCATTTGTGTTATAACTTTCATGTGGATATAAAAGAATTCATGTTTTTCTTTTTACAGCATTAATACATATATATATTTCCAAATTATTCCGCATAAATACATTTAAAGATACACGTTCTATTAGTGTATTTTTTTCTAGTGGTATGATAGGCCGGAGCTGGTCTATGATATTTAGTGGGGCTGGATACAAAGTAGTCCTATATGACAATAATTCTAATCAGCTGGAGGCTGGGCTTCATGACATCCGTTCCCAGCTTCAGAAACTTAGTGACAGAGGAGAGCTAAGAAGTAAAAGGTCTGTTGATCAGCATATGCAGCTTATAAAAACAGAAACTGATCTAGAACCATGTGTTAAGAGCGCATTTTACATTCAGGTATGACCCGTGTAGCTTACAGTTATACGAAATTGATAAAGCTCATAAAAGGATATCTCTTGCTCTAGATGCACTTTCTTCGAGTAAAGTTTCATTAAAATTTATCATTTGGTTTAGGAGGAGTTGCACTTACGAGATATGTGGGCGAACGGACGGACAGACAGTCAGGGAGGGAGGATGATTACTTTATATTCACAAGCTTTGCTTGCGGGGCATATCGGAACACATTCTTGTCATAAATCAAACAAGTCTCTCCAGGCTGTGTTGATTGTTTTGTCCATTCGCATTCTCATAATTTTTTAACCTTAATAAACCTGTTCTAATGCTCATTGACAGGAATGTGTTTACGAAGATGTAGACCTGAAAAGACTCGTTCATACAAAGATAGACGGTATGATGGATCACAAAGCCATATTGGCCAGTTCTACTAGCTGTATACTCCCTGCAAGGATAGCTGACACACTCATGCATAGGAACAGATTCATCGTGGTTCATCCTGTATGACTTTATTTCTGTTAAAAGATTAAGTAACTGCTGCTAGCTCCTAAACCATAAGTTTAATTTCAAATCAATTTCATATTTGTCTTTAAAAGTTTACTTTAAATTTTAGGCCAAAAACACCCTCCTGTCCTTTTTGAAAAAAAAAAACTTTAATGCCCCGACATGTCGTCGTCCGAATATAAAAACATCGCTTACTGATATAATAGAGTGAAAATTATCTATATACTAGTATACTCTTTTAAATTTTCAGACAAACCCTCCCTACTATGTGCCCGTCGTGGAATGTCTGCCTTCTGAGCGGGCTGATGAGGATGTTTTAGTAAAGACAAGAGAACTGATGAAGGATACAGGGCAAGTACCAATCACTGTAAAGAAACAGAAAGATGGAATGATTCTCTGTAGGTTACAAAACGCAATATCCAAAGAATGTTTTGATCTCTTTAGAGTAAGTGAACGTAAGTTATGATATTGCGCATGCATACTAAATGTACATAGATACAATAAAGGAAGTCACCTTAAAAGTTATTATTTAAGGTAGATGGGGTGTATAAAAAGTTATCCATAGAATTTTCTTAAATTTTGACCACAGTTAGCCCTAGACTGGTACTTTAAATCTCCTTAATAAAATTAAAACTTCACCATAGAAACAACTTTGAAAAATGGATGATTTCAGTACTTTTTATAAAGGATCAATAGGGAATTTTTAAATTTCTTTTACCTAAAAAAATCCACTCCATAGATTTTTCTTAAAATTTGGAAAAATCTTTGTTTTCGACGTAATTTCAAATATAGTAAATAAAAAATAAAGTTCACCATCAAAATTTTTGAAAAAAGTGAAAAATGTTATTTCTATACAAATTATCTCCCCTTAAAAAGTACGGGAAAATATTGAAATTCGCAAAGAAGGTGTATTTTATGGCACGCCATATTTATATTTATTCCTCTTTAAAGATATCTCATAAAATTTATAAGATATCTCGTATACTTTATAAGATATCTTATTAAATATATAAGATATCTCATATAAATGGTAGTTTATAAGATATCTTATAAAACATATGAGATATCTTATAAAACATATAAGATATCTTATAAAACAAATAAGATATCTTATAAAACATATAAGATATCTCATAAAGTTTATAAGATATCTTATAAATATTATTAGATATCTCATATAAAATAATTTATAAGATATCTTATAAAACTTATAAGATATCTTATAAAACTAATAAGATATCTTATAAATTATTTTATATAAGATATCTCATAATCTTTATAAGATATCTTATAAACTTTATGAGATATCTTATATGTTTTATAAGATATCTTATATGTTTTATGAGATATCTTATATGTTTTATAAGATATCTCATATGTTTTATAAGATATCTTATAAACTCCCATTTATATGAGATATCTTATATATTTAATAAGATATCTTATAAAGTATATGAGATATCTTATAAACTTTATAAGATATCTTATATTTTTATAAGGCCTCTTTAAAGATATCTCATAAAATTTATAAGATATCTCATATACTTTATAAGATATCTCATAAAGTTTATAAGATATCTGATAAACTTTATAAGATATCTGATAAACTTTATAAGATATCTGATAAACTTTATAAGATATCTTATAAACTTTATAAGATATCTTATAAAAAATAATTTATAAGATATCTCATTTACTTTATAAGATATCCTATAAACATTATGAGATATCTTATAAACTTTATCAGATATCTTATAAACATTGTGTTTAGTAGATATCTCATTTTCTTTTAAAGATATCTTATATAGTAAATAAGATAGCTTATAAAATTTATAAGATATCTCATAAAGTTTATAAGATATCTCATAAAGTTTATAAGATATCTTATAAAGTATATGAGATATCTTATAAATTATTTTTTATAAGATATCTCATAAAGTTTATAAGATATCTTATAAAGTTTATAAGATATCTTATAAAGTTTATAAGATATCTTATAAACTTTATGAGATATCTTATAAAGTATATGAGATATCTTATAAAGTTTATGAGATATCTATAAAGAGGAATAAATGTAAAAACGGCTTGCCATAGTATTTAACCCTAATTTTTGTTGTAATTACCAATTTTGATGTTTATCTAGCCCAATAGAAGTCAATTAGAATATTCTAAAGTTATGATAGATGTGCAAAAAAGATGCTCAGTGATAGACACCCCATCTACCTTAATGCAGAACTAATTAAAAAGTACTAGAGGTGTGTAAAACGATATATATATATATTCAAAATTGCTGAATGTCATTAGCACATTATTGTGAAGCAACCCAGGTGGGCCCCCTCCCTTTTTTTTTAAGCAGCACTAAAACTAAATTTATAGGAGAAAATTTTAGATATTCAATAGCAATCCTATAAGAGAATCTATAACTTAATCCATGTGAGTCTACCATGATGAGTTACAGGTCAAGTTTGAGTTTCATTGAGTTTGAGTCCACTGATTTTGACCTAAATTAGGCCCTTGAACTTAGCAAATTTTGAAAAAAAAGTTTTATTTTATTATCTAGCGGGGCATCAGTGTATTTTGACACATGTCCTTGTTTTTTATATAGAGAGGTATAATGAGTGCTTCTGAGATAGATGAGGTGTTTACAGAGGGTCTAGGGAGAGGATATGCCTTCATGGGTGTACTGGAAACAGCCTATCTGAATGTTCAGACTGGTTTGTATCAATGTTTGATAAATATTTATTATTTACTTATACTTAGTTTTTAGAAAACCAGAAAAATGCCTATAAAGCTAAATAAGCCTAAAATGTATTCCATTGAATGTATTCCCGCAACAAACAAAAATTGGTTCATTGAAGACTAATTATCAGAGCCACTAAAGCTAAAATGATTTATTAGTGAGAGAAAATGTACATCTATGAATATAAAGCTTAGGCTCCCAGGAAAGGGCTCACCTGGTCTTCTGTAAGTGGTCATCAGACAACTCCGACCCAATTGAGACTTTGTAGAGCTTAATGAGCTGGAGGTTTAAGCGAACCACAGCTTTTCTAAATCTGCAATAGTTTTCATTCTTTAGGGCAAAAACATGAAAAACCTTATTTTTTACATTAAAAAGGCCAAACTCCATATAAGAGTTCATCTGATAGCTTCCACCCCATGGAGACTTTTGTAGAGCTCAATAAGCTGATGGTTTAAGCTAGCAACAGATTTTTGTGTCTGCAATAGTTTTCATTCTATTGGGCAAAAACATGATAAAATGCTATCTTTAAAGGGCCATAATACCTACAAGGGGTCATCTGACTAGTTCGACCAAATGAAGACTTTTGTAGAGCGCAATGAGCTGAAGGTTTAAGCAAGCAACAGCTTTTCTCTATCTGCCATAGTTTTCATTTTAAAGGCAAAAAAAAAAGAAAAAAAACACCAATTTTACCTTTAAGGGCCATAACTCCTATAGGGAGTCATCTGACAGCTTCGACCCAATAAAGACTTTTGTAGAGCTTTTGATACTGAAGAAGGAAGGTTGCAGCATATTTATCTACATTGTATTTTATATTGTACATTGGATTTATACTCTCTGATTAACAAGCCTCAAGATGACACTGATGCCCCGCTGGCAAATAAAATAAAACTGTTATTTTTACAAAATTTGTCCAAGGGCCCTAATTTAGGTTAAAATCAGTGGACTGGAACGAAAGTCAAACTTGACCTGTAACTCATCATGGTTGACTCACATACCAAAAATCTTTTGAATGCATGCAAGGATATTGAAAAGAAGTGCGGAAAACTGTTATTTTTACAAAATTTGCTAAGTCCAAGGGCCATAATTAAGGTCAAAATTAGTGGACTGGAACGAAACTCAAACTTGACCTGTAACTCATCATGGTAGACTCACATACCAAAAATCTTTTGAATATATGCAACGATGTCAGAAAAAAGTGCGGAAAACTAAAGTGTGACGGAGGGAAGGAAGGACGGACGAACAGACCAAAAAACTATATGCCCCCAACTATGTTGACAGGGCATAAAAACAGTTGTCTGACCCCCCTTTCCTATTTTTAGCAATGGCAACAATGTTATTTTACAGATCAACAAGAATATGTCCAACAGACATAATGTTCCATCTCGCAACATTTTTTTTTTGCAACAAGTAAACCATGATGTTGTTCCAAGAGAATAATTTTATGGACTTTAATATATCTTCTATAAGTGGTCATTCGTGTGGAAAATATAGGTCACAGCCAGTTCTGAAGCATACATTCTGCTTAGCTTCACTAGGAGCACCTACCATACCAATATAGTTGATGTGGCACATGTCAGTAAGTGGAAATGGACTTTAACCAATCTTCTGTAAGAGGTCATCTATGTGGTAAATATAGGTCAAATCCAGCATCTGAAGCATGCATTGTGCTAATCATTACTAGGTGCACCTACCATACCAATATGATTGATGTGGCATTTGTCAGTAAGTGGGAATAGACTTCAACCATTCTTCTGAAAGTGGTCATTCATGCCGAAAATATAGGTCACATTCAGCATCTGAAGCATGCATTGTGCTTAGCATCACTAGGTGCACCTACCATACCAATATGATAGATGTGGCATTTGTCAGTAAGTAAGAATAGACTTCAACCATTCTTCTGAAAGTGGTCATTCATGTGGAAAATATAGGTCACATCCAGCATCTGATGCATGTATTTATTGTGCTAAGCATCACTACATGTAGGTGCACCAACCATACCAATATGATTGATGTGGCATTTGTCAATAAGTGGGAATAGACTTCAACCATTCTTCTGAAAGTGGTCATTCATGTGGAAAATATAGGTCATATCCAGCATCTGAAGCATGCATTGTGCTAAGCATCACTAGGCACACCTACCATACCAATATGATAGAGGTGGCATTTGTCAGTTAGTAGGAATAGACTTTAACCATTCTTCTAAAAGTGGTCATTCATGCAGAAAATATAGGTCACATCCAGCATCTGAAGCATGCATTGTGCTAAGCATCACTAAGTGCACCTACCATTCCAATATGATTGATGTGGCATTTGTCAGTAAGTGGGAATAGACTTCAACCATTCTTCTGAAAGTGGTCAATCATGCGGAAAATATAAGTCATATCCAGCATCTGAAGCATGCATTGTGCTAAACATCACTAGGTGCACCAACCATACCAATATCATTGATGTGGCATTTGTCAGTAAGTGGGAATAGACTTTAACCATTCTTCTGAAAGTGGTCATTCATGTAAAAAATATAGTTCACATCCAGCATCTGAAGCATGCATTGTGCTTAGCATCACTAAGTGCACAAACCATACCAATATCATTGATGTGGCATCTGTAAGTAAGTGGGAATTTAGAAATATGGGGATTTGGGACAGAAAAACGGACGGACGAACGGACTGACAGACAGACGAACAGACCCGAACACTATATGCCCTCTACTTTTGTAGATGGGGCATAAAAACTGAAACACACTTTTTGTGCAGAACACCCTAATGGTCAATTATACCAAACGTCATTAAATTCTGTTTGGTAGTTTCAGAGGAGAAGATTTTTGAAAAATTGTTGACAGATGAAGACGATGACGGAGGCAAAAGGATGGCATAAGCTCACAAAGACATTTGGTCCAGGTGAGCAAAAAACCAAGCCCGTCTTTCAAGTAAAAAGATTGGTCCCTAACTGCATATGTGTAAAAAGTTTCATAATGACAGCATGCCGGTACTTTCATAACTCTGATTAAGACGGACAAGCAAACATACCTGAACACTAAATGTTATCGGTACTCTTCTTTTGTTGGTGGGCACACAATAATCAACTACCATCTTTCCCTTGACATAATTGTATAAATGGTCTTTTAAATTCTAATTTTAAGGTTTTCATGATTTTGGTAAAAAGTATGGGAAGGTAGTTGTCGATGTCCAGAACACCTTTCTACCTCCCCAGTCCTTCAACGATGTTCCCGTCTTAGAGAAGATACAGGAGGAGATGACAAAGAAGACACAGCTGGATAAAATACAGGAGAGGTACCAGTGGAGGGACGAGAGGTTATCTGCCCTTAATAAACTCATACGTCATATGGATAATGCTAAATAAAAATTTAATGGTACTGCAATTTGAATTTTATTGATCTTGGATTCATTTTTACTGATATTAATATTTTTGGTTTTTTATAGTTGGTGACAATGCTTTACAAAATATGCACATCATAAATACACAGTAACATATTGAATTAGTTTTTTCACCTCAAGAAATATAAAGTCTGAAGGCACCAACACTGAACTCATCAAAATTTACCTTGGCCTTATGTTATAGAGATAAGAAGAAAATAAAGGTCAAGGTCATGTGACAGGTTACATATAATATTAAGTGTGTTCAAAATGCCCTCCTATGATGCCCTTAAATTTTCCTGGGTTTGAAAATAAAACAGTACAAGGGTGATCTAGAATAGTGGACATTTGAAACATTTTTCCAACCTTGTTCTAACCTAAGTGAACAACTTTCTTCCTACCTAAGTTACCCTGGGTTTTAATTACGAACACAAGCTAGATTAACAAGAAGAATATGAGGACCACCAATGGTGGTTCTGTATGTCATAGTTATTATGAAACAGATGCATATAAACCTAAATTTATATACTAAATATCAGATGAATAGGTATACCACTTTTCAAGTAATTTCTTTCTACTAAATAGTTCTCACCCCAAATTAGTTTACAGACTTGTTAAACAGAAAACGAGGTCAAAGTCACATGGCATGGTGACAGTTGTGTACACCATTATACATATCGTCTGTATAGTGTATACCAAATTTCAGATGCCTTGATTTTATACTTTATAAGTACTTCTGGAAATTAAAATATGTTGCGCTTTCAGCGACTCTTCTTCACAGGCAGAAAAAAAATATCAACTTCGACACTCCATTTAACTTTACCTTAATTCTTCATAGCAAAAGTTTGCATAGGGCACATTATTTCAGGGCATTACTGTTTTATATATGGGCATAAAAAATAATTGCAAAATGTGATTTAATGCAAAAATCAGGCTATTACGGTACTGACATGACTGCTTGAAATATGCACAGAAAAAATTCAAACATGATTTATTGCAAAATCACAATTAAGCACCTTACATTTGAAGTTAATAAAAGTTCACAACAATACACTTATCATAATTATTATTGGATTGAACACCTATTTTCGGTCGTTCATGCATGTATGAACGGATCTCAGAGCTCACAAACTGAATGAATGGCCGAAGGCCGTTCATGTAACAGTTTGTGAGTGAAGAGATCCGTTCATACATGCATGAACGACCGAAAATAGGTGTTCAATCCTTATAATTCTTCAAATTTATACATTTAAAAAAAAATATAATAAATTCGGAAACAATTCGTTTTTAAGGACGACGTCTTCGCCACCATATTTGTTTACATTGGAAACGAGGCAGAGGCGTTCATGAAAGTATGAACGGATCTGGCAATGACGTCTCGACCAATCAGAAATGAGTATACGCATGAACGCATGTCTGATAAGAATTATGAACACATGATTTTAATAAAGAGACATTTTATCAAACATGAGCACATTTTGTATTCTGCACTTTCATTACATGCTTAAAAATAAACCTGTTTAAATAATTAACAAATGTAAAGCATTCAAAAGTTAATAGTAAATCCTTAAGTTGCCTTCCTGGCAAGTAAACTAAAAAGACCTTTAAAATAAAATTATATGAAATCTGAAACACGAAATAGAGTGTTGTTATCAATAATTATTTACTATGTAATTGAAAGTTGTATGCAGTACAATGGAAATGACACTAACAGGGGTCGACATTAACTTTTAAATCCCCTTGTCCCGTCGGACAAGTTACAGCTAAGTTTTACTTGTCCGAAAGTACAAAGTACTTGTCCGAGTTTTTATCTAGAATGACGTAGAGGCATAAAGGAATTTTTTTTTAAATATCAATAGAATGGACTGCACCTTAACCATATTAACAAACTTTATTTTAATTGTGTTTTCAATTTTCTATGAAGATTTAACTGTCCTCTTTTGACTACGACTCCAATACACCATAATTACTTTCAGTTTATAGCATTATTGAACTATTTATATAACTATAATATCCATCAACTATCTGATTGGTTGATAATTAAATGGCCATGAAGGAATGTGTGATCATCACTTCGTAGTGCTCGGGTATCTTACTATGTATTATCGGTTATACAAGAGAAGTTTCGAAAAACTGATCTCCAATTGGATATGATATATTTAATTAACCAATAGGAATAGGGTTTTAAATAGAATGTTCTATAATTATACTTGGGTTTTCCTTTTTGAGAAAATTTATACAAAATGGCGACCGATTAATGAAAAACGACAACGAAAGAAGTTTCAAATCACAGTTTTTAAAGAAATTAACTTCGAAAATGACGAAACTAGGAAATCAATATAGTTATTATAAATATTTTTTCACTTGCCCGATCGGACAAGCTGGATTTAAGTTTTAGTTGTCCGACTTCGCATTTCACTTGTCCCGGGCAATCGGACAACCGTTAATGTCGAACCCTGCACTAAATCTTTAATTTACTTTCCTTCCTTCTATAAAGATATATAGTTTTTTACATTAAATGCACAGTTGGAAATGATCTATTTTCAGACTTTAAAGATAAAGCACTAGATGTAAAGCAAATATTTAAAAAAAAATAGTTACAAAAACATAAATTACAACATTGACCACAACACTTATACAATTTTTTAAAGTCAAATTGCAATGACACTACACATTTATAAAATGCATTATTATAATAATGTAGAAAAAAAATCAGATAATGAGATCTATAAAAAGTCATGTTCCTAGACATCAAACACCAAATATCATCCTAAGATCTTGTAGAGTCAATTTGGAATTTGTGGCTTTAGACCTAAAAAGGAAAATGTTACATATTGACAATCAACATGGTATAATAAAACCTATAACATTTTTAAATTACGGCTAAAGCATACTTCATTTGAATATATATAGATATTCCAGTAATAAAACTCTTGTTGTTAAGATGGTTTACTGTAAAATCATATTTCTGCATGGTGTGAATATCATATTTTCTGTTTGATTGTATCTTGTTAGATATCTATATTATTGGCATTTAATGTGGAAATTATTTTCACATATATATTGATTACAAAAAATATCCCCTTTGACAGTATTTTACTTGCTTTATGTTACACTGGTAAACTGCATACTGTAAACATTTTGTTATCAAATTATTATCAAACAATATCTGGGTAAGTTAATTGTCATATAATATGAGTTATATGCATAATTGACTGATACATGTACTAACAATTAAAAGACAATGTCAATTTTGACCTGATTTAATTTTTTTCCTTTCAAATTGTGATTGTTTTAAAATCATTTCCTATTTTGAAATTATTCTTGTAATCAAAATGTTAATACCATTGATATCAAATTGTTATGTGAGATGACTTCCCCATTTAAAGGGCTCCTGCAAGGTACCAAGACTATTCAGGTCACAAGGTTAGTTTTAAAATGTTCATAGGTTGATTTATTCATATTTTCACTTAAATCAGGGTCATTTTTATTATTTTTCAATGTAGGTTTTTTTTTATCAAAATAGAGGTCAGAGGCCGTCACAGAAAAGCTTTTTAACTGCACAATCCTCATTTTTATAACAAAACAGTCAGCTTTTAACAAGTTTGTTTCTTACTTACCCTGTTAGCACATTATCTGCCAATCTTTTCTTTCTATCTTGTAACTGTACGATCTTCTCTTCAACAGTATCTTTACAAAGGAACCTTTAAAACAAAAGATTAAAAAAAATATGCAAAATCATTAGATCACATTTATTTGAAAAAAAAACAAGAGGCTCCCAGGAGCCTGAATCGCTCACCTGACTTGATTGCCTAAATCATAAGCCTATTGACATTGAAAGAGTCATAAAGTAAAAGGTTTAACCGAATGCTGCATAATATATACTATAGATGTTTTGCAACACTGCCAATTTGAAAGAACATATTGTGCTAACTTTCAATTTAACATACATGAAAATAGTCAATTTTGACGTTTTAAGGAAAAAAACTCCTAAAAGGAACAGTCCTATGGAATTGACTGTCTCCATTTTTTGAAGATCTTGATGTGCTATACAAAATGAAATTTCAATTTTTAAATAACTTTATATTGAGCTTAAAAAGTGCAAAGTTTGGAAAAAAATCGGAAAAAGGGCAATAACTCCTATATAGGTATTTGGATTTTCTTGATAATTGCAGGGCTGGTAGATCTTGATGTGCTGGTCACTTTTGCTTCCATCACAATTTTGATATCTGTAACCTTTTTTGAGTTATTTGCAAAAACTAGAGTTTACCCCTATGTTCTATTTTTAGCCATGGCAGCCATGTTTTTTTTCAAATCAAAAATCCAAACTAGTTTTGAAGCAGCCATGCCAATAAAGAACTGTACCAAGTTTGGTTGCAATTGGACTTATGGTGTCAGACAAGTTAACGTTTGAAAAATTGTTAACAGACAACGACAACGACAGACGCCAGGTGATGGTAAAAGCTCACATGGACCTTCGGTGAGCCAGGTGAGCTAAAATTCAAACATCTCTTTGAACAATCTGTAAGTTTAAACATGTTTATTTATCCTGGATTGGGAAATAAGCTTAACGCTTATGTAAATCCCTCTCCAGCTAGCAGTTTGAGAGTGTGGCCTTTGCAGCGGCCCCCATTGAGCCTTAACTCTTATCGAACTCTACAAAGGGGTCTTTAACATGCATGGGGTATTGCTCTCCACATACATTGGACAACCTTTTTTCGTCCCTTCCTAAGGACTGACATCGTTCCTTGAGACCATCCTCTCAAATGGTGTCAAGAGAGAGTCGGAAAATTGGTTCATGAAATTTTCACCCCGGCGAGGATCGAACCACGAACCTTGGTGTTAGTAACCACTACATCAATGGCTCTCTCTCAACAATCTGTTGAAGCATTCTTCATCATTGAGTGTTAGGTATTTACCTAATTGCTAATACAACTACCAAAATCAGCATAAAAACGGTTAATTTGGTTATGCTGTATATGAATATTTCAAGGAGTAACATCTCATCACCAGCATTTTAAGCAACACATTAGAAGGTCATTAACCTAAAGTATTGGAAACAAAACATAAAAACAGGGAAGTCAAATCCAGGATATCGACCATGTGCAATACATGTACAAATGAAGATACCTGATGTATTAAACAATAGTGAATATAAACAATCAAAAATTTCAGTAGGATATAACAAGGGGTTGCACTTATAGTGCAGCGGTTTGACCAGGAAAAAAATGACTTTAATGGTCCGACAGAACACACACCTATATTGTATATCATTTTAAAGAGGAATATCTCTAGTTTCAGATTAAACAGGTCGTCACATGTTTCTATTGGTCAAATTTGAAATATTTAAGGTCAAAGGTCACATAGTTGGAAAGTTCAAAATTCTAGTTGTTTGCTTTGAAATTACAGCTATAATATTTGTAATAAGTTATATGGCAGATATTGAATTTTAATTAGTCTTTAAAGTTAACAATTGAATTGAAGCTACAAAACATCTGCCTGAGTTTCAAAAAGTGACGTTAAATGACGTTTTTTGCTGGCTCTAAGAAAATACATTAAAACAGATATATTTATTTTGGTTTTACCGTTTTTATTTTATTTTTTTGCTACTAAAATGCATAATATGAAATAGGCAGTGCCTAAATGCGAGCACAGCATAATTCTGTTCAATAAAAAAAAATGATTTCGAATCGATGCAGTTTAATAAGATCTGAAACCATCGTAGTTATTTTTGTTTTGGTTAATTTTCTAGAATGTTCAATTTGGGACGAGATCCTAGGGGCGATTGAACGTAAAATAGAAAAGTAAGAAAAAATCGATTAAAATTTGGTTACTACAAAAAATGTAGCAACTCATCGTCATATGAATATTTTTCTTTTTTTACATTATTAAATAGATAATTTTTGGAATGCGACTAGCAAAATGGGTTAATATTTTCAAATTCACTCCGTTCCTGTAAAAATTTGAGAGCCTTTCCGGACCATGAAAAATCAATATCAGCATTAGGCAAATTTTTCGCGGGAACAAATACCGTAGAGCTTTCCGCTCGAGCGGGCACGAACTGCGAGCTGTGCTCGCTATAAATCAAAATTCAGACTTTAAACCATCCTATAAAACAGGTTATGCATCGCTAAAACAAATGACAGTAACGTAGGGGGCGTCCGAAAAATGTAGCTGCACACAAAAATGTCCTGTTTAATGACCATTTTAATGCTAATTGACAATTGAATTACATATATTACACACAAAATTATAAGAACGTTATCAAAAGGTTACAAAGAATAAACTATTCTACATTTATCCTAATAAATTGGTGAGAAGCAAAATCTAAGAAGTATCAAATCTCGAAGTGATAAAAAGATAATCAAACAATCAGTAGACATCGAAGCTAAAAGCCCAAACACACTCAGCAAAAACTCCGGCTTGGACAAGAAATCGCTACGGAAGGGTGCACAGTAATCAGTTATCAGCGGAGAATAATGATGAAAAGACAAATCTGCATGCATCTTAGGGATTGAAATCCTACATTAGTCTACGAGCACATGGTGTCTTTCGTAATTGTTTACAATGCAAGGCTTACACATGTAAATGGAATATAGAAGTAATTAAATCAGCTAGCATTTGCAAAAACACTGCAGTCCACTGTAATTTGGAAATATTTTGCCTTGCCCTTGTCACATGCATCAAAATTACATATAAACCATAACTCAGGAAACAATTAGTCGAGGAAAGTAGTCGTCTAAGAGATGATAGTTACGACTGGACTCGCGTGTATGTTGTTGTGTCTATATGCGATCTAGTATGATCGAACTATCAACCTCATCTTTTCACTGATTCAAGAAAAAGCCTAAAAAAAGAACAAATTTACAGAGGACCCAATTGATAATCGACATGCCCAACTTTCTTATTGACTTATTTTTATTTGGCTGGTTGATGTACTGAGATGATCACCTTAGCATCCCTAATATGCCATCACAAACCCGTTGTGCTTTGTGTAACTACCGGACCCAAAGATCGCAATGGAAGAGGGAGGTTTGGCACGCCTTAAAACCTGGTTTAAACCACCATTTCTTTTGAAATGCCTGTACCAAGTCAGGCCCATTGCGATCTTCAATTTTTTCGGTATGTATTCCTTGTTTTGGTTCGTCTTATGGACATATGAGATTGATTCTCCAAGTTCGGTAATTTTGTTATTACCTTTATTGACAATATATTTGTTAAGTTTGGTGATGTGTTTTAAGCAATCATTTAGGATTTCAATTGCACTAATTTTGCACCTTTGCATCCTGTTTTGTTTCTTTATTCATATGGAACAGACGTCTTACAATTTACCTCTTGCCAAGTAGACTAGCTTTCTTTTTTTACTTTTTTCACTAAACAATTCTAGATTTGGTGACTTCCTCCATCTCATCAACCCCAAAAGACTTGAGATAAAATACACAACGGATTCTGGGAAGTCTGCCTCATATTTAGATCTACACTCACTGAAGACATTCAACAAAGCTCTAGATCTATGATGAACGTGATGACTTCAACTTTCCCTTCCTGTGTAGCAATATTCCGTCTGCTCCCGCTTATGGCGTTTGCTATTAGCAGTGCGACGGTTGTGCTATAGCAAGCATAAATCGCTTAAAATCCTGAGCACCCGGGTTTCTTTACGTTGTTGATTGCTATTCAGTTATTTTTGTATTTTTGTGTTTTCGTGTTGTGTGGTGTCTGTTTCTTCGTGCTGTTGTCGATCGTTTTTACTGGTTCATATTCCCCTAATGGTATAGCTTCTTAGTTTCTAACACCATTTAACGAAAGGAGACATACTTGTAATGGCTTCGTTTTCTAGGGATCGACGCTCGTTAAATGCTTTTCTAGTTGCCCGCGGAAAACATTAAACAAAACTATGCAGAGTCCGTTCTTAATAAAGATTACTAGTATATATTCTTGTAAAAGCAGATGGGAGCACATCCAAAATATTGAAGCAGTTTAAGATCACTTATTGATATCTTTATCCCACTTCACTCCATACAAACTAAAAAAACATGTATTATGCGATCTTTTGCCATACATGTATATCCCAAATAAAGTTTACATCTGATTGTATATTTGTAAGATTCCAGAATATTAATGCGCTGACGAAAAGACTTTTTTTCAAATAAATTAAATTTACAACAAAGGTTCAGGAAATAAATTGGACGCGTGTTTCTTTTACTCAAGACTTATCAGAGACACTCTAGCCAAATAGCTGAAAATGCCAAGCTAAATATTAATATGAAGAGTATAGAGCAGTATACTAGTCATAAACAGTAAAGTAACAACACGATAGTGCCGGGGACTGGATTCGAACTCATGACCCTTTGGTCGCAGTTAAAGATAAGATCTACCTTAGTCTTGGGTACATGTAAGAAGAATTTTCATAAATATTTAAATTTACACGGGAAAACTCCATGGCTTTGAACTATTTGTCAACACAATAACACAAAGCTAAAGATCGATAGTTGTAATTGACTATAACACTTTGATGATGCACTTGTGCAGTACAATATTCGAACAAGCAGCGCTAGCTGATATTATACTCAACATTGCTTCATTCAATATCGTTTTGTTGCCTTAATTTATAAACAAGAGGCTCCCAGGAGCCTAAATCGCTCACCTGGTATTGATGTCAATTCTATATTTTGTAGAGCTAAATGAGCTGAACATTTAAGCAAGCAACAGCTTTTTTCTATCTGCTATAGTTTTCATTCTATAAGCCAAAAACATGAAAAAGGTTATTTTAGGGGCCATAACCCCTATTAAGGGTTATCTGACAACCAGGGGTTGGGAAGGTAGGGGCCATGGGCCATATGCCCCTTAACGATAAAAATGGCCCCTTCCAAATTTAAAATTTTATATAGATTGTTAAAGAATGGCCCCTTCAAATTTTGAATTTTAATGAAAAAAGCGGTAAATGGCCCCTTTGTAAAAAATGCTTCCCAATCCCTGGACAACTTCGATCCTGTTGAGACTTTTGTAGAGCTAAATGAGCTGAACATTTGAGCAAGCAACAGCTTTTCTCTATCTGCTATAGTTTTCATTCTATAGGCCAAAAACATGAAAAAACATCATTTTAGGGGCCGTAACCCCTGTAAGGGGCCATCTGACAACTTCGACCCTATGGAGACTTTTGTACAGTTAAATTAGCTGAACATTTAAGCAAGCAACAGCTTCTCTCTATCTGCAATAGTTTTCATTCTATAGACCAAAAACATGAAAAAAACATTATTTCAGGGGCCGTAACCCCTATAAGGGGTCATCTGACAACTTCGACCCTATGGAGACTTTTGTAGAGCTAAATGAGCTGAACATTTAAGCAAGCAACAGCTTTTCTCTATCTGCAATAGTTTTCATACTATAGGGCAAAAACATGAAAAAACGCTATTTTAGGGGCGGTAACCCCTATAAGGGGTCATCTGACAACTTCGACCCTATGAAGACTTTTGTACAGCTAAATTAGCTGAACATTTAAGCAAGCAACAGCTTCTCTCTATCTGCAATAGTTTTCATTCTATAGATCAAAAACATGAAAAAACATTATTTCAGGGGCCGTAACCCCTATAAGGGGTCATCTGACAACTTCGACCCTATGGAGACTTTTGTAGAGCTAAATGAGCTGAACATTTAAGCAAGCAACAGCTTTTCTCTATCTGCAATAGTTTTCATACTATAGGGCAAAAACATGAAAAAACGCTATTTTTTACCTTTAAGGGGCTGTAACTCCTATAAGGGGTCATCTGACAACTTGGACCAACTGGAGACTTTTGTAGAGCTTTAAATGCTGAAGCAGTAGGGTGGCATCAGATTTCATCTATCTCTTATACTTTTTGATTTACAAGCCAAAAACAGTAGTCTGACCCCCCTGGTCTATTTTTAGCAACAGCGGCCATGTTTTTCGACGAATCAAAAATCCCCACATCAGTTCTGTGGGGGATACCCTAAGGTACCATCAGACCAAATTTGGTTTGAATCTGTTCAGCCGTTTCAGAGGAGAAGAAGTTTGAAGAAAAGTTAACGACGACGACAACGACGGACGACGACGACGGACGCCAAGTGATGGCAATAGCTCACATGGCCTTTGGCCAGGTGAGCTAAAAATCAAATTTAACTCGCAGAAGTGCATCAATATTTGTATCGATTATCATAAACAAAATCCACAGAATATAAACAAATGAATGTACGTGTGGACCTCAAACATCCGGCGACTTTCGTTGGTGGGTCATAAGATATTTTTGCAAAGGAACTTTTTCTAATTGAGTCAAAAGCTCTATACATTTGTATGTACATATTTGTATTCGAATGTTGTAATGTTTGTTTAACCCTTTACATGAGCCCCTGTGACCAAACTTGAATAGACGATACCTCAAGGACGAGACACACTTCAAGTGAATCAAACATCATGCATTTGGGTACAATTTTAATATTTTTGCATGAAAATTCGCTTGGATGAAATTCGACATTCAAATGGACGCCCTCGCTCTGCACTTGCTCAGCTAATAAATGAGGCGAATTCGATGAGAATTGCAGTTTGTGTTTTTCTACCTTATATTTTCATACATAAAGAATATGATATCGTATATAAACAAGAGGCTCCCAGGAGCCTGAATCGCTCACCTGAACTACACAGATACATATATATTGTAGATATTAATATGCTTAACCATATGTGATTTAAATTTCTGAAATATCTTGGTTAGTTTTCAAGATATTGGGCTTAATAAGTGCAAAATTGGGCAAAAAGTACAAAAAAGGGCAATAACTCCAACATCAGCGTTCAGATCTTTTCCAAAATTTCAGGACAGGTAGATCTTAATATGCTGATTACTTTTGATTCTTGCACAATTTTGATATCTGAAACCAGTTTTGAGTTATTAGCAAAAAAATGAAATTTACCGCTATGGTCTATTTTTAGCCATGAGTTTTGACGAATCATAAATCTGAACGATATAGTTGTAGCATATAAGCTATTAAACAAGTGTGCCAAGTTAAGATGCAGTTGATATTAGGGTGTCAGACAAGTGAATATTGAAATTCAGGGGAAAAGTAATGAAAAAATGTCAAGTTTTGTTGTTTTAGGACAATAACTCCTAAAAGAAATGGTCCTACAGCTTTGACCTTAATACATTTAATGTAGATCTTGAAGCGCTTAATCATATGCAATTTAATTTTTTTAAATATCTTGTATAGTTTTCAAGATATATGGCTAAATAAGTGAAAATTTTGAAAAATCCAGAAAAAGGGCAATAACTCCTACATCAATTGTTGGATCTTCTTGAAACTTTCAGAGCAGGTAGATCTTGAGATGCTGATCACTTTTGTTTCCCATCAGAATTTTGATATCTGTAACCATTTTTGAGATATTAGCAAAAAAATGAAATTTACCCCTATGTTCTATTTTTAGCCATGGCGGCCATATCTTTTGACGAATCAAAAATCTGAACGATAGAATTGTAGCATGTATGCTATTAAACAACCGTGCCAAGATTGGTTGAAGTTGGATGTATGGTGTAAGACAAGTTAATCTATGAAATTCAGGGGAAAAGTAATGAAAAATGGTAAATTTTGACGCTTTAAGGGCCATAACTCCTAAAAGAAATGGTTCTACAGCTTTGACCTAATTACATGAAATGTAGATCTTGATGTGCTTAATCATATGCAATTTGAATTTTTTAAATATCGTGTATAGTTTTTAAGGTATAGGGCAAAATAAGTGCAAAATTTTGAAAAAATCCAGAAAAAGGGCAATAACTCCTACATCGGTTGTTGGATCTTCTTGAAAATTTCTGGGCATGTAGATCTTGAGGTGCTGATCACTTTTACCCAGGCCAGAATTTTGATATCTGTGACCGTTTTTGAGTTATTTGCAAAAAACTGTATTTGACCCCCCTGTTCTATTTTTAGTAACAGCGGCCATGTTTTTTGACGTATCAAAAATCCGAACGCAAACTTTTTGCACAATACCCTAAGGAACAACTATATCAAGTTTGGCTGCATTTGGCCAAGCAGTTTTGGAGAAGAAGATGTTTGAAAAAAGCTAACGGACGACGGACGACGGACGACAGACGACGGACGACGGACGACGGACGGACGACGGACGCAAAGTGATGGCAATAGCTCACATGACCCTTCGGGTCAGGTGAGCTAAAAACTCCTGGACGTTCTACCTCGAGCGTTCTACAAAATTCACGTTTGTTGTTTTTAGATTTGAATTATTTGAAAGATGTAATTCGAATATCAAAATTGCTCAAAAAGATGTATTGTTACATTATATAGCGATAACCGTTTCTTCTTTGATGATTCGTCGACGAAGTTTGATCGAGATATGAGTATCCAGGTCCGAAGAAAGATATCATGCAATGCGTAGTAGCTACTGACTAGTACATGTTTTTATTATGACTGAATGACCGTTTCTCTTGTAATTACGACCTTTTATTGTTTTGTCTTTTTTTAATTAGGAATTCAAGACTTCTTTTCATCGTTCTGTTAACATATTTTTACTTTATTTTTTTTCACAAATTTCTTTTTTAGTACAAAAGAGCTAAATTTTATTTAGTTTTTTACAGGCCAAATACGGAAAGACTTGGGTTTCCGGAATTATATTTTGCAAAATTTGTTTATAAAATACGTAATAAAATCAACATTTCTGCACCGTTTTCAATAAAACTTTGCAGAATAGTTAAGTATATAATAACACAGAGTTCAAAGAGTTTTAAAGTTACAAAACACAAGAAACATTTTGATAGGAAACAACTTTTTGTCTAAAATGTGATAAAAAAGTGAGCATTTTCAAAAGCGTCGATTTTGATGAAAAACTCGAGTACAATCTGGCAAAATCTTTATTAACAGTAAGATAAAGGGTTATTCTTGATAATTTTGTCCAAAATTTTGATTTTTTCATCAAAGAAATATTTGTTTTGAAACTTCACAGCAATGGAGGGATTTTTACAAAAATACACCACTGTTAAAAAAGGCGATTTTACCAAAAAATGCCCGAGACGAATTCGTGACGACCCACTTAAAATCAAAGCTAAATGGTTGTATGATATACCTATAAAAATTAGCTGTGTGTTATGTCGGTACATTAAACTCCTTAAATAGACGACTTTTTACCTTACAACCGCTGCACTATTAGTCGTGCTTAGGATACCCCCATTCGGCCACTCAGAAAACAGGAAGTAGACACGCAACTGATCTGGAGAGGGGAGGCACGATACAACTCATCATGCTAAAGCTGTATACCAAATTTGAAATCAATCCCTTTTGCAGAAACCAAGAAATCTGTTATGAAAAATTGTATTTTTGACCCTTAAAAAAGTCTTAGTCAGCTCAGAAAACAGAAAGTGGATGCAGGACTGACCTGGAAAGGAGAGGCCCATAATAAACTTATCATGATAAAGCTGTATACCAAATTTGAAATCAATCCCTTCAGTAGAAGCTGATAAATCTGTTACGAAAGTTCGTTATGGATGGACGGACAGACAGATGGACAAGGTGATTGAAATTTAGCCCCCTCTCTTATAAGTGGGGGTATAATTAAGCAACACAGATTGATTTCAGCTGTCAGCTGTTTAAGAAGGTATTAAAAAAACGACAACCAAAAAACTTCTTTTTATTTTTAAATTGAAAGAGCACTTACAATGAAGATTCATGTTGCCTGCATAATGTATTACATAAACAAGAAGCAGATGTCAGAACACAACCAGAAAACATGGAACTACTGTGCATCTTGTAGTGGATTTTTTAAAGATTACTGCAAGCTTACTAAATAAAGTTGATGATGTCACAGTAATGGAAAACCAATTGACCTATATGATACCATTTTTGTCTTTTGATGATATTATGATGAAAACTTCTAGTTTGTATTTAAAGACATACCTATGAATCATAACATCCCTGGTCTGTCCTACTCTGTATATACGATCACAGGCTTGGTCTTCTAAGGCAGGGTTCCTTAAAATATAAACAAATGACAATGTTATTATTGTTATCCACCAAATGTGTCCAATATTAATAAACATCCATCAATAAGAGTAATGTATCAGGAGGATTTACATGCTCCCTCATTATTTTCAGATATTAAAAATATATTTAGTAAACAAAAAAATAATCCATATCAAAAATGGGACAGGAAAAAAGATGAATTAGAATCAATGTTGTGTTGTCCTATCTTTTTTAAGGCACACTGTAACAAAGTAACAGATGCTAAACTTTTAAACTTTGAAAGCTGACTAACTATTAAAATAAATTTATCATTATACAGTTTATATATATATAGTTTAAGAAAATGCTTTTTTGATATGTTTCCTCTTCATTATTATAACGAAGACTTACCAATGTTGGTCTAACAGGAACAAATGATTTCCACCAATCAGATTGAGACCTACTCCTCCAGCCCGTAAAGACACTAACATGACCTCTGACCCCTTTGGGTTAGTATTGAAATCCTCTACAAACTCATTCCTCTTCTTAGCTGGAATGTTACCCTGTATCACACTGTACTTGATACCCATCTTCTCTAAATGTACAGCTATAATATCCAGCATCTTAGTCCACTGGGAAACTATTACACTACAATAGAAACCAGAATTCATCAAAAGATTTTGAAAAATTCTTTTTAAAGCACTACGGTCAAGTTATTTCTTGATATTCTTTCATTTTTCAGAATGTAAGATGAAAACACAGTCACTAACAATGGATATTTTTCTATAAAAAATGATTTTACTTTGACTATCTGTTTAGCACAATATATTTGATTTCAAGAAATGAATCAAAAGATGCTCCTTATGCATTTGTAAACAAATGTATTTAATATAACCAGTAAAAGTTGGAATAAAAGATAAATATAAGCTACCTTTTCTGTGGTTTACTTCTCTCTGATGACTCTCTGATTTCTTTTATTTTTTTCATTACTGCATCAACCTTTATGAAATAACCAAAAAGACTCCTTTAGAATTATTGAGTGAGTGTTGGAGGGCAATATTCTTTGCACATATATGGGCCATACAAAGCAAGTCAGATTTAATGGTAGATGAAGCCAGACCATCATGAGGAATCACAGACAGTAAGGAGGTAACTGACAAACCTATTTTCATACAGCTGATGTTGGGAGTGCAAGCCTCCTTTTGTACATTATAAAGGCTCAAACCAAAACATAATCAATATTGTGATAATTTAAGCCACTAAGCTACCTGCAAGAATTTTTAAAAATCTATATTAAGAACAAAGCTAAGCATTTACTTTAATCTAACATGTGTTGTTTCACACATTGGTTCAAAATTGAAGGTATTTAATACTTCAAAATTGTGTTAATGTATTAAATAAATTATTGAATATTAAACACGAAAGAATATGGAATATGTGCCAGAAAGACATGATCCATATATTGAAATGATTTTGATAAATGTACAAATGTTACTTTGTGATGCCACAGAGCATGAATTACCTTGGTGCTGAGTGAGGTTTTCTCAAATATTGGTGAGGATTTACTAAGACTAGGCCCTGACGAGTCCTTGGATTCTTCTTCTAATCCCATCCCTCTCATTTGTTCTACAATATCTAATTCTAGACCCTCATCTTCTGCTACCTCATCCTCTAAAGCCTGAAATTATTCATTTACATGTATATAAATGTAAAACTGAATTATGATTTTCATACAGATGCAAACACTTCTATGTCAATATTGAAATTTCTAGTGCATTTTGTGTAAATTTTGTAAACCAAATGACATTGTCAAACAAAAGAATCCCTGTGAAAAACTGTCACTTATTAGAACTCGGGAATAAATCAGCTAAACCCTTATATAATGTATTTACTGTAAATTTAATTGTCAAAAAATACAGCTGTATGAAATTGAAATTGTTTACAGCATGCATTTGACTTAAGGCTTACATCTTTCATCAGACTTAGATGACAACAACACTGTCGTAACCTAAGCAACATCACCAGAATCATCTGACCCCCTGGCCGCTGTGATGAGTTGATAGCCAAACCACCACTTTGACCTTGTGACTCCTGACCTCCAACCTTTGAAAGTGACTTTTCCTGGAACGGGTTAACCTTGCTTGGCTCTGCCTTGTGGGTAATTCCCATTTCCTTTTCTTCATGTCTCCTCAAATAATCCTTCATAACACTCCTGTGATATTAATAAAAGATTTGCTGTGGTGTCATTATTATTTGCAGGGGTTCAAATTAGCATTTGTGAAATAAAGGTCCAGGACCTTTTGGAATAAAAGCTCCTGATGACATTAAAAAGTCCTTATTATGAGTTACTATAGATTGAGGCAGGTCCAGGACTTTGCAAATAAAATTTAGAAGGTCCTGACCCAAAAATGGAAGGTCCAAGACCTCAGACCAGTGCTAATTTGAACCCCTGATTTGTAGGGTATCAATTTTTGTGGTCTTTGTTGGTTTCCTTAACCCACGAATTTTGAAATCCCACAAAAGGGAAATTAAACATTTATCTGTATGCTGCAGACTTCAGAACAATAAATTAAGGAATCCATGAACTATTCGTTTTTCAATAAACCACGAATATTGGTACCCACTAAAATAAATGAATCCACAGTAATTGAGGAGTATTTTCAAAAATTACCAAAAGGACAATGTAACTCACATTAGCAGAAATGTAATGCAGTGAATTAATGTACATAAAATCTGTCAAAGTAAAAAATGGCCAGATTTTGTTTTAAGTTTAAAAGAAAGTAAATGAGCTGCAGACCTGAAATAGAATCCCAAGATATGGGACCCACTGTTGATGCTGCCGACCAAATATCAAGAGAATGTGATACATAGGTAAGTAGTTTCATAGAAATCTGTAACGTAAATTATTTCCAAGCCGGGCATTCTTCATATTATGACTTAGATTTTTCTGTAGTTTTATTATATATTAATAATGAATAAAGAAGCAAAATCCATAAGAACATGATTAAAACCAAGTTCATGGGTACCTATTTAAAAATTTATTTATTTGCTACATTTTATTAATTTTGCAAAAATGCCTAACCACAAAATCTATGAAAATATGCTTACAGTATTTTATAGAAAATAATGAGATGTGGAATAAGTGAACGCGACACAGCCCACAATTAAACGGCAATTTAGAAAAACCACAATGGACAACCGCCAGCAGCCTTCAACGAGGCCATTTGGCACTGCTCGCGGTTTTGCAATTGGCCCATGGTAAAAAAAATGCATATAATTCAAATCAAGCCCTGAAATAGTCACAGATAGACCCCCTTCTTAAACAAGGAGCAGAAAACATCAAAAAGACAAGTACAAACGAAAGCTTTGTCAAAGATTCCTGGCTTAGTTTACTTACTTAGACTGAGCAAATATCTTCTCATAGATTTTCCTTTCACTCTCAGATAGATTAATCTCATATTCTTTAACTGTCTTAGAAGGTAAAGACACCTAAAAAAAAATCTATTTTAAAGTCACAGGGTAAAAATTCTTATTCTAATTATCATACAACACCAGACAATCTATGGTTTCAATTTTTTTTTTTCAACTATTTTAGATGTCTATTTCTAGCTTTGTATTTAATTATGACTATTTCATTAAAATTTATCAGAAAACAAGGAAGGGTAGTTTTAAATGACCAAGCAACTACACTATAGATATACACTAATAAAATATTTGGTTTTTTTTTAATGTAAAGTTGAAACAAAGTTAAAACACCCCACCCTTAGTTGAATTAACAAGGACCATCAATGAGTACCTTACATTTTTTTTGAAGCAGGCCTAATTAATATTTAGCTTTTATAAATCAAACTAGATGGAGCCTTCCTCAGAAGTCATATATTGCCTGCGTATCTATGTTTTCTTGTAAACAGGAAGTAGATGAGTTATGGGCATAAAAACGCTCTATGCCATAAAGCACTATAGTTTGAAGCTGCATGCAACGTATCAAAAGTCTGCTGCATGTTGTTGCAGCCAAAAGTGACAGAAATTTGTATTTATTTATATATTTATTTAAGTATTTGTCAAACAAGAAATTGTTATTATTCGGGCATAAGACCACTTTACACCTTAAAGTACTAAGTGATGAAGCTACATGTACATGCCAAATATAAAGAGGCCGTGGCATGTTGTTGCCCTAAAAACTGTGACCGAAATTTTGCATATATTTTCATAATATATAAAAACTCAAGTAGAGCGAAAACAGGAAATAACAAAGTTATGGACATAAAATTGCTTTACCCCTAATAGTACTATGGGATTAAGCTACATGCCAAATATCAAGAGGCTGACTCGTGTAATTGCCTGAAAAAACTGTGACAGGAATTTTGCATATACAATGCTGTCGGCCTTTTATACGCACCTAAGGGTTATGATTGCCAAAAACTTCTGAAACAACAATCATTTTTTAATAAAAGTTCACTTCCAAATAGCTGAATCTTTCCTCTATTTTGCACAATTTTCATTTTTTGAATTACATAACATAAAGCTCTAATAAATGGTACTGAACAGGAGCACCCTACTTTTTGGTCAGCATAAAAATGTCGGCTTTTTGTACGCAGTCAAAAATTAGGTCATCACAGTTTATCCCCCTTTATGTAAATGAAGTCATGGCACACTTTGTATTGACCTTTAATCATTTCCGGAAAACATGTCAAAATATAGGCTGTTTCCAAAAAGTGTGTTTGGAAAAAAAATAGTTTTACCGGTAAGGTGGTACTTTGTCATAGCAGAAGTAATGTAAACTATATAAAAGTACCAATATTATTCAAAATTAACAACTATTGCTTCAAAACAAAAATAAAATCTCATTTTTTATTTCTTTCCTCCATTCTAAGAAAAAGAAATGAAAACGATCTCATGTTTGTCTTCACAAATGACCATGTGCGTATAAATAAACGATGCGTATAAATACCCGACAAAGCTGTATGTTCATTATACATGTATATAAAACATTAAGTATTCATCAAACAGGAAATAGTTATTTTTTAGCATAAAATTGCTTTACACCTTAAAGTACCATGAAATGAAGCTACATGTCAAATATTAAGAGGCTATGGCATGTAGTTGCTCGGAAAACTGTGACGGAAATGTAGGATCATTATATGTATAAAACCTTACATATTGGGTAAACAGAAAGTAGCAATGTTGTGGGCATAAAATCGCTAAGTTTACACATCATAGTACTAGGGGATAAAGCTACATGCCAAATATCAAGAGGCTGTGGCATGTGGTTGCCTGGAAAACTGCCATGGAAATTTTTGTGACGCCACAGGACGACACTTGACGCAGTGCAAAAGTAATCCTATATGTTGCTTCTGCAAAACATTGCAGGCGACATAATAAGGTACTCTAGCATGCTATAAAAGTGCCCAGCAATAATACTGACAAGAATCAACATTGCATTATTGATTCAAAACTACCAGGTAATACATATACAAACCAAGGGTTTCCCTGCCTTGTCTACTTGTGACTTGGTTCTCCTTAGTAACAAACACTTGACTAATATATTCAAGCGACTGTGGCCACTATCTATAATGAAAAACGATAAAGAACATACAGGTTTTTGATATTTGGGGTTATCTTTTCTTTTAAAAAAACTTTTAAGGGTTATTTTTATACTCTTTAATGTTTTTACATCTTCTTACTGGTTTTCAAAACAAAAACTTGACTAATAAATTTATGAAGACACTGTCCCTATCCAAATAAACAATAAAAAGCTACACCAAGCGCGGCATGAACCGACTGCTACAAGTTGAACCCTGTACATTGAAGGCCCAATATGGATAGTCTATTGATTTGGTCACATGCAGCCCATGGTGGACTTCAAAGCTTTTTGACACATGCATCCTGTGGTGGACTTACATATGCATATTTGACACATATATATTCACATCAACATTTAATAGAAAAAAATCTTATTAATATATTAATTGATGTTTTTGGCCCTTTGACCCCTGATTTCTTATTTTTTCTAAAATGGTAAGGGCAACAAACCCAAAATGCAATAAGAATTAAGCTTCCTTCAATGTATATAATCATATTAAAACATATTCATAACAATGAGCTTGACCACTATAACTAAATTTTTTGTGTAAAACTATTTGCCTCCACAAACTCTAAAACTTGTCTTCTTTTGCCTCTTTAACCCCTAATTTCCCAAAAACAGTAAGAGATATTGCAAATCTGATTAAAATAGCAAGCAGGGATTTTCACATGGATTCCAATGAAAAAAAAAAGATTTTGAAAATACCACAAATAAACACTTTAATTTTTTAGGTGTGGCCCGTCTTTGGCCCCCTGTAGCAATGTAACAGTGCAAAATATATCAAAACTTACACATTTAGTTGACAGAATTTAATGAGCAATTTAACAGAAAAAGAATTTTCAAAATCAAATGAATAATAAAAATTCAACAACAGTTTTGTCAATGCAACCGAATTAGCTACTTAAGCCCTTTTTTCTATAAGGGTTAGGGCATCAAACCCTAATTGCAATAAGAAGCTCCCATTAGTGAATATAATCCTCATATTAAAACTTTTATAAGTGGCCCAAGTCCCAAACAGGAAGAAGATGTACGACAGGTCTATTAGTCGCTTAGGATGTACAGTTTGGCATACTGAACCATCCTACCAAGTTTCAAATAATTCTCATGTACGGTTCCTGAGAAAAGCTTGACGAAAAATTTCAAAATCATGTTCATATATTTCCAGACCAGCCTAAGTCCCAAACAGGAAGTAGATGACTGACAGATCTAAAAATCGCTTAGGACGTGTAGTTTGTCATACTGAACCATCCTACCAAGTTTCAAATCATTCTCATGTATGGTTCCTGAGAAAAGCTTGACGTAAATTTTCCAAGTCATGTTCACATGTTTTCCCATTGGCCTAAGTCCTAAACAGGAAGTAGATGTTCGACAGTTCTCAAAATTGCTAAGGACATATAGTTTGTCAAACTGAACCATCCTACCAAGCTTCAAATCATCTCATGTATGGTTCCTGAGAAAAGCTTGACAGAAATTTTAATAGTCATGTTCACATATTTTCACATTGGCCTTTGTCCCAAACAGGCAGTAGATGTCAAACAGGTCATAAAATCGCTTTAAGACGTATATTTTGTCATACTGAACCATCCTACCAAATTTCAAATGATTCTCATGTAAGGTTCCTGAGAAAAGCTTGAAGGAAATTCGTACGGACGGACATGAGTAAAACTTAATGCCTCCTGACATGTCATTGCGGGGGCATAATAAACATTCTACAGCAGTTTTGTCAGTACACCTGTTTTAGCCCTTTTCCCTAAAATGGTAGGGGCCACAAACCCCAAATACAATACCAACCTTTCTCTTGTGTTTACAAACATCACATTAAAATTTCATAACAATCGGTCAATATTTACTCAAGTTATCACATGGTAACCAAATTTCTACAGATGACGACATCGCCATAACATTATACAATGGCAAAAATTTTGCTGTCGTATAAAAACAAACAAAAGAATTTTGATTGACGATATTGAGATGTGGAATAAGTGTACGCGACACAACAAACATAAACAAACAGCAATTCAAAAACAGCAAGCAGTCTTCAACATGACCATAGGTCACTGCTTACCGTCTTGCATTGGCCCAAGACTTATAATACAATACAAAAGTATCAAAACCAATCCCTAAATCATCAACGAAAGACCCAACTCTTGACATAAAACAGTTAACATAGAATGACAAGGACAAACAAAGGCTTTGGCAAAGTTTCCTGGCTCAGGACAGGCACACACAAAATGCGGCGGGGTTAAACCAGTCTTTTGGATCCAACCTTCCCCCTATTGATAAGCTTGCACAAAGCTACATATAAAACACACTGTAAAACTCAATCGACAAAAGTTAAATTCAACAAGAGAGAACCTAAGACAAAATACTGTACGAAAACAACAAGACAAGGAGGAACTCTCTTGATGTATGTTTTTAACATGTAAGAAAATATCCCATTTTAAACAAATAGAGAACAAAGTAAAGCAGCAGAAAAAAAATAGAACTTTCTTTTAAAAAATATTACAATATACAAATTTACAAAAATGAATTAAACAGTAGCCATTCTTTCATTAACATCTAATGGAGACAAAATGTGTCAACGTTTTATTTGTAGCCAATTGATTTTTTGTGTTTTGTATTATATTTCTCATACCTCTTTCTACCTGTCTTTTCCACAGCTTGTATTCATCAAAAGGTGAGCATCTCAAAAACCTGAAATTAAAACAAATGCAGGTAAACATTTTGATTGCTTCTTCTTACATTTCACATCAAATTTCAAATTTCAATTAGTGTATTTTTGAACTCATGATCCCCTCTAGATTTTCTTATAAAACAAAAATTTCTAATTGCAGCATCATTTTTACATTACAACATCTAATACAAAATGGTTAATAAAATGTCATGCCTGATAAAAGTATTCTCTTTTTCTTCAAATAAAGTAAGAACAATACCTAAGTAATGAGTATATATCCAGTAGTTTATTCTGTATAGGTGTGCCTGTCAGTGCCCATCTGAACCCAGCTCTAAGGCGACACACGGATACAGCCGTCAGACTTTTATGATTCTTGATATTGTGTGCCTCGTCCAGTATAATCCTCTCCCATGCTATCCGTAACAACTTAGAATCTGACTTGTGTTTTACTGCTGACAACTGCAAGAAAAAAAAATCAAATCTTAACATCTATTTAAGTTTTTAAAAAAATGGAAATAACAAAACTACCAAACTGGGATGACCTATCTCAAATGTCCAAAAAGAAAAGACAAAACAAGGGAAAAACACACTATTGACAAGAGGCACCCAGGAGCCTGAATCACTCACCTGGTCTTTAAAGCCATTAGGGTTTTTACTATATGGGGTCATTCTAGCGGGCAAAATCAGGAAAAACACTTTTTTGGCCTTGAAAGGGCCATAATACCTATAAGGGACATCTGACAACTTTGACCAAATGGAGACTTTTGAAGAGTTTTTGATTCTAAAGAGCTTTTTTCTATCTGTTGTAGTTGCTGAGCCGTAAGCCATTTTAAGTGAATTTACCCTATGTTCTATTTTTAGTTACAGCTGCCAAGTTTTTGATTGAATTATTTCAAAATAAAAATCCTTTGTTGCCAACAAATTAAATGTCATTCCTGATCAGTTTCAATCGAATTGGTTCAGTGGTTTCAGAGGAGAAGATTTTTTACAAACAATGGATGACGAACCAAATATTATGGACAATGGACGATGATGGAGACATAGTGAAGGCAAAAGCTAACATGGCCTTTGGTCATTGGATCTCAAAAATGAATTGAAAAAAATATAATGGTATTGATTTGAAAAAATGTAACTAAACGTAGGTTTAGTTTTTAATGAGATTCATTGAATGTTGTTGCTCAATTCAATGATTGACTATACTCAGACAAGTACTTGTGAATGTTCTTGATAATATTCTTACAATCTTACTGTCAAAATTCAACTATAAATCAAAAATGGCATGTGTTATAAAAATCTAAAATTTAACTCACAACTTTGACTTATGATAGAGATCAATTACCACATTAAACTGATAACCACAGATTGAATTTTAAAGATTAATTACTTTTTAAAAGCTCATTTTTTTTTTACTGCAAGTCTATTACCCTGCAATGCATAAAAGTCTTAAAATGAATTTTCCCCTTTTAAGCCACGTACCTAAAAACATTTATAGCTATTCACAACTAGGAAATATTAATGACCTACCATTATTTTATTCATCAATTTGGTACCAGGTTCTTTAAAGCATTATCAAATTGCAAAATACATCCAAAGCATACTATCTTTATCATTTAGTGATGAAATGTACAGTGTTTTATAAACTGACCTCTTCCTGTTTAGCCATTTCATCAGGATCTTCATCTTTAGCAGGGTTTTCAGCATTGATGTCAGCGGCACCTACTTCCTTAGCAACCAAGTTATAGGTTGTCAGGACAACATCATTGTCAGCCAACCTTGAAAATAAAACATGGAAAAAAAAAACAAATAAGGCTCATGGCAAATATAGCATGTATTGATATATTTCATAAGTCAAGGACTTTTCTTCAGCAGTGCATTAAAGGATCAAATACTCATAGTAATTCAACATTTTACTGATAAACTTTGACTTGCAATGTATGACAAGAGGCTCCCAGGAGCCTGAATTGCTCACCTGCTCTCTTATGCTAAAGCCTCTTACCTAGTGGGAACATGGTGTACATGTACTTGGTAAGTAACATAAAAGAAACCAGTAAGGATAGAAAACACTCTTAAGATCAAGATTACAAAGTTACAAAGCTTTTCATTTGAAAAAAACCAAACAAGTTAAAATTGATTGAAAACCAATAAAGGGGGATAACTCTAAAAAGGTTGATTTTGACCCTGAAATCATTTTTGTAGATCTCAATGAGCTGAACAATTTTGCAATGCTAACTTTTCCTCTGGCACTTACAATTTTCAAGATAAAGTCTAAAAACTGTGAAAATGGTCAATTTTGACGATTAAGGGGAAATAACTCCTATTAGGAGTTGTCCCACAACTTTGACTAAACGGAGAGTTTCGTAGAGCTTTTGATGCTGAAGAAGTATGATTGCTTCCGATTTTTTCCATCTCTTATACTTTTTGAGCTATACGCTAAAAACTATGGTCTAGCCCCCCCTGTTCTATTTTTAGTAGCGGCGGCCAAGTTGGTTGGTCGACATTCACAAATTTCACAAACTTGGTAGAGGACATCATAAAGATCAAGTGTACAAAGTTTCAAAGAAATCCAACTAATGGTTTCAGAGAAGTTTTTAAAAAATAGAAAATCAGTTAAAGGGGGATAACTCTTAAACGGTTGATCTGACAATTTTGACCCTGAATCATTTTAGCAGATCTCAATGAGCTGAACAATTTTGCAATGCTAACTTTTCCTCTAGCACTTAGAGAAGAAAAGTTAACGGACGGACAACAACAAAGACGGACACTTAACGATGACAATAGCTCACATGACCCTTCGGGTAAGGTGAGCTATAAACTTCTCATTAGACAACTTACTTCAGTATATCCGATTCTCTATCTTGACCATGGTATAACAAGACCTTCAGCCTACTACCTCTAACACGTCGTTCTATCTCAGATTTCCACTGATGTATCAGTGAGGCAGGACAGATTACCAAAGAAGCTCTAGATCTGACTAGGCTCTTACTTACTGAAATATATCATTAAGCACATTGTTCTTAAATAAAGCCCAGGATCAAGGAAAACATTCACTTTTTTTCTTACTGGAACCCAACATGTTGAATACCTAAACTTGATATTGACTAAAACAACAAATTTCTCTAAAGCTTAAGGGGTCCAGTTTTAATTTGAGAAGTATTGGCTACTTCCTATTCAATTCTCTGAGGATATTGCCATGTTGCCAGGTATTCTTTTGTTCATGAGTGTATAAGTTATTAATCTTACCCTTTATGCTACATGTATTTCAAATCAATAATTTAGCACCTTACATTTTTCCAGCTGTTTATCTCTGCTGAGCCATGTCTGTTTATCTTCATCGGTTCCATTCTCCTTCAGCTGTTTCCGTTTCAGTATCAGAGATATCATTGTCAAGGTCTTACCAAGGCCCATATCGTCAGCTGGGAAAACAAAAATAAAAGTAAGTTTATATTGACTATCTGCAAAGAGGGAACAAAACTGATTCTTTCATTCAAAGGTGTATTTAGAACACATGTGCTGGGTGCCTCCCTCTTGTTTGACAGAAAAATCTACCGGTTTTCCAAGTTTTCTACTCCTAGCGTGTCTGATGAAGGTTAATCCAGAAAAACGCTTCACACGCAGTGAAATTTTGCTTTTGTACATTTATTAAAATCATTTCAATATGTGGATCGTGTCTTTTTGACACATATTCCATATTCTTTCGTTTTTAATATTAAGAACTGCATGAAACAAGAGGTCTGAGAAGTTTTTTTTTCAATTGCGTGCCCTCCCATTTGAACAATTCTAGATCTGCTAGATCTAGGCTCTGTATCATTAAGAGAGATAATTATCAAAGTCTTCAAAAGACTCTTGATATCTCACAATATTTAGGAAAAGATGTTATAAATTGGAAAACGAAAAGAGTAGTTCAAAATGTTAAACAGGAAGTGATTAAGTGATAAACAGGAAATTATATCCCATTAAATGGAACCCTATGCTGATGCTGCATATTAAATAAAATTAAGAGGCTGTGAATGGCAGTTAAGAAAACTTTTATGAAAATGTTTCCCTGTCTGCCTATTTTGTTCGATAGGAGGACTTGCATGAAATTGAATTCCATGATATGGACATATTTGTACCAAAAAATTCCCCCAGCAGGTTGTTGTCTTTCTCTCCACACTAACCTGGTGTGTCATCAATGGAATCTTTACAATGACTAGCAATGTCCCTTATAATTACCTAGAATTCCCCCAGCAGGTTGTTGTCTTTCTCTCCACACTAACCAAGCTAAGGCTTGTCTCTGGTGTGTTATCAATGGAACCTTTACAATGACTAGCAATGCCCCTTATAATTACCTAGAATTCCCCCAGCAGGTTGTTGTCTCTCCCTCCAGACTAACCATGCTAATGCTTGTCTTTGGTGTGTCATTAGAGGAACTTTAACACCCTCTGGATCCTCTAGTTGACAAGTGTCATCAGGACAGGTCTCAAGTTGTCTAAAAGAGGGAATGACAAATGACAAATAAATGTACTTTTAAGAATGTATAAAAGAAAATAATACCAGTCAAGAGTTGACTCCCAATTAAGAAACATTTATGTGTCCAAAAGACATGACCCCTCACCGAAACCAATGAATGGACAGACTTTTGTAAGTGGGTCATAAAAGCAGTGTATGTTAGTTCTTGCACCAACGCAGTCACTGAAGGTGTTCCACTTTTCATCATACAGCGAAAAAGTTCAAAGACCTGAAAAGTTAAATGACTGAAGGGCTATACACTTAAAATCATCTCGTTATCAATTATTAGGTCTAGTCATAATGCACTTATCCAAATATTATTGACCTATGATGTGTATCTTGAACTAAACCTGTCAACATAACCCTACTAATGTGAATGCTGTGCTGCTACCATCAGATATGATATCCTTTTCCTTTCTGACCATTTAAACACTTTTTATTGAACAAACAACTACATTAGTTGAAGAGGCTCCCAGGAGCCTAAATCGCTCACCTCGTATTTGATGATACTTAAAAGCTGGATATTTTAACAAAGGACTGCTACTCTGTGGAATTATCAATTTTAATATTCTAAGGGAAACAACTCCTATCAACAAAGGTCTTACAACTTTGACCCAATTACATTATTTTTAGATCTTTAAGTGCTTAACCATATGCAATTTAACTTTTTCAAATATCTTGTATAGTTTTCAAGATATTAGTCTAAAAAGAGCAAAATTTGAAAAAAAACCAAGAAAAAGGGCAATAACTCCTACAACCATTGTCAGATCTTCTTCAAAACTTCAGGGCAGGTAGATCTTGATGTGCTGATCATTATAACCCTAACAGAATTTTAATATCTTACTGTTTTTGAGCAATTTGCAAAAAACTGCAATTTACCCTTATGTCCTATTTTTAGCCATGGCGGCCATGTTTTTTGTCGAATCAAAATTTCGAACAATTATTTTGTAGACCACATATTACAGAACAACCCTACCAAGTTTCATTTCATTAGGCCAAGCGGTTCTAGAGAAGAAGATTTTTGAAAAGTTGAACAAAAAGCTGTGAAAATGGTCAATTTTTACAATCCAAGGGGTATAACTCCTAAAGGAATGATCCTACAACTTTGACTCTGTTACAATTTTTGTAGATCTTGATGTGCTTAGTCATATGCAATTTAAATTTTTGAAATATCTTGTATAGTTTTCAAGATATAGGGCTAAATAAGTAAAAATTTTGAAAAAATCCAGAAAAAGGGCAATAACTCCTACATCATTTGTTGGATCTTCTTGAAAATTTCTAGACAGGTAGATCTTGAGGTGCTGATCACTTTTACCCTGTGCCAGAATTTTGATTTCTGTTACGGTTTTTGAGTAATTTGCAAAAAAACTACAATTTACCCCTATGTTCTATTTTTAGCCATGGCGGCCATGTTTTTGTCGAATCAAAAATTCGAACGATACTTTTGTAGAGGACATACTACAGAACAACCCTACTATGTTTCATTACATTTGACTTAGCGGTTTCAGAGAAGAAGATTTTTGAAAAGTTGAACGACTGACGACTGACGACAGACAACGGACGACAGACAACGGACGCCAAGTGATGGCAAAAGCTCACATTGCCTTCGGCAAGGTGAGCTAAAAAGTAAAAACTAGATAATGTGTCTATGAGCCACAGGATGGCCCTCCCGTTCTTGAAATATCATTGACCCTAAATGTGTATTACCTGGGATATGGACCTTTACCAAGAAATTGATCAAAAGTGTTCATGTGTAAAATATAGGTCGCTGTGACCTTATTTCTGGTGGGTGGTGCCATGTACCAAGACTCATCAAGTAGTGAAATATTATTGACCCCTAACATGTAGTATTCAAGATATGGACCTTAACCAAGAACTTAACCAAATTCATTCATCATAAAATATAGGTCACAATGACCTCATTTCTAATGGATGGTGTCACCTTACCCAAGACACATCTAGTGGTGAAATATCATTGACCCCCAACATCTAGTATCCAAGTTATGGACCCTAACAAAGAACTTAACCGAAGTCATTCATGCATAAAATATAGATCACAGTGACCTATTTTTTATTGGGTGGTGTCATGTTACCCAAGACACATCTAGTGGTGAAATACCATTGACCATCAACATGTAGTATCTGAGATATGGACCTTAACCAAGAACTAAACCAAAGTCATTCATGCATAAAATATAGGTCACAGTGACCTAATTTCTAGTGGGTGGTGTCACCTGACCTAAGACACATCTAGTAGTGAAATATCATTGATTCCCCAACATCTAGTATCCAAGTTATGGACCTTAACCAAGAACTTAACCAAAGTCGTTCATGCATAAAATATAGGTCACAGTGACCTAATTTCTAGTGGGTGGTGTAGCCCTACCCAAGACCCATCTGGTGGTGAAATATCATTGACCCACAACATCTAGTATCTGAGTAATGGACCTTAACCAAGAACTTAACCAAAGTGTTACGGACGGACGGACGGACGGACGGACGGACGGACAAGGGTAAAACTATATGTCCGATCCACATACGTGGTCGGGCCATAAAAAGAAGTTTTGTTAGACTCATATCAAACATGTCAGAAGATCACTTACTTGTGCAGTTTTTCAATAGCTTCAGTTGTGATGCTGGTCACTTCTCTATGTAAACTTTCTTGTGGAGTTTTTCAATAGCTTCAGTTGGATGCTGGTCACTTCTCTATGTAAACTTACTGGTGGAGCTTTTCAATAGCTTCAGCTGTAATGCTGGTCACTTCTCTATGTTAACTTACTGGTGGAGCTTTTCAATAGCTTCAGCTGTGATGCTGGTCACTTCTCTATGTTAACTTACTTGTGGAGTTTTTCAATAGCTTCAGTTGTGATGCTGGTCACTTCTTTATGTTAACTTACTTGTGTAGTTTTTCAATAGCTTCAGTTGTGATGCTGGTCATTTCTCTATGTAAACTTACTTGTGGAGTTTTTCAATAGCTTCAGTTGTGATGCTGGTCACGTCTCTATGTAAACTTACTTGTGGAGTTTTTCAATAGCTTCAGTTGTGATGCTGGTCACTTCTCTATGTAAACTTACTTGTGGAGTTTTTCAATAGCTTCAGTTGTGATGCTGGTCACTTCTCTATGTTAACTTACTTGTGGAGTTTTTCAATAGCTTCAGTTGTGATGCTGGTCACTTCTTTATGTTAACTTACTTGTGTAGTTTTTCAATAGCTTCAGTTGTGATGCTGGTCACTTCTTTATGTTAACTCACTTGTGTAGTTTTTCAATACCTTCAGTTGTGATGCTGGTCACTTCTTTATGTTAACTCACTTGTGAAGTTTTTCAATAGCTTCAGCTGTGATGCTGGTCACTTCTCTATGTTAACTTACTTGTGTAGTTTTTCAATACCTTCAGTTGTGATGCTGGTCACTTCTTTATGTAAACTTACTTGTGAAGTTTTTCAATAGCTTCAGTTGTGATGCTGGTCATTTCTCTATGTTAACTTACTGGTGGAGCTTTTCAATAGCTTCAGCTGTGATGCTGGTCACTTCTCTATGTAAACTTACTTTTGGAGTTTTTCAATAGCTTCAGTTGTGATGCTGGTCACTTCTCTATGTAAACTTACTTGTGGAGTTTTTCAATAGCTTCAGTTGTGATGCTGGTCACTTCTCTATGTAAACTCACTTGTGTAGTTTTTCAATAGCTTCAGCTGTGATGCTGGTCACTTCTTTATGTTAACTTACTTGTGTAGTTTTTCAATAGCTTCAGTTGTGATGCTGGTCACTTCTCTATGTAAACTTACTTGTGGAGTTTTTCAATAGCTTCAGTTGTGATGCTGGTCACTTCTCTATGTTAACTTACTTGTGGAGTTTTTCAATAGCTTCAGTTGTGATGCTGGTCACTTCTCTATGTAAACTTACTTGTGCAGTTTTTCAATAGCTTCAGTTGCGATGCTGGTCACTTCTCTATGTAAACTTACTTGTGGAGTTTTTCAATAGCTTCAGTTGTGATGCTGGTCACTTCTCTATGTAAACTTACTTGTGCAGTTTTTCAATAGCTTCAGTTGCGATGCTGGTCACTTCTCTATGTAAACTTACTTATGGAGTTTTTCAATAGCTTCAGTTGCGATGCTGGTCACTTCTCTATGTAAACTTACTTGTGTAGTTTTTCAATAGCTTCAGTTGTGATGCTGGTCACTTCTCTATGTTAACTTACTTGTGTAGTTTTTCAATAGCTTCAGTTGTGATGCTGGTCACTTCTCTATGTTAACTTACTTGTGTAGTTTTTCAATAGCTTCAGTTGTGATGCTGGTCACTTCTCTATGTTAACTTACTTGTGTAGTTTTTCAATAGCTTCAGTTGTGATGCTGGTCACTTCTCTATGTTAACTCACTTGTGAAGTTTTTCAATAGCTTCAGCTGTGATGCTGGTCACTTCTCTATGTTAACTTACTTGTGCAGTTTTTCAATAGCTTCAGCTGTGATGCTGGTCACTTCTCTATGTAAACTCACTTGTGAAGTTTTTCAATAGCTTCAGCTGTGATGCTAGTCACTTCTTTATGTTAACTTACTTCTGTAGTTTTTCAATAGCTTCAGTTGTGATGCTGGTCATTTCTCTATGTTAACTTACTTTCGGAGTTTTTCAATAGCTTCAGCTGTGATGCTGGTCACTTCTCTATGTAAACTTACTTGTGTAGTTTTTCAATAGCTTCAGTTGGATGCTGGTCACTTCTCTATGTAAACTTACTTTTGGAGTTTTTCAATAGCTTCAGTTGGATGCTGGTCACTTCTTTATGTAAACTTACTTGTGGAGTTTTTCAATAGCTTCAGTTATGATGCTGGTCACTTCTCTATGTAAACTTACTTGTGCAGTTTTTCAATAGCTTCAGTTGTGATGCTGGTCACTTCTCTATGTAAACTTACTTGTGGAGTTTTTCAATACCTTCAGTTGTGATGCCAGTCACTTCTTTATGTAGACTTACTTGTGGAGTTTTTCAATAGCTTCAGTTGTGATGCTGGTCACTTCTTTATGTAAACTTACTTGTGTAGTTTTTCAATAGCTTCAGTTGTGATACCAGTCACTTCTCTATGTAGACTTACTTGTGGAGTTTTTCAATAGCTTCAGTTGTGATGCTGGTCACTTCTCTATGTAAACTTTCTTGTGGAGTTTTTCAATAGCTTCAGTTGTGATGCTGGTCACTTCTCTATGTAAACTTTCTTGTGGAGTTTTTCAATAGCTTCAGTTGTGATGCGGGTCACTTCTCTATGTAAACTTACTTGTGGAGTTTTTCAATAGCTTCAGTTGTGATGCTGGTCACTTCTCTATGTTAACTTACTTGTGCAGTTTTTCAATAGCTTCAGTTGTGATGCTGGTCACTTCTTTATGTTAACTTACTTGTGTAGTTTTTCAATAGCTTCAGTTGTGATGCTGGTCACTTCTCTATGTAAACTTACTTGTGCAGTTTTTCAATAGCTTCAGTTGTGATGCTGGTCACTTCTCTATGTAAACTTACTTGTGGAGTTTTTCAATAGCTTCAGCTGTGATGCTGGTCATGTCTCTATGTTAACTTACTTGTGCAGTTTTTCAATAGCTTCAGTTGTGATGCTGGTCACTTCTCTATGTAAACTTACTTGTGCAGTTTTTCAATAGCTTCAGTTGTGATGCTGGTCACTTCTCTATGTAAACTTACTTGTGCAGTTTTTCAATAGCTTCAGTTGTGATGCTGGTCACGTCTCTATGTTAACTTACTTGTGTAGTTTTTCAATAGCTTCAGTTGTGATGCTGGTCACGTCTCTATGTTAACTTACTTGTGTAGTTTTTCAATAGCTTCAGTTGTGATGCTGGTCACGTCTCTATGTAAACTTACTTGTGAAGTTTTTCAATACCTTTAGTTATGATGCTGGTCACTTCTCTATGTTAACTTACTTGTGGAGCTTTTCAATGGCTTCAGCTGTGATGCTGGTCACTTCTCTCAATCTCTGATTGGTCATTCTACCACCATATAACTGCATAGCTTGAGGATTGGCTGTAAGATAACATGTGCTAGAAAGTGAACCATTCTGTTATACATTAGTATTACTGTAAACCAATTTATTTTGGCGTCTACCATATTTCACATTTTGGTTTCATAGGGCCATTTCGCAGCTAGTTATTTTAGGGATTTGTCGTAAAAACAATTTAAATACTATGAAAATGAATTAATTTGCAACGATTTATTTACGGGAATTTGTATTCCTCACCAAATCCACAAATATAAAGCGATCACAAAAATAAGTTGGTTTTCAGTAAATGAATTTCTAATACTGTTGTATAGATTTTTTTCTTAACCAATGAACTGTTGTTGATTTATATTGCACCGGTGGGATGACAACAGTGATGCGAATTTCGTTGATAACTGATGTGTGTTGACGGCAAGTATCCAATGTTTTATTTTGACTGTATTGAAAATTAATAGTTTCATTATCTCTACTGAATGATATCCAAGACTGATGAAATTTGTACATATCTCTTGACAGTTTACCCCTTCATGTAAAGTTGCGTCAAATTCAATAAAAATTTATCAAAGTCAAAGATGGCTGTATTTTGTTTAACAGGAAGAATGAAGTAAATAAAACCCCACTTTATGGGACCCCATGCTGATACTATCTACCAAATATCAAGGGGCTGTGATAAGTAGCTGTTAGGAACTACTACGAACAATTTTTCTCTGCATTTTTTATGGTTGGGACATCATAATACTAATTTTGACCTGCATACATTTGCTACATTCGCTCCACTCAGGGTAAAATAATAACGAAAACAATGGCAACACATGCTAAAATCTCCAATTAACCACGAGCGGCCATGGATTATTTTTATTTTAATATGAAATTTTTGTGTTTTCCGTTGACCTTTAGTGCAAAAGAAAATGTTTGCCATTTTTGTTGTTTTTGTGCACGAAATATATTATGACATCATTGATTTTAGCGTTAAAGTAACTATGACGTTGACCCGGTGTTTATTGGAAATTTACACATGGCTTGTCTTCATGGTTTCAGTTGTTCTTGGCTGTGGTCCATATTAGAATGCATACATTTGCTACATTAATGCTGGTGTAAGACCCTGTAGTGGACAGTTATTTTCTTTATTTGATTCTTACCTGCATACAACTGTTGCATTATATGTGGTGGTATAGTCTGGGTATGTGACAGTATGCTGGTCTGTTTCAGGCCCTGGGGATTATGAGTTTGGAAATGAGACACAGGTTGTGTAACAGCTCCTACGACGTTGATCCCTTGTTGGTTCTGTATTATTGGTTGTGTCCCTGCTGAGGTCACTGGTACTTTTACTGTCATTGTTTTACCATCTTCAAAGAAATTGAATTAAATAATTATATTTATCAACAAATTAGACAAGTTAGGAAGTGTCATCCACCAAGCTTAGATAATAATTGAAGCTTAGATGGATTGCAACTGATAATATAATTTATCTAATGCTGATTCTACCCAAATTATCATGCTGTTTTTCTTTTTTTTTCATATTTGATAATCTCAATCTAAATATATGTAATATATATCTCTGTAAGATTTTTTTTTCATTTCCCTCAATATTTTGTCTTATAAATGCACTATTCTTTTCATATTTTATCAAAGAAAGTCTACCATTTTTATTAGAGATATACCTGACTGTACAATCTTGACAGTTTTATATTGTGGTTGGTTATTGATTGGCTGTTGTGGTACACTAGTACTACTTTGGTTATCTGAAATACCAAAAAAAAAATATTTTCCAAACATATGTAATGAAAACTTCACTCAAAAGAAAGTATTCAAACTATCTGACACATACCATTCAAACTTTTAAATACTGTATGCTATTTTTTCACAGATTCCTAATTACAATATTGAAGATCTTTTTTCGCAGAATTCAATTTTAGTGGTTACTTAAATGCAATTATATACTGTACATATACTCTCTACAAGATTTAATTTTCCTGTACTTTTATTTTTGCAAGTTGCCAACTACATCACGAAAAAAGTTAAAATTAGATACCCGCAAAAAAAACCCCAACTTATATGGTATAAAACAATTTTGGCATTTATTGAAGGGAAGTTTTACTACTGTTCTTTAAAAAAACATTTCATCTTTATGCAATTTCCTTGTCTTTTTTGTCTGCTCAGACAAGACATTTCAGATTGATCAGTGATTTCTTGTTACCTTTATTTACACTAGGTATTCAATTTGTCTAAATGTTAACTTTTGTTTAAATTGTGAAATGTCAGACATTGCAGAAACTTTTCTTTGAATTGTTGTGCTCCACTATCCTCACAGCTTGCTTTTACATTGTGATTTTATCCCAAACCATATGGTATGGCATTTCAAGAGATTATATTGAAACATGGGATATGTAAAAAGCTCATTCCATTTGAGCACACCCTTGTAGAATGTATCTGCAATGTGATATTTTAAAACCATGCCATACTGTAATATTTTTTTTAACAAGAATATGTCCAAAAGACATAATGCCCTATCTCGCAACATTTATTTTTTCAATCACTAAAGCATCACTAGGTGCACCTGGTTGCTATGGCACTTGTCAGTAAAAAGGAATGGACTTTAGCCATTCTTCTATAAGTAGTCATTCATGCAGAAAATATAAGTCACAGTCAGCATCCGAAGTATGCATTGTGCTTAGCATCACTAGGTGCACCTACCATACCAATATCGTTGATGTGGCACTTGTCGGTAAGTGGGAAGGGACTTTAACCATTATTCTGTAAGATAAAGACGATATTGAGATGTGGAATAAGTGTACGCGACACAACAAACATAAACAAACAGCAATTCAAAAAATCACAACGGAAAACAGCAAGCAGTCTTCAACATGACCATAGGTCACTGCTTACCATCTTGCATTGGCCCAAGACTTATAATACAATACAAAACCAATCCCTAAATCATCAACGAAAGACCCAATTCTTGACATAAAACAGTTCATCAATGTGGAAAATATAGGTCACATCCAGTTTCTGAAGTATGCATTGTGCTAAGCATCACTAGGTGCACATACCATCCTAATATGGTTGCTATGGCACTTGTCAGTAAGTTGGAATGGACTTTAACAATTATTCTGAAAGAATTCATCCATGAGGAAAATGTAGGTCACAGTCAGCATCTGAAGCATGCATTGTGCTTAGCATCACTAGGTGCAACTACCATACCAATATGGTTGCTATGGCACTTGTCAGTAAGAAGGAATGGACTTTAACCATTCTTCAATAAGTGGTCATTCATGCGGAAAATATAGTTCACAGCCAGCATCTGAAGCAATGTCCTAAGCATCACTAGGTGCACCTACCATACAAATATGGTTGATGTGGCACTTGTCAGTAAGTGGGAATAGACTTTTACCATTCTTTTGTAAGTGGTCATTCATGCGGAAAATATAGGTCACCGCCAGCATCCCAAGCATGCATTGTGCTTAGCATCAATATGTGCACCTACCATACCAATATGATTGATCTGGCATTTGTCGGTAAGTGGGAATTTGGAAATATGGGATTTGGGACGGACAAACAGACAAACGGACGGAAGGACAAACGGACAGATGTATGAACCGACAGAAGGACAAACGGACACGAACACTATATGCCCCTCTACTTTCGTAATGGGGCATAAAAATAATTATTCATTTTCCCATGGAAAATTGTACATCAGAAAAAATGACGGAAGCCATAGGTTCCACTTCCAGTTTATTTGTAACTTGAATGAGTCGAACCTCTGATAAGTCCAATACTTTCCAATGGTCCCCTCGACTTTGAGTTAATGAGGTTAGACTGAAAATATATTTTACCTTTTCTTCACAGAAAGACTAAGTGTCATCTATTCATACCTTGTTGAGTGGAGGCTGTGCCTGATTTTTCCATGGTATTTGCTATTATCTTATTAACAATTCTCAATGCTCTTTCTATATCATCCACCTGTTTTCTCAGCTTTTCACCTTTATCAGGTAGAGCAGACATTTTTGCTGTTGCAACAACAGTCTAAAAGAAATACATGAACAATTTATAATAAAATCAAAATTTATTTATAGTTCTTACAAATAATTAACAAGTGTGGCCACTAAAAGTATGTCTCGCCTGCCGGCACCATCACTAAAATCAACTACCTAAGCTTTCATTTCATGATATAAACACAAAAAGTGTCTGTATACCTAATAACAGATGCCTAGTTATTATACTATTCAAGCAATCCATTGTCCACACAAGTATTACAAAAAGTTTTCTGTCTGAAAAAAGACCTAAGTCACTGGAGCGTAAAAATGGGGTCATGGTCACATGGCATGGTGACAGTTGCGTTGTCCATAACCGCAACTGTCTGTTTACCCAATATCAGATGCCTAGCTATTATAACTTTCCAGCAATTCATCATCCACAAAAGTCTTACAAAAAAGCTTTTCGGCCTGAAAAAGACCTATTTTAAGTTCACAGAGTCACTAGAGCGTGAAAATGGGGTCAGGGTCACGCAGCTTGGTAACAGTAGCGTAGACCATAACCTAAACCATCTGTATACCTAATATCAGATGCCTAGCTAATATACTTTTCCAGCAATTAATTGTCCACAAAAGTCTTACAAAAAAAGTTTACAGTCTGAAAAAAGACCTTAGTTCACAGAGTCGCTGGAGCGTGAAATTGGGGTCAGGGTCACATGGCATGGTGACAGTTGCGTAGACCATAACCTAAACTGTCTGTATACCTAATATCAGATGCCTAGCTAATATACTTTTCCAACAATTCATTGTCCACAAAAGTCTAACAAAAAAAGTTTACAGCATGAAAAAAGACCCAAGTTCACAGAGTCACTGGAGCGTGAAATTGGGGTCAGGGTCACATGGCATGGAGACAGTTGCGTAGACCATAACCTGAACTGTCTGTATTGTATTGTCCACAAAAGTCTAACAAAAAAAGTTTACAGCATGAAAAAAGACCCAAGTTCACAGAGTCACTGGAGCGTGAAATTGGGGTCAGGGTCACATGGCATGGAGACAGTTGCGTAGACCATAACCTGAACTGTCTGTATTGTATATCAAATATCAGATGCCTAGCTATTATACTTTTCAAGCAATTCATTGTGGGAAAGTCCACAAAAGTCTTACAAAAAAGTTTACGCCGCCACCGCCGCCGGAAAGTAATACCTATGTCTCGCCTTCTGCTACTATTCGTCGCAGGCGAGACAAAAATGTTTTATCATTTCATCATAGTTCAAACAAAATTTACACATACATGTAACCCTAACAAAAACGATACATCTTTGTTTAGAATTTACTCTTTTAAGAATTAAATTAAGACATTTGAGTTCTTTTTATATTTTTTACAAAAGAAGAGACATATTTTAATCTTCTCAAAGATGTATTACATCAGTCTTAAACATTAGAGAGAGATAACAACACATCAAAAGACAACCACAAAGCATTCTTATTTCCCTGCTTCATACTGCAAAACAAGAATATGTCCAAAAGACATAATGCCCCATCTCGCAACATTTATTTTTTTTCCAAAATCACTAAAGCATCAACATGGTTGCTATTAAGGCACTTGTCAGTCAGAAGGAATGGACTTAAACTTAACCATTCTTCTAAAAGTGGTCATTCATGCAGAAAATATAGGTCAATGCCAGCATCCCAAGCAGGCATTGTGCTTAGCATCACTAGATGCACCTATCGTACCAATATAGTTGATGTGGCACTTGTCAGTAAGTGGAAATGGAATTTAACCATTTTTCTGTAAGAGGTCATCCATGCAGAAAATAAAGGTCACATTCAGCATCCAAAGCATGCATTGTGCTTGGCATCACTAGGTGCACCTACTATACCTTGGCATTTGTCATTAAGTGTGAATTTGGAAATATGGGGATTTGGGACGGATGGACAAACTAATTCCAATTGATTTTTATCACATTTTACCTTTAACTTTTCTAACTGACGCTGAAGATCACTTCTTCTTTCCATGTCCAACTGAAGATCAAACTGAGCAGCTGTAGTCAATCCACTTGGTCTAGGAGGAACAAACTGGAGATTAGGCTGTACAGGCACTTGTTGACCCTGAACTTGCTTCAATGCATCTTTAATAATGGATTCTGATCCATTCTTTACAGTTTCTGTTTTATTAGTTTGACCTTGACCTTGGGGAGGAGGTTGATACCTCTGAGGTGGCCTTGACATTTCATCATCCTGTTCATTTTCCTCATCACTTGTACTGACAAGGTCAATGACCTCCTCTCCTCTTCGTGGGGAGTGTAGTGCATCAGAGACAGAGGAACAACTAGACAGGGAAGATTTTACACTCTCATTTGACTTCAGTCTGATTCTCTCTGCCAAAGGCAGATTCACATCAGAGTCTGTGCTTTTATTTGAAGTGGGTTTTTCTGACATTTTCTGTTCTTGTAATGGACTGGATTTCTTTTTTATTTTATATTTGCTATATTTTTCAGCAATGTCTGTCCTTGGTGAAATTTTATCAGACTTTCCTGAGAGTCCAGGACTTGGTAAGGAATCTGAAGAATTACTGGAAGTTGATGTGTTAATTTCAATACTTGAATCTTTTTTCTCTTCGTGGATGCTTAAATTTGTCAAGGCTTTGTGTGCCTCGTCATCAGAGTCATCAACAATACTTAGATTTTCTACCTGATCTGTGAGGTCATCATCTGATGCATCACATGATTTTGATACTGTTACTGATTGGCCAACACCTTTACCGTGATCTGAATATTGCTTTACATTATCATTTGCATCTGTTGAATTTCTAGATTTGCTCTTTGGGGGTGTGACAGTTTCTTTGGCAGGTTGAATACTATTTTGCGTTGACATTGTGTCTACCTGCTTTTGGTTATGATCTCCTAAAGGCTTTACACTTGACTGTAAGGAAAAAATACATTTCAAAATGGGCAGAAGGAAGAACCTATTATCTATTTTGTCAGATTTACTTAACAATGTTTCGCTAAACCCAAGTAGAAAGTCAGGAACCTTTTCACTGTTCAAATTTTAATCGTAAACAAGTAATATTGTGAGCGAGCTCACAAACGGATACCCCCACCTCATAATGGACTCTGTACTGCCATAAAAACCACAAGTCCAATCATCTCCCCTGAATGATGTTCGAGAGATATGAAAATTCTTCATGCACATCAACATATGATATACTTCCTTCATGTAAAGTTTCATCAAAATCTGTTGAGCGGTTAAGGAGGAGTTGTGCTTACAAGGTTTCCCATTGAATAATGTATTTAAAAAGTCTGAGTCCAATAATCTCCCCTAAATGATGTCTGAGTGTGATAAAAATTCTTCATGCACATCTACATATGATGTACTTCCTTCATGTAAAGTTTCATCAAAATCTGTTGAGCGGTTAAGGAGGAGTTGTTCTTACATGGTCTCCCATTGAATAATATATTTTAAAAGTCTAAGTCCAATTATCTCCCCCTGAATGATGTCTGAGTGCGAGAAAAATTCTTCATGCATATCTACATATGATGTACTTCCTTCATGTAAAATTTCATTAAAATCTGTCAACCATTTTAGGAGGGGAAGCGCTTACGAGTTATGTGGACAGACAGACAAACGGACGGACAGGCAGACAGGGTGTTTCCTATATACCCCCCCAAACTTTGTTTGCGGGGGGTATACTTATCTTGAAAACAAGTTCATTTTGACCCAATCTCTTTCAAGCTTCATTAGTACTTTATAAATTTTTTATCTAAGCCATCAACTTAAGACCTTTTTATATTCAATATTAGAATATTAAAAACGAAAGAATATGGAATATGTGCCAAAAAGACACGATCCACATAATGAATAATTAGAAGTGGGGTTGCACCCTTAGAAGCAAACATCCTTATCTTCTAATCAGCATCTAGCTATTGTTACCTTCTTATTATAACCACACCATGGTTCTTGTTCAGACCTCCCATGACATCTATGGTACTGCCTGCATAATAAATATCAAAGAATAAAACCATTAAATCAATTAGTTCTACACAATCAAGGTTTCTACCAACAACAAAAGCATGGCAAGCTGTGACTGCTGGTCTTGGAGGGGGCTGGCTGTGTGTCCATTGCAGATTTTTACATTGCTACTGTACGTGTATTTTGAATGATGTGTCATGTACACTTATTCCCCTAACATAGTACAATGTACTGTATACATGTTTACATGCCAATTTTCACAGTGTGATATTTTCTCTGTCCTTTTGGGTTGGGGATATTCATGTTTCTTCTGAATAATTATATTTTTTGCTTTAAGAACTAATCATTTGCGTGGGTGTTATTTTTTGCTAAATTCATTATCTCGAAATATCCACGACACTTTCCATGTCTACAGTAATCCAATTTTTCTGTTATGAACTTTGAACATTCAGGTTTAAAAGAAAATATTGAATGCATTCAATATTTTCTTCTAAATCTGAATATTCAAAACTATAATTCCCTCAAGATAACTCTTACCTTTTCTCTCCACTTGTCTTGCCAATGAAAATTGCTTGTAAATCAATGATGTTATCAGGATGTTGTGGACATCTTCTACATGGTGTACTGTGGAAGATATTAATTTATAATATTGTACTAATAATAATAATTTCAATGTTTTTTTTAACTCAGTGCAATATTTAAATATATACTATTAATAAAAATAGATTAACTACTAGTAAATCAAATTGAACAGTTAATACTGAGAGTATTTTGAATTGAACTTGTTACTTGAAGCTCTGTGTATAGCTTAATCACATCCCTGAGCAATAGACTATAATGTAGTTGAGCTGCTGACAAATTTCATGATAAAAAGGGGAAGTCTATTTCAACTGTTATTTATTTTCAGGATCCATTACACCAGCATTGCTACCATTTTGTGACCAATGTATTAGACTTTTCAAGGTTTTTTTTTCTGTGAACCAATTCAACAACAAACTAAAGACATGTGTCACCGTCCCTGATTTTTCTTTACATGTCCAAATCTAGGTGACAAAAAAGTGTTAGTGTTAATTTTTTTCTGTCTGGGTATCTGGGAACATTTTGATGCATGAAAATGGTGGCCACCATGACTATAGTTTGTCTGAAGCCAGTTTTACTGATTACTGTGGTTTCATTATTGTTCCTGGGGTATCAATTCTCGTGGTTTTTGTGAATGGTCTTGACCCACAAAATCTGATACCCCACAAAAAGGAAATTTAACACTAATCTTTACACTGCTGACTTTAGAACCATGAATTTAAGAATCCATGAACTGATCATCTTTTATTAAAACCACAAAAATTCATGAATCCACAGTATTGTCATTGTTATTCAGCATGATGTCAGACTTTTCTATGATGTTAAAAGTTCAAGAAAATTTCATACGGGTTATCCATACTATTATCCCTGAAATAATACCTCTCAGAAAGTATTAATTGAAGTTGAGGCCAGAAATGCCAGCCTACAACAGCCTATTGATTGGTTTTCAAAGAATATTCATTATATTGAACATTTTACAAACACCAAGGTCATTTCAAGGACATTGATCATCAAAAAGAAACAAGTGTGGCCACTAAAATATGTCTCGCCTGCCGGCACAATCATTGAAATCAACTACCTAAGCTTTCATTTCTTGATTTAAACACAAAAAGTAAGGCCAATCATCATGAAGAACCTATACTAGGGTTGCACAATATATCCGTTCCGAATTTGACTCGTCATTTAGACGAGGTCATCAGGGGTCACAGGGAGGAAAAACGACGTCATTCAACATGGTACAAAGGGAACGGCATTTTTTATCAACGATTCTTCTGTAATTATTCAACAAATAGGATAAAAATCATTTGAAACTGACAAATAAACCAATCATCAACATTTCCAACCAATAAAAAATCAATCTTGGACAGAAATAAAGAATTTACTTTCTTCGTCCATTAGCATTTTGGAACCAGTTTTTTACCAGTTCCTCCTCTTTTGGCTAAATTAGTGACCAATCCCGCAAATGCGCAACGTGTGTATTGATCAGGTTATAACACTAAAAGTATGTCATTTTATAAGCAAAACTAAATCCACTACATTTACTAGTGTACTGATATAATTTCAACCATTTTGAAATAGTCACAGAAGATATCAACAATTGAATTTGATTCAAAGTCATATAAAGCAATTTCTATCATTACTTAATTGGATATCTCAACATTAATCAAAATTGATATATAATAAATATCCATAACATTTTAACATTGCAGATTGCACTTTTGTGACTCAAACTGAAATGTAAGATCTGGAGCAAATAATTGCACCTTGCTGCAAGTTTCGGACAGTTCTTACAAGTACTGAATATCATGGTTTTACAATATAATGCTTTTACCTCTATTCAAAAATATTAAAAATACTATTTCAAGATATATTGTTTTGTTTTTTTATTAGTAGGTTTTCTCGTCATCAAGGACAAACATGTCATCTGAGACTAGGTCCTACTATACTTTATTTGGCCTAATAATATACCGTTTGAGTTGTACATATACTAAGATTTTCTTCAAAAAAGTTTAAACAGTCCTGATGAACCTTAACATAAGTTTCATATCCATAAGTGCAAAAATGGTCAAACAAAAAGGTGAATGTTATGCAAGGTGTCAATATTCTGTCACCAAAAACATCTAATAGACCTGTAAGAAAATTTTTTAATACATTTTAATTCAGAGTTTAGGCTGCAAATTTTGAATGTTTAAAATCTGTCAAATTAAAAAAATGGCAGGATTTTGTTACACAAGAAGTTGGTGAGCAATATAGACCTGAAATTGAATCCAACGTTATTGAACTAAACCCTGATACTGTATACCAAATAGCAAGTAGATGTGATTAGTAGTTGCTGAGAAAACTGTTACAAAAATTTCTTCCCTGTCCACCTGCCAAACATTCAACATTTAATAACCCAGATTTATCACTACTTGAAATCCAGCCAAAAATTTCAGTGTGATGTAATTATACATGCAGTGTTAGTTAAAGGGATAGTGTCTACCATTTTGATGAAATTTTGTTTATTTGCATTTTGTACTTGCAACTTATAAAATTATAAATAATGATAGATGAACACTTAAAATTTTAAATCAGGTACACTAATTAGCCATTAATTGCTTAAAGAAAATGGAATCTAATATACTGTGTAACTCCCCACATGCTGTCAATCAAATTAATAACAAAGGAACATGTGTGCTCTGGTCAGAGGTAATTATGATGCTGTGAATTGTTTTGAAAATAGGTCAAAACCATTGGATAAGGCAGCTTAGTGCATTTTGATTGGCATGCCTTAGGGTGGAACACTTGAATTTTTGTCTGGAATATAATAATTCAAGACCAAATTTTAAATCCAAAATATAAGCTAATTATTAAATGAATTGCAAAATTTCATGTATTCATCTTATTTTTTGGGGGAAGTCAAACTGTAATGACTGAAATAAATTTCTTTTAAAATGTTGCCAAAATCGTAGACACTATACCTTTAACCTCCATTCCCAATGGAAAAAAATATACCTTAATACATCATTTCTCTTGAACGACATCCTCCTCCATGTTCTTGAGATATTATTCCATATTCAGGTGTTAAAAATGTTATTTCTTAACTAAATAATCATTTTATTCAAAGTTGATGAGGGTTTATATTATGCATTTATTTCCAACTACATGTATCATGTTCAAAGAAAATATTATAGAACTAGAAAATGTGTGTATAAGCCACAGGATGCCTCTCCCGTTCTTGAAATATCATTGACCCCCAATGTGTATAACCTGGGTTATGGACCTTAACCAAGAACTTAACCAAAGTTGCTTATGCATAAAATATACGTCATAGTGATATCATTTCTAGTTGGTAGTGTCACCCTACCCAATATAAATATAGTGTGTGAAATATCATTGACCTTCAACATCTAGTTGTTCATGCATGAACAGTCACAGTGACCTAATTTCTAGTGGGTGGGTAGCCCTACCCAAGACCCATCTAGTGGTGAAATATCATTGACCCACAACATCTAATATCCTAGTTATGGACCTTAACAACAGACAGACGTACCAACAGACAGACAAGGGTTAAACTATATGGCCGATCCACATACCTGGTCGGGCCATAAAAATAAATGGATTTAATTTTTTGTTGTTGTTGTTGATTTGATAAATGCATGTTTTATAGGAATATAATGGATTTTAAACTCAATCTAATTTTTTCAGTAAAAATATTTTGACATAATAATTTTTCTTGTAAATGAAGTATTTTCATGTTTCCATACGAAAAATATTTGAGTTAGAGACGATCAGAAAGATGAACAATGAAAGAAAATGGGGATATATTATATGATTTTTTCAATCAATGCATAATATGCAATATGCTGTTGTAATATGTTTTGTTTTGTTGATTTCATAAAAAAAATTTTGGAAATGAATGATATATTATTAACTTTAGAATCAGTTTTTAATAATAACAAACACACAAACAACACATAGATAAAGACATATGACATAGATTTATTCATCATCTGCATCAGCAGAAGTAGAAGTGGGAGTGGGAGTACATGGAGTAAGAGTGGTCACTTTTGATGGGGTATCAGGAATAACATCCAAAGCCTGTGATATTTCCTCATCTGACAAATCATCTATCTATTGAGCAAAAAAAAAAAAATACATGTTCATGTTTAATTTTGTTTTGTTTTTTAAATATTTATTACTTATCAGAACCATTAATTTATAAAATGTATTATGTTTCATATTTTTATTGGTACTGACATATCATTGAGGTTATTTAAAGATTTTTTTTTCATCTAGATATCAATGTCATAAAAAAGAACAGATTTGGATTGACTCTTAATAATTCATGTAATAAGTTAACCACATATTTACATTACAAGTATTTAAATTAAAATGTTTAAATTTAAGTAATGAAAATGTATTGGTCTAATTTATTTTCATTATATCCTTGAAACATTATGATTAATATAAAATAATGTGATTTTTTTTTATCTTGTGAGTATATATAATTGATATAAATAAATGCATGCCTCATCATTCCTGTCATCCTCTTGTTCTGGCATGGGATTGGATGGTCCTGGTACAGAGGGTTCTTGATTTAAATTATCCTGAATAAAATTATTGTTTATATTTTATGTTTGAAAATTCATTTTGTGATTCTTATTCTTAAATGTTCATTTTAACTGAAGGAAGTTACAGATAAAACCTGAACTCGTCTTATTCATTCATTTATCTTTCAAGAATTACAGATGAATATAATATAAAACAAATATGCATCAAATTATCTATATCATAAGCACATGATTGATTTTTAATAATAAGGTGTACCATTTAACATACTATATTTTTATTTTCTAACTTTTAATGGACATGTTTTTTTTTATTTATGTTTTAAATTCTAATATAAAGGGATTTCTAGTAAAAAAAATAAAAAGCTATTTGCAGAGCGCAGCATGATACGACCCCAACATGTTGAACCCTGTACATTTGAAGCCTGAAATGGATAGTTAATTGCTCTGGACAAATGCAGCCCATGGTAAACAAACAAGTTTTTTGACACATGCAGCCTTTGGTGGACTTTCCAACCACATTTCACAGAGAATTCATTCTTTTTTTCCAAAGCAGGCCACAATAAGTTACAGTTCCAAAAAGTTTTGTAAATCCACTACTTGACAAGAAGTAATTAGTAAAAGAAAAAATTAAAATCTGACAATAAAGTTTTAATTTGGTACCCTTTAGCCCCTAATTCTATAATGGAACAAGAAACTCCAAGGACACTGAATTGCTCATCTGGTCCTTAAGCTATAAGGAAAAACTTCTCTGACAAATTTGACCCAATAGAGACTTTTGTAGAGCTTAATTGACTGAAGTTTTAATATAAGCAAGCAACAGCTTTTCTATATATGCAATAGTTTTCATTCACTCTATTTTTGACTGTTGAAGGGCCATTACCCCTATAAAGCTAAGGGTCATTTGACATCTTCGACCCAATGGAGACTTAAGTAAAGCTCAAGGTAGCAAGCAACATCTTTTTCATTTACAAGCCAAAAACAGTGGCCATGTTTTTTTATGATTCAAAAATTGAAAAAACAACTATATGGTAAGAAACATCACTTTCAAATCTCACAACTACTGACAACTAGAACTAAAGAAATGGTGCTAAGACTAAAGTTAACAGACAAGGACACAGATGTGGACAACAACAACGAAGACAGCATAATACACTATATATCTGCAATTTTTTTGTGGTCATATAAAAAGAGAAATTCTTGCCTGACATTCCTCCACATCAAATTTATTGTTAAAGGTCCTCAGATGTTTCAGTACTCCTGGTAAATGTTCCCCCAACTTCTCTAACGCATCTAAGTTATGGTTAATACCATCCACATCCATTTGCTTATGGCTGTTTTTCAGATTATTAGAATGAAAATCAAACAGTTGAATGGTTTCATTCAGGTCACCGGTTATTAAGTTTTTAAGAACAGCATTGAAAGAGTTTACTGAAGCTTTCATAATTCTCGCTGCTCTTTCAATGTCCTTAACAGTTTCTGCAGTTTTATATCCTTTGGTTTTTCTTATTTGACCTAAAGTTTTAATTTCATTTTGCAATTGTGTAGTATCACTAAGAATTTTTTCAAATGCTTTGTTTAATTTTCCCATTTTCTGTAAGAGAAAAAAAAACAACACTATAATACTGACAAAAATCATCAAGGGCCTTTTAAAATGAATTTTAGTATGCACATTATGATATGCTGCAAAGCAACTGAGCAACATTTCAGAACTGTACAGTCAAATTTTCAGAATTCTGTAAATTTCTTTCCATAAGAGCCTATATTGCTTACCTGATTCAATGAGTGATGGAATGAATTTTTATTTGGGCATGTGAGGTCAAAAACTTCAATTAAGGATCATCACACAACTTCCACATATGAATTAAGGCTTTTGTAGAGCACAGCCAAACATTTAAGCAAACAAAAGCTTTTCTTAATCTTTATAGGTTTAATATGTGAGGAAAAAGGTTCTGTTTTCATTCTAGAGGACAAAAACATATAAAAACCATTTTTTTTTTACCTTTATTATGCCATTACTCCTATAAGTGCAGGTCATCTGACAACTTGGACCCATTCAAGACTTTTATAAAGGTCAACCAGCTAAAGGTTTAAGCAAGCAACAGCTTTTTTCTTTCTGTTATAGTTTTCATTATATAGGCCAAAAACATGAAAAAAGGTATTTTTTACCTTTAAAGGACCATAACCCTCCTTATAGGAGCCATCTGACAACTTCAATTTAATGAAGACTTTTGTAGAGCTCGATGAGCTGAAGATGTCCCCCTAATTTCGTACATGTGGTTTAAAGATTGTTAATGGGCCGCAGATGACGACAGATGGGAAGTGATGATCAATGGTCCAATTGTGTGCAAAAAATAAATACTGAAAAAAGAAATGAAGTAGTCCCACACGGCAGCTAATCCCCTCGCCCATCAATAGGTTTAGTATTTTTGTGAAAATTTAGTCATTTTCTGCAAGGTATTTCTGCAAGTGATGTTAGAGACTCAACTTAAACTGCATAGTTACTATCCAAGATGTACCAACTGACCCAATACCAGCTCTCTATCACTTGCAGTTGCTGAGAATTGGTCCTTAACCAAAACTTTAACCCAAGCCATCCATGCGGAAAATGTAGTTCAAGGTGGCCTAATTTTGGTACCGATGCTGGTTACTATCCAAAATGTACCCACTGACCCAATTCATTTCTCTATCACTTGTAGTTGCTGAGATATGGACCTTAACCAAAACTTTAACCCAAGCCATCCATGCAAAAATCTAGGTCAAGGTGACCTTATTTTGGTACTGATGCTGATTACTATCCAAAATGTACCCACTGACCCAATTCATCTCTCTATCACTTGTAGTTGCTGAGATATGGACCTTAAACAAAACTTTAACCTGAGTCATTCATGCGGAAAATATAGGTCATGGTCACTTAATTTTGGTACGGATGCTGGCTAGTATCCAAGATGTACCCACTGACCCAATATCATCTCTCTATCACTTGCAGTTGCTGAGATATGGACCTTAACCAAAACTTTAACCTGAGTCATTCATGTGGAAAATATAGGTCAAGGTCAATTAATTTTGGTACTGATGCTGACTATCATAAAAGATGTACCCACTGACCAAATATCAACCTTCTATGAAATTTAGTTCCCAAGTTATTGACAAAACAAAAACCATTACATACATACGAACAAACGAATGAACCAAACACTATATCCCCTCCCCAACTCTATTGGGCTCAGGGATAATAATTTAGAGTTTAGTGTTCAAAAGAAATAATTGACATTCAGACAGACAGTCAGACAAAGTGAAAACTATAGGGTTTCTTGATATTTATTATTGATATGTATTGTTATGTGCTGTTCATTTAAATATATTGTTGAAAACAATAGTAACAAGAATATGTCCAAAAGACATAATGCCCCATCTCGCAACATTTATTTTTTTCTGCATTCACTAAAGCATCAACATGGTTGCTATTAAGGCACTTGTCAATCAGAAGGAATGGACTTCATAGGTCAATATAGGTCATATAGGTCAATCCCAGCATCCAAAGCCTACATTGTGCTTAGCATCACTAGGTGCACCTACCATAACAATATAGTAGATGTGGCACATGTAAGTAAAAAGGAATGGACTTTAACCACTCTTCTTTAAGAGGCCATCCATGAAGAAAATATAGGTCATATCCAGCATCCGAAGCATGCATTGTGCTAAGCATCACTAGGTGCACCTACCATACCAATATGGTTGCTATGGCACTTGTCAGTAAGAAGGATTGACTTTAACCATTTTTCTATAAGTGGTCATTCATGCGGAAAATATAGGTCACAGCCAGCATCCGAAGCATGCATTGTGCTTCACTAGGTGCACATACCATACCAATATGGTTGATGTGGCACTTGTCAGCAAGTGGGAATAGACTTGAACCATTGTTCTGTACATGATCATTCATGCGGAAAATATAGGTCACATCCAGCATCCAAAGCATGCAATGTTCCTATCATCACTAGGTGCACCCACTATACCAATATCTGTCAGTAAGTGGGAATTTGGAAATATGGGGATTTAGGACGGACGGACGAACGGAGGGACGAACGGACTGGACCACTATATGCCCCTCTACTTTCCTAGATGGGGCATGAAAAGAATGAATATTTTAAGTGACTAAATTTAGCAAATCAAACATATAATTGTGACAAAGACAAAGACTGATACATTGACATAGACAAAACAAATCTATCTATTAAGATTTCTTTTAGCTGTCATAATTCATACAGAAGCTTTTGAATCATAAATTTAAATATCAAATTCTTCATCTTCAATTTCTAGCACATCTTCTACATAGTAGTGTACATAGCACTCTTTATAAGAATCTAACAAAAAGTATTTAGTTAAAGCTAGGCTTAATTTTTTCCCAGGATGTACACCATCAGAATTGTTCAAGCTAGCATTTATAGAGTATCTGGTTTTTTTCCCTTTTGCTTTCCTACTTCTAACAAAGTACTGACTCACTTTTAAGGTATTCTTCCCCAGGATATCAGAATTAATTTCTTCAATTTTCAAATTTAAACTGTTAATTTGTTTTGTTATTTCCTTGTCAATATCAACAGTTTCTTTACTTAAATCATCATTCCATTTGGATAAAGATATAGGTGGACAGTCTACAAACTTAATTTCCGCCTTTTCGTATTTACGAACAATTGCTATAGCTCTATTATACTGTTCAACAATATCATCAATGACAGACAAGTCTTTACTTCTAAGAGAAAGGTACTTTCCTGTTTTTTTAGTTATGTCGCAAGTCCCACTCCAAAAATATATTATAATACTGCCATGTCTAGATATTGCTTTAGTGATGCGCGTCTCCAAAAGATCAACCAAATCTTTGGTTCTAGCACTTGAAAGGCACCACAATTCAAATGGAAAATTTTGATCTGGACAATGGTTTCTTAAACTGTACCCTTTGCTATCTGATACTAAAACAGGCTTTTTCAAATAAAATGAATCATCAGGTTTTTGTGGCTCATATTTAAGATACTTTTCAATTTTTGAAAGACTCATATCCAGAACTTAATCTAAAGAAAAAATGAAACAAGTCTTACCTAAATCCAATGAGTTGATTTCTAAAGTGAGTAGATTTTACTTACTTATCAATGTTTTAGGGGACAATTGTTGTATATAAAAAGTGTATCCAATCAAGTAGCACTTACCTGATTTACCTTTTTAGGAATTCCCATTTGGTATGAGGGGGGGGGGGTATTTCAAGTTTGACAGGAATTATTTATAGTAATTTTAAACATTTATTTTATAGAAATTTTAAACATTTACACTAAAAATAATGAAAATGCTTATATTTCATTAAACTTATAAATAAGAGCATTTCAAATGATAAAAAAGTGTCCATTGTTAACATTTTAATAAACTTATATTTAAAAAAATTATATTTATATGAATGTTTAAAGAAAGACAACTCTTGTATTTCATGCTAAAATGCAGGTGATTATAGACAGAAAATGTACTAAATGCAGCAATGAAGATTTTGAAGATGAAAAACATTTTATGATAATCATTGTATCTGATTTTTTGCCCCTTGAGGGCCCTTGATAAAGCCATTCTCAATTTCAATCTTACTAAAGAATTTAATACTGAAAGATGTTCAAGATTTTAAACTTCTATTAAATATCATTATGATGTATTTAAACATTGTTTTGTTTTGATACTAACAGCATAAAAACATTTTTTCTTTGTGTTTATTTTGAGTCAATTAGACTTTTCTCAGGTTTATTAAAAAAAAACACACAGAAGCACTCCATTTTCTTCATTGACCCCAAATGTGTATAACCTGGGTTATGGACCTTAACCAAGAACTTAACCAAAGTTGCTTATGCATAAAATATACGTCATAGTGATATCATTTCTAGTTGGTAGTGTCACCCTACCCAATATAAATATAGTGTGTGAAATATCATTGACCTTCAACATCTAGTTGTTCATGCATGAACAGTCACAGTGACCTAATTTCTAGTGGGTGGGTAGCCCTACCCAAGACCCATCTAGTGGTGAAATATCATTGACCCACAACATCTAATATCCTAGTTATGGACCTTAACAACAGACAGACGTACCAACAGACAGACAAGGGTTAAACTATATGGCCGATCCACATACCTGGTCGGGCCATAAAAATAAATGGATTTAATTTTTTGTTGTTGTTGTTGATTTGATAAATGCATGTTTTATAGGAATATAATGGATTTTAAACTCAATCTAATTTTTTCAGTAAAAATATTTTGACATAATAATTTTTCTTGTAAATGAAGTATTTTCATGTTTCCATACGAAAAATATTTGAGTTAGAGACGATCAGAAAGATGAACAATGAAAGAAAATGGGGATATATTATATGATTTTTTCAATCAATGCATAATATGCAATATGCTGTTGTTATATGTTTTGTTTTGTTGATTTCATAAAAAAAATTTTGGAAATGAATGATATATTATTAACTTTAGAATCAGTTTTTAATAATAACAAACACACAAACAACACATAGATAAAGACATATGACATAGATTTATTCATCATCTGCATCAGCAGAAGTAGAAGTGGGAGTGGGAGTACATGGAGTAAGAGTGGTCACTTTTGATGGGGTATCAGGAATAACATCCAAAGCCTGTGATATTTCCTCATCTGACAAATCATCTATCTATTGAGCAAAAAAAAAAAAATACATGTTCATGTTTAATTTTGTTTTGTTTTTTAAATATTTATTACTTATCAGAACCATTAATTTATAAAATGTATTATGTTTCATATTTTTATTGGTACTGACATATCATTGAGGTTATTTAAAGATTTTTTTTTCATCTAGATATCAATGTCATAAAAAAGAACAGATTTGGATTGACTCTTAATAATTCATGTAATAAGTTAACCACATATTTACATTACAAGTATTTAAATTAAAATGTTTAAATTTAAGTAATGAAAATGTATTGGTCTAATTTATTTTCATTATATCCTTGAAACATTATGATTAATATAAAATAATGTGATTTTTTTTTATCTTGTGAGTATATATAATTGATATAAATAAATGCATGCCTCATCATTCCTGTCATCCTCTTGTTCTGGCATGGGATTGGATGGTCCTGGTACAGAGGGTTCTTGATTTAAATTATCCTGAATAAAATTATTGTTTATATTTTATGTTTGAAAATTCATTTTGTGATTCTTATTCTTAAATGTTCATTTTAACTGAAGGAAGTTACAGATAAAACCTGAACTCGTCTTATTCATTCATTTATCTTTCAAGAATTACAGATGAATATAATATAAAACAAATATGCATCAAATTATCTATATCATAAGCACATGATTGATTTTTAATAATAAGGTGTACCATTTAACATACTATATTTTTATTTTCTAACTTTTAATGGACATGTTTTTTTTTATTTATGTTTTAAATTCTAATATAAAGGGATTTCTAGTAAAAAAAATAAAAAGCTATTTGCAGAGCGCAGCATGATACGACCCCAACATGTTGAACCCTGTACATTTGAAGCCTGAAATGGATAGTTAATTGCTCTGGACAAATGCAGCCCATGGTAAACAAACAAGTTTTTTGACACATGCAGCCTTTGGTGGACTTTCCAACCACATTTCACAGAGAATTCATTCTTTTTTTCCAAAGCAGGCCACAATAAGTTACAGTTCCAAAAAGTTTTGTAAATCCACTACTTGACAAGAAGTAATTAGTAAAAGAAAAAATTAAAATCTGACAATAAAGTTTTAATTTGGTACCCTTTAGCCCCTAATTCTATAATGGAACAAGAAACTCCAAGGACACTGAATTGCTCATCTGGTCCTTAAGCTATAAGGAAAAACTTCTCTGACAAATTTGACCCAATAGAGACTTTTGTAGAGCTTAATTGACTGAAGTTTTAATATAAGCAAGCAACAGCTTTTCTATATATGCAATAGTTTTCATTCACTCTATTTTTGACTGTTGAAGGGCCATTACCCCTATAAGCTAAGGGTCATTTGACATCTTCGACCCAATGGAGACTTAAGTAAAGCTCAAGGTAGCAAGCAACATCTTTTTCATTTACAAGCCAAAAACAGTGGCCATGTTTTTTTATGATTCAAAAATTGAAAAAACAACTATATGGTAAGAAACATCACTTTCAAATCGTACAACTACTGACAACTAGAACTAAAGAAATGGTGCTAAGACTAAAGTTAACAGACAAGGACACAGATGTGGACAACAACAACGAAGACAGCATAATACACTATATATCTGCAATTTTTTTGTGGTCATATAAAAAGAGAAATTCTTGCCTGACATTCCTCCACATCAAATTTATTGTTAAAGGTCCTCAGATGTTTCAGTACTCCTGGTAAATGTTCCCCCAACTTCTCTAACGCATCTAAGTTATGGTTAATACCATCCACATCCATTTGCTTATGGCTGTTTTTCAGATTATTAGAATGAAAATCAAACAGTTGAATGGTTTCATTCAGGTCACCGGTTATTAAGTTTTTAAGAACAGCATTGAAAGAGTTTACTGAAGCTTTCATAATTCTCGCTGCTCTTTCAATGTCCTTAACAGTTTCTGCAGTTTTATATCCTTTGGTTTTTCTTATTTGACCTAAAGTTTTAATTTTATTTTGCAATTGTGTAGTATCACTAAGAATTTTTTCAAATGCTTTGTTTAATTTTCCCATTTTCTGTAAGAGAAAAAAAAAACAACACTATAATACTGACAAAAATCATCAAGGGCCTTTTAAAATGAATTTTAGTATGCACATTATGATATGCTGCAAAGCAACTGAGCAACATTTCAGAACTGTACAGTCAAATTTTCAGAATTCTGTAAATTTCTTTCCATAAGAGCCTATATTGCTTACCTGATTCAATGAGTGATGGAATGAATTTTTATTTGGGCATGTGAGGTCAAAAACTTCAATTAAGGATCATCACACAACTTCCACATATGAATTAAGGCTTTTGTAGAGCACAGCCAAACATTTAAGCAAACAAAAGCTTTTCTTAATCTTTATAGGTTTAATATGTGAGGAAAAAGGTTCTGTTTTCATTCTAGAGGACAAAAACATATAAAAACCAATTTTTTTTTACCTTTATTATGCCATTACTCCTATAAGTGCAGGTCATCTGACAACTTGGACCCATTCAAGACTTTTATAAAGGTCAACCAGCTAAAGGTTTAAGCAAGCAACAGCTTTTTTCTTTCTGTTATAGTTTTCATTATATAGGCCAAAAACATGAAAAAAGGTATTTTTTACCTTTAAAGGACCATAACCCTCCTTATAGGAGCCATCTGACAACTTCAATTTAATGAAGACTTTTGTAGAGCTCGATGAGCTGAAGATGTCCCCCTAATTTCGTACATGTGGTTTAAAGATTGTTAATGGGCCGCAGATGACGACAGATGGGAAGTGATGATCAATGGTCCAATTGTGTGCAAAAAATAAATACTGAAAAAAGAAATGAAGTAGTCCCACACGGCAGCTAATCCCCTCGCCCATCAATAGGTTTAGTATTTTTGTGAAAATTTAGTCATTTTCTGCAAGGTATTTCTGCAAGTGATGTTAGAGACTCAACTTAAACTGCATAGTTACTATCCAAGATGTACCAACTGACCCAATACCAGCTCTCTATCACTTGCAGTTGCTGAGAATTGGTCCTTAACCAAAACTTTAACCCAAGCCATCCATGCGGAAAATGTAGTTCAAGGTGGCCTAATTTTGGTACCGATGCTGGTTACTATCCAAAATGTACCCACTGACCCAATTCATTTCTCTATCACTTGTAGTTGCTGAGATATGGACCTTAACCAAAACTTTAACCCAAGCCATCCATGCAAAAATCTAGGTCAAGGTGACCTTATTTTGGTACTGATGCTGATTACTATCCAAAATGTACCCACTGACCCAATTCATCTCTCTATCACTTGTAGTTGCTGAGATATGGACCTTAAACAAAACTTTTACCTGAGTCTTTCATGCGTTAAATATAGGTCATGGTCACTTAATTTTGGTACGGATGCTGGCTAGTATCCAAGATGTACCCACTGACCCAATATCATCTCTCTATCACTTGCAGTTGCTGAGATATGGACCTTAACCAAAACTTTAACCTGAGTCATTCATGTGGAAAATATAGGTCAAGGTCAATTAATTTTGGTACTGATGCTGACTATCATAAAAGATGTACCCACTGACCAAATATCAACCTTCTATGAAATTTAGTTCCCAAGTTATTGACAAAACAAAAACCATTACATACATACGAACAAACGAATGAACCAAACACTATATCCCCTCCCCAACTCTATTGGGCTCAGGGATAATAATTTAGAGTTTAGTGTTCAAAAGAAATAATTGACATTCAGACAGACAGTCAGACAAAGTGAAAACTATAGGGTTTCTTGATATTTATTATTGATATGTATTGTTATGTGCTGTTCATTTAAATATATTGTTGAAAACAATAGTAACAAGAATATGTCCAAAAGACATAATGCCCCATCTCGCAACATTTATTTTTTTCTGCATTCACTAAAGCATCAACATGGTTGCTATTAAGGCACTTGTCAATCAGAAGGAATGGACTTCATAGGTCAATATAGGTCAATATAGGTCATATAGGTCAATCCCAGCATCCAAAGCCTACATTGTGCTTAGCATCACTAGGTGCACCTACCATAACAATATAGTAGATGTGGCACATGTAAGTAACTAGATAATGTGTCTATGAGCCACAAGAAATTGATCAAAAGTGTTCATGTGTAAAATATAGGTCGCGGTGACCTTATTTCTGATGGGTGGTGCCATGTACCAAGACTCATGGAGAAGTGAAATATTATTGACCCCTAACATGTAGTATTCAAGATATGGACCTTAACAAAGAACTTAACCAAAGTCATTCATGCGTAAAATATAGATCACAGTGACTTCATTTCTAGTGGACGGTGTCACTTTACCCAAGACACATCTAGTGGTGAAATATCATTGACCCCCAACATCTAGTATCCAAGTTATGGACCTTAACCAAGAACTTAACCGAAGTCGTTCATGCATAAAATATAGATCACAGTGACCTAATTTTTATTGGGTGGTTTCATGTTACCCAAGACACATCTAGCACTGGTGAAATACCATTGACCATCAACATGTAGTATCTGAGATATGGACCTTAACCAAGAACTTAACCAAGTTCATTCATGCGTAAAATATAGGTCACAGTGACCTAATTTCTAGTGGGTGGTGTCACCTTACCTAAGACACATCAATCTAGTAGTGAAATATCATTGACCCCCAACATCTAGTATCCAAGTTATGGACCTTAACCAAGAACTTAACCGAAGTCATTCATGCGTAAAATATAGGTCACAGTGACTTAATTTCTAGTGGGTGGTGTCACCTTACCTAAGACACATCTAGTAGTGAAATATCATTGACCCCCAACATCTAGTATCCAAGTTATGGACCTTAACCAAGAACTTAACCGAAGTCATTCATGCGTAAAATATAGGTCACAGTGACCTAATTTCTAGTGGGTGGTGTCACCTTACCTAAGACACATCTAGTAGTGAAATATCATTGACCCCCAACATCTAGTATCCAAGTTATGGACCTTAACCAAGAACTTAACCGAAGTCATTCATGCGTAAAATATAGGTCACAGTGACCAAATTTCTAGTGGGTGGTGTCACCTTACCTAAGACACATCTAGTAGTGAAATATCATTGACCCCGAACATCTAGTATCCAAGTTATGGACCTTAACCAAGAACTTAACCGAAGTCGTTCATGCATAAAATATAGGTCACAGTGACCTAATTTCTAGTGGGTGTTGTAGCCCTACCCAAGACCCATCTGGTGGTGAAATATCGTTGACCCCCAACATCTAGTATCAGAGTAATGGACCTTAACCAAGAACTTAACCAAAGTGTTACGGACGTACGGATGTACGGACGTACGGACGTACGGATGTACGGACGTACGGACGGACGGACGGACAAGGGTAAAACTATATGTCCGATCCACATACGTGGTCGGGCCATAAAAAGGAATGGACTTTAACCACTCTTCTTTAAGAGGCCATCCATGAAGAAAATATAGGTCATATCCAGCATCCGAAGCATGCATTGTGCTAAGCATCACTAGGTGCACCTACCATACCAATATGGTTGCTATGGCACTTGTCAGTAAGAAGGATTGACTTTAACCATTTTTCTATAAGTGGTCATTCATGCGGAAAATATAGGTCACAGCCAGCATCCGAAGCATGCATTGTGCTTCACTAGGTGCACATACCATACCAATATGGTTGATGTGGCACTTGTCAGCAAGTGGGAATAGACTTGAACCATTGTTCTGTACATGATCATTCATGCGGAAAATATAGGTCACATCCAGCATCCAAAGCATGCAATGTTCCTATCATCACTAGGTGCACCCACTATACCAATATCTGTCAGTAAGTGGGAATTTGGAAATATGGGGATTTAGGACGGACGGACGAACGGAGGGACGAACGGACTGGACCACTATATGCCCCTCTACTTTCCTAGATGGGGCATGAAAAGAATGAATATTTTAAGTGACTAAATTTAGCAAATCAAACATATAATTGTGACAAAGACAAAGACTGATACATTGACATAGACAAAACAAATCTATCTATTAAGATTTCTTTTAGCTGTCATAATTCATACAGAAGCTTTTGAATCATAAATTTAAATATCAAATTCTTCATCTTCAATTTCTAGCACATCTTCTACATAGTATTGTACATAGCACTCTTTATAAGAATCTAACAAAAAGTATTTAGTTAAAGCTAGGCTTAATTTTTTCCCAGGATGTACACCATCAGAATTGTTCAAGCTAGCATTTATAGAGTATCTGGTTTTTTTCCCTTTTGCTTTCCTACTTCTAACAAAGTACTGACTCACTTTTAAGGTATTCTTCCCCAGGATATCAGAATTAATTTCTTCAATTTTCAAATTTAAACTGTTAATTTGTTTTGTTATTTCCTTGTCAATATCAACAGTTTCTTTACTTAAATCATCATTCCATTTGGATAAAGATATAGGTGGACAGTCTACAAACTTAATTTCCGCCTTTTCGTATTTACGAACAATTGCTATAGCTCTATTATACTGTTCAACAATATCATCAATGACAGACAAGTCTTTACTTCTAAGAGAAAGGTACTTTCCTGTTTTTTTAGTTATGTCGCAAGTCCCACTCCAAAAATATATTATAATACTGCCATGTCTAGATATTGCTTTAGTGATGCGCGTCTCCAAAAGATCAACCAAATCTTTGGTTCTAGCACTTGAAAGGCACCACAATTCAAATGGAAAATTTTGATCTGGACAATGGTTTCTTAAACTGTACCCTTTGCTATCTGATACTAAAACAGGCTTTTTCAAATAAAATGAATCATCAGGTTTTTGTGGCTCATATTTAAGATACTTTTCAATTTTTGAAAGACTCATATCCAGAACTTAATCTAAAGAAAAAATGAAACAAGTCTTACCTAAATCCAATGAGTTGATTTCTAAAGTGAGTAGATTTTACTTACTTATCAATGTTTTAGGGGACAATTGTTGTATATAAAAAGTGTATCCAATCAAGTAACACTTACCTGATTTACCTTTTTAGGAATTCCCATTTGGTATGAGGGGGGGGGGGTATTTCAAGTTTGACAGGAATTATTTATAGTAATTTTAAACATTTATTTTATAGAAATTTTAAACATTTACACTAAAAATAATGAAAATGCTTATATTTCATTAAACTTATAAATAAGAGCATTTCAAATGATAAAAAAGTGTCCATTGTTAACATTTTAATAAACTTATATTTAAAAAAATTATATTTATATGAATGTTTAAAGAAAGACAACTCTTGTATTTCATGCTAAAATGCAGGTGATTATAGACAGAAAATGTACTAAATGCAGCAATGAAGATTTTGAAGATGAAAAACATTTTATGATAATCATTGTATCTGATTTTTTGCCCCTTGAGGGCCCTTGATAAAGCCATTCTCAATTTCAATCTTACTAAAGAATTTAATACTGAAAGATGTTCAAGATTTTAAACTTCTATTAAATATCATTATGATGTATTTAAACATTGTTTTGTTTTGATACTAACAGCATAAAAACATTTTTTCTTTGTGTTTATTTTGAGTCAATTAGACTTTTCTCAGGTTTATTAAAAAAGAACACACAGAAGCACTCCATTTTCTTCCTATCATTTTAAAGCAATATGAAACTTGAATATTATATATCCCCAAAATTACAAAATTTTATTGATAAGATTTTTGTAAAATCAGAATTTTTCTGTAAAAGTGTATACATATTTTTAAAATTTCAATGTAATAAAAGGCCAACCTTCAGAAAAATTTATCTCAAAAACTAACTTAAATTTTAAATTTTAAAGAAAATTTATTGAAAAGAAATAATTGATCTAGTCTTAAAGAATACTCATTTTAGACAACTTTTATTAAAAAAAATCATTGAGTAAATAATGTTGCATATACATTATGTTTTTGTTTGTTATAATATAAACATCAGACTGAGTGATTTTTTTTCTGTTTTCAAGAAAAAAAAATCTATATAATATCAATCAACAGTTATTCAAGGTCACAGTTTGAAATGTATTGTCACATGGGCATAACTTGCATTAACACTGTAAATAACATGACTTGTATAAATATGACAATAAAGAAGGAATGTGTCCATAGGACATTGATACCTGGCTGGTCCTTAACAGGAAGTATAAGTCTGACAGGTCTGAAAGTTCATTAGGACATACAATTTGTCATACTAAACCATCCTACCAAGTTTCAAATAATTCTCATGCACCCGGTTTCTAAGAATACTTGACTGAAATTTTTATGTAAATTTTCATATTGACCAAGTCCCAAACAGGAAGTAGAAGTCTGTAAGGTCTAAAAATTGCTTAGGATGTATAGTTTGTCATACCAAAGCATTCTACCAAGTTTTAAATCATTCCAATGTACTGTTTCTGAGAAAAGCTTGATAGAAATTTCTATGGATGGACGTACAGATGGACATGAGTAAAATATTTGATTCCCCTGACATGTCGTTGCAAGGGCATCAGAAATAATTTTTAATATTTTAAAGTCTATATGAACAAAGAATTGAAAGTAATGGTATGACTGATTTAAAGAACAGATTAGGTCCAGCATTCCTATCTACCTATGATAATCCCAAAATATTTAAGAGGGACAATAAATTCTGTGGTCAACATTTACTCATTTTTTTAAGAAGTGTTGCTATTAGCATGATAGTATATCATTCTACTCTTAATTAACCCAACATTCTACAACAGAAATTTGCATTCACTTTGATGTACTTAAAGTTGTTAATTTTCTTACCTTGTAATCAACTGAGAGAGATTGTACCGAGGAGACTGCCACGATGAGGTTGTACTGAAGAGACCGACAGGATGAGGTTGTAATCAGGAGACTGCCAAGATGAGATTGTACTGAATTGACTGGATCTTCTATGTTATAGCAGAAAGTTTTTCACCAGTTTAAGGACACTGACATGATGAGATGGTATTGAGAAGACTGCAAAGATGAAGTCTTTGTTAGAAGACTGCCATGATGAGGTTGTATTGAATACATTGCCAAATTGAGGTTGTACTGAGGAGACTGTCAAGATGAGATTGCAGTGAATAGACTGTATCTTCTATGTTATAGCTGATAGTGTTTCACCACCTAACTATAACAGTTTAAAGAGACTGACATGATGAGATGGTACTAAGAGACTGCAAAGATAAAGTCTGCCTTTTGAAACTACTAAGATGAGATTGTACTCAGGAGACTGCCACGATAAGGTTTTATTGAGGAGACTTTCATGATGATGTTGTACTTAGAACACTGCCATGATTGGGTTGTACTCAGGAGACTGCCACGATGAGGTTGTACTCAGGAGACTGCCACGATGAGGTTGTACTCAGGAGACTGTCATGATGAGGTTGTACTAAGGAGGAGACTGCCATGATGAGGTTGTACTCAGGAGACTGCCACGATGAGGTTGTACTCAGGAGACTGTCATGATGAGGTTGTACTTAGAAGACTGCCATGATTGGGTTGTACTCAGGAGACTGCCACGATGAGGTTGTACTCAGGAGACTGCCACGATGAGGTTGTACTCAGGAGACTGTCATGATGAGGTTGTACTTAGGAGACTGTCATGATGAGGTTGTACTTAGAAGACTGCCATGATTGGGTTGTACTCAGGAGACTGCCACGATGAGGTTGTACTCAGGAGACTGCCATGATGAGGTTGTACTCAGGAGACTGCCATGATGAGATTGTACTCAGGAGACTGCCATGGTGAGGTTGTACTCAGGAGACTGTCATGATGAGGTTGTACTCAGGAGACTGTCATGATGAGGTTGTACTTAGGAGACGGCCACGATGAGGTTGTACTGAAGAGGAGACTGCCATGATGAGGTTGTACTCGGGAGACTGCCATGATGTGGTTGTACTTAGGAGACTGTCATGATGAGGTTGTACTCAGGAGACTGCAAAGATGAGGTTGTACTGAATTGAATGTACCTTCTTAGTTATAGCTGATAGTGTTTCACCACCTAACTATAACAGTTTAAGGAGACAGACAAGATGAGATGGTACTAAGAGACTGCAAAGATAAAGTCTGCCTTAGGAGACTGCCACGATGAGGTTGTACTGAGAAGACTGTCAAGATGAGGTTGTACTCAGGAGACTGCCAGGAAGAGGTTGTACTCAGGAGACTACCAGGATGAGCTGTATTAAGAAGACTGCCAGAATGAGGTTGTTCTCAGGAGACTGCCATAATGAGTTGTATTAAGGAGACCACCAAGATGAGGTTGTACTCAGGAGGCTGCAAAGATGAGGTTGTACTGAATTGAATGTACCTTCTTAGTTATAGCTGATAGTGTTTCACCACCTAACTATAACAGTTTAAGAAGACAGAACAAAATAAACTGCCATGATAACGTTCTACTGAGGTGAATGTCAAGATGAGGTTGCACTGAGGAGACTGCCAGGATGAGGTTGTACTGTGGAGAATGTCAAGATGAGGTTGTACTGAGGAGACTACCATGATGTGGTTGTACTCAGGAGACTGCCAGGATGTGGTTGTACTCAGGAGACTGTCATGATGAGTTGTATTTAGAAGACTGCCAGGATGAGGTTGTACTCAGGAGACTGTCATGATGAGTTGTATTAAGGAGACCACCAAGATGAGGTTGTACTCAGGAGGCTGCAAAGATGAGGTTGTACTAGGAAGACTGTCAAGATGAGGTTGTACTCAGGAGACTGTCATGATGAGGTTGTACTCAGGAGACTGCCATGATGTGGTTGTACTGAGAAGACTGTCATGATGAGGTTGTACAGTGGAGACTGCAAAGATGAGGTTGTACTGAGAAGACTGTCAAGATGAGGTTGTACAGTGGAGACAGCCAGGATGAGGTTGTACTGAGGAGACTGTCATTATGAGGTTGTACTCAGGAGACTGTCATGATGAGGTTGTACTGAGGAGACTGTCATTATGAGGTTGTATTAGTTATAGCTGATAGTGTTTCACGACCTAACTATAACAGTTTAAGAAGAAAGACAAGATAAGATTGTACAAAAGAAACTGCCATGATAATGCTGTACTGAGAAGAATGCCATGATGAGGTTATACTAAAGAAACCGCCATGATAAGGCTGTACTGTGGTGACTGACAAGATGAGGTTGTACTATGGAAACTGCCAAGGTGAGGTTATACTGAAAAACTGCCATTATAAAGTTGTACTCAGGAAACGTCATGATGAGGTTGTACTGAGGAGACTCTATGATGAGGTTGTACTGTGGAGATTGCCATGATGAGGTTGTACTCAGGAAGCTGCCAAGATGAGGTTGTACTGAATTGAATGTACCTTCTTAGTTATAGCTGATAGTGTTTCACGACCTAACTATAACAGTTTAAGAAGACAAAAACAAGATAAGGTTGTACACAAGAAACTGCCAAGATGAGGTTGTACTGGGCAGACTGCAAGGATGTAGTTGTACCGAGGAGACTGTCATGATGAGGTTGTACTGAGAAGACTGTCATGATGAGGTTGAACTGAGGAGACTGCCATGATGAGGTTGAACTGAGGAGACTGTCATGATGAGGTTGAACTGAGGAGACTGTCAGGATGAGGTTGTACAGTGGAGACTGGCAAGATGAGGTTGTACTGAGGAGACTGTCAAGATGAGGTTGTACTCAGGAGACTGTCATGATGAGGTTGTACTCAGGAGACTGCCAGGATGAGGTTGTACTGAGGAGACTGCCATGATGAGGTTGTACTCAGGAGACTGTCATGATGAGGTTGTACTCAGGAGACTGTCATGATGAGGTTGTACTCAGGAGACTGCCATGATGAGGTTGTACTCAGGAGACTGCCATGATGAGGTTGTACTCAGGAGACTGTCATGATGAGGTTGTACTCAGGAGACTGTCATGATGTGGTTGTACAGTGGAGACTGTCAGAATGAGGTTGTACTGAGGAGAATGTCAGGATGAGGTTGTACTAAGGAGACTGCCAGGATGAGGTTGTACTAAGGAGGAGACTGCCATGATGAGGTTGTACTCGGGAGACTGTCATGATGAGGTTGTACTTAGGAGACTGTCATGATGAGGTTGTACTCAGGAGACTACCAGGATGAGGTTGTACTCAGGAGAATGTCAAGATGAGGTTGTACTGAGGAGACTGCCAGGATGAGGTTGTACTAAGGAGGAGACTGCCAGGATGAGGTTGTACTCAGGAGACTGTCATGATGAGGTTGTACTCAGGAGACTGTCATGATGAGGTTGTACTCAGGAGACTGCCATGATGAGGTTGTACTTAGGAGACGGCCATGATGAGGTTGTACTCAGAAGACTGCCATGATGAGGTTGTACTCAGGAGACTGCCACGATGAGGTTGTACAGTGGAGACTGCAAAGATGAGGTTGTACTGAGGAGACTGCCATGATGAGGTTGTACTCAGGAGACTGCCATGATGAGGTTGTACTCAGGAGACTGCCATGATGAGGTTGTACTCAGGAGACTGTCATGATGAGGTTGTACAGTGGAGACTGCAAAGATGAGGTTGTACTGAGGAGACGGCCACGATGAGGTTGTACTCAGGAGACTGCCATGATGAAGTTGTACTCAGGAAACTGCCACGATGAGGTTGTACTGAGGAGACTGTCATGATGAGGTTGTACTCAGGAGACTGCCAGGATGAGGTTGTACAGAGGAGACTGCCAGGATGAGGTTGTACTCAGGAGACTGCCATGATGAGGTTGTAGCACTCAGGAGACTGTCAAGAGTTGGTTGTACTGAGGAAACCGCCATGATAAGGTTGTACTCAGGAGACTGTCATGATGAGGTTGTACTCAGGAGACTGCCATGATGAGGTTGTACTCAGGAGACCACCAAGATGAGGTTGCACTGAGGAGAATGCCAGGATGAGGTTGTACTCAGGAGACTGCCAGGAAGAGATTTTACTCAGGAGACTGCCATGATGAGTTGTATTTAGAAGACTGCCAGGATGAGGTTGTTCTCAGGAGACTGTCATGATGAGTTGTATTAAGGAGACCACCAAGATGAGGTTGTACTCAGGAGGCTGCAAAGATGAGGTTGTACTGAATTGAATGTACCTTCTTAGTTATAGCTGATAGTGTTTCACCACCTAACTATAACAGTTTAAGGAGACAGACAAGATGAGATGGTACTAAGAGACTGCAAAGATAAAGTCTGCCTTAGGAGACTGCCACGATGAGGTTGTACTTAGAAGACTGTCAAGATGAGGTTGTACTCAGGAGATTGTCATGATGAGGTTGTACTCAGGAGACTGTCATGATGAGGTTGTACTCAGGAGACTGCCAGGATGAGGTTGTACTCAGGAGACTGCCATGATGAGGTTGTACTCAGGAGACTGCCATGATGAGGTTGTACTCAGGAGACTGTCATGATGAGGTTGTACTGAGGAGACTGTCATGATGAGGTTGTACTGAGGAGACTGTCATGATGAGGTTGTACTTAATATGTGATTGCCATGATGAGGTTGTACTCAGGAGACTGCCATGATGAGGTTGTACTCAGGAGACCACCAAGATGAGGTTGCACTGAGGAGAATGCCAGGATGAGGTTGTACTCAGGAGACTGCCAGGAAGAGATTTTACTCAGGAGACTGCCATGATGAGTTGTATTTAGAAGACTGCCAGAATGAGGTTGTTCTCAGGAGACTGCCATAATGAGTTGTATTAAGGAGACCACCAAGATGAGGTTGTACTCAGGAGGCTGCAAAGATGAGGTTGTACTGAATTGAATGTACCTTCTTAGTTATAGCTGATAGTGTTTCACCACCTAACTATAACAGTTTAAGGAGACAGACAAGATGAGATGGTACTAAGAGACTGCAAAGATAAAGTCTGCCTTAGGAGACTGCCACGATGAGGTTGTACTTAGAAGACTGTCAAGATGAGGTTGTACTCAGGAGATTGTCATGATGAGGTTGTACTCAGGAGACTGTCATGATGAGGTTGTACTCAGGAGACTGCCAGGATGAGGTTGTACTCAGGAGACTGCCATGATGAGGTTGTACTGAGGAGACTGTCATGATGAGGTTGTACTGAGGAGACTGTCATGATGAGGTTGTACTTAATATGTGATTGCCATGATGAGTTGTACCAAGGAGACCACCAAGATGAGGTTGTACTCAGAAGGCTGCAAAGATGAGGTTGTACTGAATATTGAATGTACCTTCTTAGTTATAGCTGATAGTGTTTCACCACCTAACTATAACAGTTTAAGGAGACAGACAAGATGAGGTAATACTGAGGAGACTGCCAAGATGAGGTTTTCCTGATGTTTCATAGTTAAGTATTGCTAAGGAGACTATAAAAACACTACTTAGGTATCACACATCAAATAAGAGTTTTTTTGGAACAGTTATCCAAACAGGTTTATGGTAAGAGAAATAGCACTCTAAAGTTCCAAACTGAATAAGTTCTTGTTGACAATTTGTGAAAATTAGATCCAAAGTTGTTCTCCCGTCTGTAGTATAATCAGTTATGTGTTGAACTAGTCCTTTAGATTCCATGAATTGTACCAGTTGGTCAGATTGGGCATTTGATTTCTGTGTATCCCTATTAAAATCTCCACCAATGATGACAGTTTTATTGTTATCTATTATATGTGTACATAAATACTTCATGGCTTTCATCAATTCACTTTGCTTTTCTTTTGGACGTGAATAAATAGCAATCACTTGAAAGAAATTGCACTCTATCAACATAATCTCTATGTGTTTTTTGTTCAAACATTTTTTCATTACATTTAATTTCTCTGAAATGTATGCAGTGATTCCATATGTCGTTCTCTCTTCTTTGAAATCATTGCGATGTATCTGAAACCCTGGGATATGAAAATCTTTATCCTCGTCTTTGGCACATAATCTTGATTCTTCAAACATGCAGATATCTGCCTCTTTAAAATTGTAGTCTGCTCTGACATCTTCAATGTGTGCATGCAGGGACTGACTGTTGTGAAATACAATTTTAAATTTTGTTTCATCTATAGTATACAGAGGTATGAATGAAAGCTGTAAATTTCTATCTACCCTCATTCTCTGCATTTCTGCTTTGACTTCTGGTGAAACTGTGATTTTCTTCTCAAAAACATCCCCTAAGATATACATGTTTTCAGCTTTTTCTGCTCTGCTGAATGCAACATAGTGCATGTGACATTCTTTTCTTGAAGGTAGTTCAATCACTACCTCAGATAAAGTGTCTCCTTGAGATCTATGAATAGTTTTAGCAGCAGCCAATCTGAGTGGAAATTGCTTTCTTGAAATTTTAACGCTCTTGTATTTTCCAACAGGGAATTCTCTACATATTTTTTTAATTGGTGTCCACTGTTTTGCTTTCCTGTTCTGTTTTTTTGTTTGCTCTCACAAGCTTTTTCCAACATTTTCATTGTCAAATTTCAACCAAATGATGCTAGGTTTACCATCTATAAACTCAATGTTTTCAATTATTCCACTAGCTATATTGACAAGTCCATCATTTAAATCAATGTTGACTGTAAGTTCTGCCCTCATTCCTTTGGCCAAATTGCAAGTTTTTGACAATCCCATCTCAAATTCTTTTGCTCTATCTTTAATGTCCTGTTTTGTTTCTTTAGAAATGTCACCAATGACTACATCATTACATTTGATTGTTACTTTTTGTTGCTGTGATCTGTTAAATAACTCAGTGTTGTAAGCGTCAACTCGGGAATTGTGATATAGTAGATGAGTAGCATTTGTTGGATAGTTAGGGATGTCAGACTTGATTACTCTGGTCCTCAGAAATTTAATGTCATCATCATTGTGGTTTGCTTCCCTGATTCGATTCAATATCTCAGCAAATAAAATGTCATCCTTTTGCCTCATTATGTCTGTAAGTTCATGCAGTAAAAAGTGTTCTCTCCAAATATTTTGTGATAAAATTTCTAAGTTCCCTCCAGTTGGTTGTTTGAAAATCCATGAATCCATGACAGGTTTTAATTGAAATAGATCACCAATAGCAATTAAACTAATGCCTCCAAAAGATTTTGATACTCCCATGACTTCTTGCATTCTCTGATTTATAAAACAAAAGAGTTTTGTACCACACATAGAAATTTCATCAATTATTATCAGCTTTAGATTTTCCATTTGATGTCTCATACTGTTTAGATATTCATGTTTCAATGGTCGATACTGAAATCCTTGATTGGCTGGTATGTTAAATGCTGTATGAAGTGTGGTTCCTCCTATAAGATATGCAGCTTTTCCTGTTGGGGCTGTTAAAAGAATAGATTTTTGCTCTGGATTTTCTCCTTCAGCTGTATTATAGTACCGTATCAAAGCTTGGTATATACACTTTGTAAGTCTTGTTTTTCCTACTCCTGCTCCACCACTTAAAAATAGCATAAATTGTTCATCACTAGATTTGGATATTTTCAATACATGATAGAAAAACTCCATCTGTTTTTTATTTAAAGATCGGACCATTGCTGTAAATTCTTCATTTGATAGTTTATTCCTTAAACATTCTTCAGTTACATCTGATCCAGCACATTGCAAATCCTCTCCAATATCATGCTGAGTAAAAACATCTTCCCCTTTTTCTTCCAAGTTTTCAGTTTGTTGTTTTTCTTCATCTTCACATTGTTGATTCTGAGTCATTGGGGCTAATTCATCAAAGGCATCATCATCCATTTCATTTTCTATTTGCTGTTCTGCCGCTTCGATGTCTTCTGAGTGGTGTTCATATTGTTCTCTAATTTCATCAATAGAATTTTTAACAGATTTGTATTTCTCTTCATATGACTCAAATGGGTGCATGATCATTTCTTCCTTCCTCCATGGCATAAAAAGCATCATTATTTCCCTGTAAAAGTTTTCTGGGTCTTTGGCTTTAGAATACCGGACATATCTAATGACTTTTTTCTTTTTTCTTCGTCTCATTGTAACTCCGTTGCGATATTGTAGTGTCTGTGGATTATCTTCAGGTTCATATTCTTCTGGACTAAAGTAAAGATCTTCTTCATTATCCTCATCATCAGTTTCCTTCATTTCTTTGTCAGGTGAATTTTTTTTTTGGTTTTCTTTTCTGTTTTCATTTCATACCAAGCGGCAAAATCTGCAAGGCACATGTTTTCAACTTTTTTGGGTCTTTGTGCATATCGTTTGATGACATTGCTGCACTGAATATCCGTACTGTTATCTGATAATTTTTCCAATTCTTCTATTGGTTTGACAATAAAAGGACGCTCTTCTGCAGGTGAAGTATTAATAAATATGTGTCCACAGCTTGAGTTTTTAAGTTTCATTTGTAGAACAATATATACAGCTTCTTGTGCCGATATCTCTACATGTTTCAAAAACTTGTTTCCTACAGCTCTGACCTGATGTTTTATATCACTGTTCTCCTTTTTGGCATCCTCACATGCTCTTCTCAGTAGATTGCTCATTCCTCTCTGGCCTTTACTGACATAGTTTACGATATACATTAAGCAGGCATAAGCATTGGTTATGAACTGTATATCCATGTTGGCCATCCATGCTTGTAGAACTGTATTGTTATATCCGTTTATTCTGGTATTGCTTGGCTCTCTTTTAAGGAAAATCTTTGTACCGTATCTTTCAATGATGATCTTAGTGCAAGTAGATACTGCTCCTCTGTCATCTTGATTAACAATAAAAATTCTTCAAACGTACAGTCCAGAGAAGAGCTTCTTGCTAATTCAGTTTTGATGGTGTCAAAATTTTTCTTGTGCATCTGTAGTTCATCAGGCTCTATATCTAGTGGCAAAGGATCCAAAACTCTTGTTCTTTTCATAGGTGGCAATGGAAAGTTGAAACGGCAGGTTTTTGTTTTCTTTTTCTTGCATGTATGAGTGTGTCTGTGTAGTTGTAGTTTAACAAGATCTGGTTGATTTTCTTTAGTTGGTAATCTTCTCTCAGTTGTGATGTACTTTGAGATGAAATCTTCAATTTCTTCATTTTCATTATTGTCTAAAAATGGAGCATTCTCAACCCATAAGACAGCATGGACATGTGGAGAACCTCGTTGTTGGAATTCAATAGGGTAAAAGAATTCTGTAATTCTTCCCAATGGCATCAAAGGTGAATTTAAAAAGGAATGGAAAAATTTCTGAACTCTGTAATCAAAGTATCTTGCTGTAGTTACAGGATCTAATCTGATAAGCCTGCATTTATTATGCCAGGACATGATGTTAATATCTTCATCTGTGTATATTTTCTTGTCAATGATCTGGCCAAGTGACTTCAACACTGGCTTCCATCTGGTCTCTGCTGCAGACAGGGATATGAACCAAGTTGGTAATCCTAGTTGACGAACCATGGCAAAAAGATCTCTCTTTGCAGATTCCCAATATGGTGGCGATCCTCGAAGAGTACGAAAAATTCTAAATCCATCATCTAGTCTTACTAGTTTGTCAACATTCTCCGCATTCTTTAAGTCTTTGGCAGTAAATTTTTGTCCATGTGTTTTAACTCTTCGCAATGAAAGCCACACTTTGTCCTGAATCTGTTTCATCTGAATTTTTTTTGCTTTAAAAAATATGTTTGAAATACTCTGTGCCGCTCTTCGGTCTGATTGACGAAGTTCAGATTTACAGATGTCACTATATCTAATTGGAACAGTTCTTTCTTTGTTGGTAGGTCGTTTTTCACCGCAGAATATCGTAGGATATGACAGTTCTTCTATAGCATCCCCTAGTGAACTGATTGGGATATTACCTTCACTGGGAGCAAACGACAGTATATCCCTTTGGCTGTCAATGTTTTCTGGGTAAAGCATGGTATCATAAACTCCATCACAGTCTTGCTGAAGATCTTTGTCTTCTTTTTCATCATATTCACTCCAGTTGTCATCATCATCATATATATCTTGAGGTTTTGAGTCCTTTCCTGGTTTTGTTGCAGTCTTCCCTTTTGTATCATTGACATTTTTTGCTTCTTCTTCTTGTGATGGTTTAATGCTGTTATCTTCAAGGTTATCTTCTTGTTCTTCTTCTACAAAAACATCCCACTCTGTATTCTTTAACTCTTTCACATGGTGTTGGAGCCATGTCTCATCAAGACCATCTGGTACAGTTTCCGCAAACAAAGGTTTAGTCAAAAGGTATCTGGTTGCTTCTATACATTTCTGTGGTCTGATATTCTGAAATAGCACATGTGATTTGTATCGCAGTCTTCGCTTTAATTTTACAGGAATTGTTTGAGACTCTGGAAGTTGTCGAGGTAACATTTTTACTGTTGACAAGTTGTCAGCTGGGACATTCACTATGTTGCCCTGTATACCAAGCTGTCCACCACTAGGAAGTTCACGCATCTGAAAAAATGTTGTCACTGGTGCCACAAGTCTTTCTTCAAGGCCATTGAGATGTAAAACTTCTGGTTTATCAGGAAAACCTGTTTTGTTTTGTATGGAAAGGGCTGGAAGCTTTCCTTTCTTCAAAGATGCACAGCATGTATGGCATAAATATTCTTTACCATCAAAACTAGGTCTATTACGTATACATTGGGAGTACAATGGTTCTTCAACATTTTTCAATCTGCTCACTGTGACAACTGATTCCTTAAACCACAGCTGATCACAACATGTACACAAATAATTGCAAGCTGAAGAAACATCTCTTTGAAATGCAAGTATTAAGTCTTCTATAGAAGTTGCATTATATGAATGACTTCCTCGTTTTCTGTCTAATTCTTTTTCAAACATTTGAAATAATGGATCAGATCTTCTTTTCTTATTTAATTCAGCTTCAAATTGTTGGAATTCAGGATCAGATCTTCTTTTCTTATTTAATTCAGCTTCAAATTGTTGGAATTCAGGATCAGATCTTCTTTTCTTATTTAATTCAGCTTCAAATTGTTGGAATTCAGGATCAGATCTTCTTTTCTTATTTAATTCAGCTTCAAATTGTTGGAATTCAGGATCAGATCTTCTTTTCTTATTTAAACTCTGTTCATAGTGTTTATAATTTTGATTAGATCTCCTTTTCTTATTCAAATTGGTTTCAAATTGTTGAAATTCTGGATCAGATCTTCTAGTTTTATTCAAATTAGCTTCAAACTTTTGGAATTCTGGATCAGATCTTCTAGTTTTATTCAAATTGGCTTCAAATTTTTGGAATTCTGGATCAGATCTTCTGGTTTTATTCAAATTGGCTTCAAATTTTTGGAATTCTGGATCAGATCTTCTGGTTTTATTCAAATTGGCTTCAAATTTTTGGAATTCTGGATTTGACCGTCTCATTTTGTTGTAGTTTTGTTCTTTTAGTTTCATTTCTGTAGTTTTTCTCTGGTCTCTTTTCAATAATTTTTCTTGTTCAAGAAATTCTAAATTCATTCGTCTTTTTTGCATATACTGTTTTATGTATTCTCTTCTTTTTATCTTTTTGTCTTCACTTGTACTGTCTTTATCGAAGAGTAAAACTTTAAAGACTGTTGAAGTTGACAATACTACGTCAAAATGATTTCCATTTGTGTGTTGTAAATAAACTGCTTTATCATGTTGAGCATGACCTGGTCTTATGTAATCTGCATCAAACTTTATCCATTTATATGTGCCATTGTATGGAGTATAGGTGTATAAATCGGTTTTTAAAAGATCAGCACATGCAAACATTTCAACTTCAGTAGCCCAAGCCCCTGGACGATAAATCTCTGTATTTGAAATATAATTGTTGCAAGTTTGACCTTGAGGCAAAATAGAGTCTAATAAAGAGCCTAATGTATGAATGTGTGCAACAACAGATTCCCTTACTTTAGAATGTTGAGATTCTGATCCTGTCAATATAAATGATACAGCTCTGAAAAAGCAGTTTCCATCTCCTATAATTTGTTTTAAACTTCTGGGTTGACCAATTACATCATTGTCTGTTATATCATATAGAGGGTATGAAGCTGTCTCCACTGTCAAATGTAAATCTAAGCATTTGCTTATTTGCCATGTCAAATCAATGGGTTTAAATGCATAAGTAATTTGTTGAGAAATCGCCAAAGAAATAATATCTTGGTCTTTAGACACAACTTTATCAGAAGCGTCCTGATGGTGAATATCAGACTTCTGTGATTTCCTTGCTAGTTTAACTCTTTGATTCTTCACAGGAGGCTTGCAATAGTGTTGTTCCAACTTTTTGTGTGTTGAAAATATAACACTGCAAATTGGACAGAAGGTACATTTATGGCTTTTCAATCTTTTTTCTGTAGAGTATTTCTTGAAACAAACATCACATTTAAAAGTCTCTAGGCAATTCAAGACATTTGCACTGCATTTATGTCGTTTCAGATGTTCAATCCTTGAAAATGTCAAGTTACAACTTTGACATACTAGACAAATGTGATTTTGCAAACCACTTCTGGTCTTGTATTTTTTGGAACATGAAGTACACGAATACATATCTATTAAAAAAAACAAAGAATACTGTGAGTGATCTCATAAAAGGATACCTCCTGCCTTATATTGGACTATATATTCCAAAAAAACAAAACAAAAGTGCAATTGTCTCCTCTGAATGATATCTAGGAAAAACAAAATTTCTTCATGCAAATTTAATTGCTTCATGTAAATTTTCATCAAAATCCATCAAGGGTTTTAGGAAAAGTTACCTGTACCAGATATCTTGACATGCAAACAGACAGACAGAGAGACTCTCCAAAAATTTGTCTACAAACCAGAAAATAACAAGTAATACTGTGAGCAAGCTCAAAAAAGGATACCTCTGGCTTCATATTTCACTCTGTACTGCCTAAAAAAAGCTTAAGTCAAATTATCTCCCCTCAATGATGAAAATTCTTCTTGCATATGTTCATGTAATGTACTTCCTTCATGTAAAGTTTCATTAAAATCTGTCAAGCCGTTTGGAGGAGTTGTGCTTACGATGTCTACCCATTGAATACTTTATTAACTACAAAATGTGCCTATGAGCCACATGATGGCCCTCCAGTTCTTGAAATATCATTGACCCTCAATGTGTATTACCTGGGATGTGGACCTTTACCAAGAAATTGATCAAAAGTGTTCATGTGTAAAATATAGGTCTCTGTGACCTTATTTCTGGTGGGTGGTGCCATGTTACCAAGACTCATCGAGTAGTGAAATATTATTAAACCCTAACATGTAGTATTCAAGATATGGACCTTAACCAAGAACTTAACCAAAGTCATTCATGCATAAAATATATGTCACAGTGACCTCATTTCTAGTGGATGGTGTCACCTTACCCAAGACACACCTAGTGGTGAAATATCATTGACCCCCAACATCTAGTAACCAAGTTATGGACCTGAACCAAAAACTTAACCGAAGTCATTCATGCATAAAATATAGATCACAGTGACCTAATTTTTAATGGGTGGTGTCATGTTACCCAAGACACATCTAGTGGTGAAATACCATTGAGTATCAACATGTAGTATCTGAGATATGGACCTTAAACAAAGTCATTCATGCGTAATATAGGTCACAGTGACCTAATTTCTAGAGGGTGGTGTCACCTTACCTAAGACCCATCTAGTAGTGAAATATCATTGACCCCCAACATCTAGTATCCAAGTTATGGACCTCAACCAAGAACTTAACCGAAGTCGTTCATACATGAAATATAGGTCACAGTGACCTAATTTCTAGTGGGTGGTGTAGCCCTACCCAGCACCCATCTGGTGGTGAAATATCATTGACCCCCAACATCTAGTATCCAAGTTATGGACCTCAACCAAGAACTTAACCAAAGTGTTACGGACAGACGGACGGACGGACAAGGGTAAAACTATATGTCCGATCCACATAAGTGGTCGTGCCATAATAAAGTATTCTAAGTCTTATTATCTCCACTGAATGAAAACCAAGAACGATGAAAATTTTGTATGCACATTTACATATGATGTACTTTCTTCATGTAAATTTTTATCAAAATCTGTTGAGTGATTAGGAGGAGAAGCACATACCATGTATGTAGACAGATGGATGGATAAACAGACAGGGTGATTCCTATATACCACATAAAAAAGAAAACACAAAGTATTGCTAGGACATGTCTTTTACTTATATATTGGCATTAATTTGACCTTGAGGCCAAAGGTCAAGGTCATACAAGGTCATTCTAGTACATGACATATCTTCTCATAGTGATATGTCCTAATGTCAAATATCAAAGCTCTAAGTCAAAAGATATTAGAAAGATATGTCATAGACAAACCTTGAATGTAAAATTAACAATAATTTGAGGTGAAAGTCATTGTGGTATGTGACAAAACATGGTGATATATCTTCATGTTAAATGTCAAGGCTTAATAAAGAAATGGAGCAGTCATACACAAAAGCTAATCCCCTCACCCTTTACATAAAATTTAAGTCAAGGTGACCTATATCAGGAACAGATGTTAAATACTATCCAAGATACAATGTATACCCTTGATGAACATGACAAATAAAAGAACACCAAACCAAGGGGTTGCACTTAGTTGTGATAAGCATACCCTAAGGCCATTCAGAAAACAGGAAGTAGATAACCGACTGACCTTGAAAGGGGAGGCACAATGCATATCATTATGCTTAAGGTGTGCAAAAATATGAAACTAATTCCTTTATTAGAAGCCAAGAAATCTGTTACGAAATTTTTTCCATTTTAGTCAGCTTGGAAAACAGGACATAGATGACCGACTAACCTGGAAAGGGGAAGAAGGAACAACTCATCATGCTTAGCTGTGTACCTTATTTAATATCAATCCCTTTAAAAATAGTCGAGAAATCTGTTTTTGACCCTTAAAATAGTGTAAGTCACCACAGAAAACAACAAGATTGCTATGCATAGCCATGTGTCCCCCGCCGCTGCATGAAAGTTGTGTGGTATGTAAATTTGAGCAATACATTCTCTGAGAAGCGATAGAAATTGGATGTTTAACTTTTTTTCATATCATTATAGAGTACCTTTTACTCTATCAGCCTTCAAAATTTCAGAACCCTGTGCACCTAGGTAACCGAGATATTGAATGTCCTATATTTTGACTTTTCTTCCCCGTTTCCATGAAAACAGCGTCCATTTTGAAAATTTCAAATATGGGATGATCACTCACTAATAGTACCAAATCAGTGTGTAAAGTTTCAGCAACATCCATTCAGAAGTATCCGAGGAGTTGCACCCACAAAAAATGTGAGACGGACGGACAGAAGGACGGACGGACAGACGGACAGCCAGAGAACATTACTAGGTCCCTCTGACGCGTTGCGGCTGGGGACAAAGACTGACCTTGAAATTAGATGAATATACATCAGATCATGCTAAAGCTGTCTACCAAATTTTAAATCATTCCAAGATATTGTACCCGGTAGACAGACAGACGGAGCAGTTGATTGCAGCCACCTCTTTAATATAAGTGGGGGATCATATTATAATTGGTCATTTAGTGAGACTTTTATAAAACTGCTCCATGATTTTTAATATATAATACATTTAAAAGATGGGAAAAACAAACAATAAAGTATTCAATTAAAATACCTATCTCTATTTTATACTCCAAATCTTTGAAATATCCAAGAATTTAATATCAACTTTGATTCAACAGGTAAACATTATACAATTGTTTACTGGTCATGAGGGGAACAGTACATTTGTTTCCACGAGGTACTTATTATTTCACGAGGCGCGTAGCGCCGAGGGAAATGGTAAGTACCGAGGGGAAACAAATGTACTGTTTTCCGAATGACCAGTAAACAATTGTTTTATTATACTGAATCGGTAAACAACTTAACTAAAGCCACGCCTACTGCTCGGACTCTTTACTTTGAATAAAGTGTACTCAGGCCACGCCTACTGCCAATCATACAAAAAACCCGCGAAATAGTATTACGGTACTATTGCCCTAGGGAAATAGTTTTTACTATATCCCTAGGGAAATAGTACTTTTACCAAATTCAAGATGAAACAGTTAAAATGTTTACCTGTATTTTATATAGAAAAAATCTACTGAAGTATAATAAATAGATTTGTGACTAATAATTTAAAAGTATTCACAAAATCTGATCATGTAAGTGAATACTCAATAACAAATAAAGCTTTATTGCCAGAGGCCATTGATCCACAATGACCACTTTCTACCTGAAGTTTAGAGATGCATAATGCTTCAATTAAACTTGTTAATGATATTCAATCAATATCATTATAGCAAATAATAGGTGACTACTAGTAAACAATTCTTCAGAGAAGAATTGCAAGTTCTTTCCCTGAATTGACAAATACAACAAATGCATCATTTATCTATGTTACCAGTCCAAAGCAAGAACATAATTTATATATACACCTGGAAAAAAGTTAAGCACCCCCATGATTTGTTTAAAATCATACATTTTCAAAACACTTATTACAATGAATTAACTGATATTCTTTGTAAATTTATATTTCAAACTAAAATATGCACTGTTAAGCACAATTTAACATGTTTGTAACAAACAAAATACATTTTTTATGTACATAACACTACATGGCAAAAAAGATGGCTTTTATACATTAACATGGTATCCAAAAAGTATGGTCCCCTGAAGCTCGAAACTTTTTATTAATTGTCAAATTGCACTCGAAAAGGTAAATCATAATCAAAAGATTGATAATGTATTGTCAAAGAGTCAATTTTGAGTTTGTCCACCTTTAGCACGAATGACTGCTGGAATCATTGTTTTTTTACTAATAGTTTTGCGTCTCATTTCCGAAAGAGTTATCTCCCGCTTTCCAAGGCTAAAATGTACTTTTAACCGTAGGCTAACATCCTTACAGTCAAATATTGAAGAATTAAAACTGACCAAACTCGTAAAATTTAGAAACTATTTCAAATTATCCAAAAGCACAAAAAGTCTAGGGGTGCTTTTTTCCAGGTGTAAAGTTTCTTATATCATTGACACAACATGTCACAACTGGATAATCACCAAAATAAATGTCCTGAAAAAATGAAATGGTTGCTAAGGAATTTTATGTTGGTTGCTATAATGCTTTGGACAAAATGTTACTTCCAGAACTTTGCGTGTTAAACATTTTAAATACATTAAATACATTAGACCAACCTGCTTTTATAAATATGTGGTTACAAAAAAGTTTTCAGCCTGAAAAAAGACCTAATTTCACAGAATCACTGGAGCATGAAAATGGGGTCAGGGTCACACGGCATGGTGACAGTTGCGTAGACCATAACCTGAACTGTCTGTATACCAAGTATCAGATGCCTAGCTATGATACTGTTCAAGCAATTCATCGTCCACAAAAGTCTTACAATTAAGTTTTCAGCCTGAAAAAAGACCTAAGTTCACAGAATCACTGGAGCGTGAAAATGGGGTCAGGGTCACACGGCATGGTGACAGTTGCGTAGACCATAACCTGAACTGTCTGTATACCACGTATCAGATGCCTAGCTATGATACTGTTCAAGCAATTCATCGTCCACAAAAGTCTTACAATAAAGTTTTCAGCCTGAAAAAAGACCTAAGTTCACAGAATCACTGGAGCGTGAAAATGGGGTCAGGGTCACACGGCATGGTGACAGTTGCGTAGACCATAACCTGAACTGTCTGTATACCAAATATCAGATGCCTAGCTATGATACTGTTCAAGCAATTCATCGTCCACAAAAGTCTTACAAAAAAGTTTTCAGCCTGAAAAAAGACCTAAGTTCACAGAATCACTGGAGCGTGAAAATGGGGTCAGGGTCACACGGCATGGTGACAGTTGCGTAGACCATAACCTGAACTGTCTGTATACCAAATATCAGATGCCTAGCTATAATACTGTTCAAGCAATTCATTGTCCACAAAAGTCTTACAAAAAAGTTTACGACGACGCCGCCGCCGCCGTCGACGCCGCCGCCGCCGGAAAGTAATACCTATGTCTCGCCTTCCGCGACTATTCGTCGCAGGCGAGACAAAAATCTACTGTTGTTTTATTGTTATTCATGGGGTATCAATTTTCGTTGTTTTTGTTGGTGGCCTTGCCCCCTGAAATTTGATACCCCACAAAAAGGAATTTTAACATCTGTATGGTGGACACTTCAGAACCACGAATGAAAGAATTCAGGAACTGGTCCTTTTTCGTCAAACCCCACAAAAATAAATAAGTCCACAGTATATATTTACTTGGTTTGTTGAAAAAATCCACAAGAAACTGGACACACATAGAAACTGACTCCATAGTTAGGGCCATCCTTAGTACCAGTCTTTAAATAACAAAGTTGACCTAAAATAAGAATAAAATTATATTAACTACATAGTACTTCTACATTTTCTTTCTAACTAGCATGATTGGTGAACAGAAAAAATGTAATCAATTTTGATTAAAGTTTATAAATGCAAAATTAAAACATGTCCCAATTAGGAATAACTGCATACATTGTACATCAGACATGTTAGAGTACAAAGTACAAATTATACAAAGAAGAAACATGCAACATGAACATTAACAGAAGATAAAGGTACATTAAAGATTTATAGGTTCTAACATACATGTAAGTTCTTGGAAAAGACCGGCTGATCCATCACAAGTGATAAAATTTTTCAGTATTTTTGCGAGTGGAGCCCAGTGGATTCAGTCAAAAGACCCCAAAAATTCTATCACAAGTGAAAGATCATTGCCGGTTTTAAAAGAACCTGTGTAAGTACCTATTTCTTCTGTAAGAAATTATTTTTTTATATTCTGAAACCTTAGGTGACTACATTCTAAAAACCAAAAGTTAAAAATAACATTGCATTTCATTGGTCGATATTATCGGTCAATATCAGTACCGGCGGTTATTATTGGTCAATTGTCCAGTGTGAGATCACTGCACGTGCTTACATCTCACACTGAAAAAAGTAATTTATGGAAAAATATTCTTTCTCCTAAGTAAGTATGGTCACCTTCAGTATGTGGCCCCTGTTGGACCCAAAGCAGAACTCATTAAAGGTCTACCTAGGTATTAAAATCTTGAGATGAGAAGGAAAATAAAGGCCAAGGTCATGTGGCAGATATCATATCAGAAAGAAAGCTCTTAACTATATAAATTCTGCAAAATGTCATGTGACTCAAAATATGATGGGGAAAAAACAGTCTGACCTGATCTATTCAGAGTTCTCTGAAGGTGCATGATTTAAAGATTGTAGGAAATACAAGTACATGTAATAGCACATGGTCTCTTATTATCTCATTCCATTGATCCAGTATTTAATTGTTGGATTTCATCTATTTATGGACACTTTGCACCATTTCTTCATGAATAAATCAATTATTGAAGACTTTTGATCATGAATTTTGATTTGCTCCATTGGGATGAAAGGGCCTGCATTGTAGCTCTGACCAGCCAAAATTAAAGATTTCAAAAGGAGCTACATTAGTGTAGCTAGGCCGTGCTATTTTCATATTATGGAATACATATAGTTTGTATTACTTAAACCACTCTTTCAAATTTCAAATCATTCTTAGTTACATACATGTATTTTTAGTATACATGTATATGTACAATTTCTGAGAACACAATGAAAATCTTTGTACAGAGTCCTATCATGCATATGTACAAAAACATGTATCTCTTCTTCTTCTTGAGGTATACAGTCTACCATCAGCACTGATGATTACAGACTGTTGGATGCATGGACCAAAAAATTAAATATATTTACATAAATTGTGAAGAAAATACTTGATCAAGAATATCAAAATTTTGTGAAAAATAATTAAATTTGGAGACATGATAAAAATTATTTACATATAAATGGGGTGGACAAATTTTCTCCTAATGGTCAATCCCAGGGCTTTTTAAGATTGTGTATGCCTAAGCCCGGCTGTTGTCATTCAAAGCCCAATTGAAAGCAAAATATTCTTTCACTGGTTAGTAAAGGAATATTATTTGTCATGTAAATGGTAAAAATTACGGCAATAAATTAATAATGGTTAAATATTTCCTGTTGACACCTGTGGTAACCAACAATATCTATCAACTTATCAATCGAAATTGAAAATGAATGACTTTAATTTGCATAATGATTTATTTATTTCTGTCATGTCTGTCATGTCTGTAATAAAACAGGAAGTAATTTTCTTGATGACCTTAGGCTAAAATTAACACAACATCAAAGAAAAACTATCAATCAATGAAAAAGCCTGATGGACTTTTTTTAAAGAAAAAAGCGTGCCCGTAGCTACAACTGCACTGCCCTGGACAAATTTTTCCACCCTGATAGCCTTTTATTATTTCATCTAGTGGGGTGTACAGAGAACAGCAGGAGTCAGCTGTTCTCTGAAGCTGTCTATGGATCATGCTAGAACAAGCGTAGCAGGGAGTTGGTTCCACTGTGGTATTGTGTATTGAAAAAATGAATGCTGGCATGAAATTTTAGGTGTGAATATACATGTATGACTGGAAGTGAGTAGGTGGCTTTCCCTAGATCTTGAGATTGCTCAGATTAAAACTTCAGATAGAATAGCTGTAAGATGGTAGGTGACTTTGTACATGATTACTAATCTTGTGGGTAGTCAGCGTTGAGAAAGTGGTGGAAGATTCAGAGTACCAAACATACATGTATCCTAGACAGTACTGTGGTGTTATGGTATGCACCATACCATGCATACCTATTAACTAGAGGCTCCCAGGAGCCTGAATCGCTCACCTGATTTCTTATGCCAAAGTTTGAATAAATTTCACAAACTTTCAACTATACAAAGTTGCAAATAATCCCTTCAGTGGTTTCAGAGAAGATTTTTGGAAATCAGTTTAAATTAATAGAAAAAAAACAGTTAAAGGGCAATAACTCCTATAAGGACCTTTTGATGCTAAACAAGAAAAGTTGCTTCGGATTTTCTCTATCTCTTATACTTTTTGAGTTATAAGCCAAAAACAATGGTCTGACCCCCCCTGTTCTATTTTTAGCAATGGCGGCCATGTTGGTTGGTTGACGTGTATATAATTCAAAAACTTGGTAGAGGACATCCTAAAGATCAATTGTACCAAGTTTCAAAGCAAACCCTTCAGTGGTTTCAGAGAAGAAGATTTTTGAAAATCAGTTAAAATTAATGGAAAAAAACAGTTAAAGGGGAATAACTCTTAAATGGCTGATCTGACCATTTTGACCCTGATATCATTTTTGTAGATCTCAATGAGCTGAACAATTCTGCAATGCTAACTTTTCCTCTAGCTCTAACGGTGTTCAAGATATTGTCCAAAAACTGCAAAAATGGTCAATTTTGACGATGAAAGGGCAATAACTCCTATAAGGAGTCGTTTCACAACTTCGACTCAATCGAGAGATTTGTAGAGCTTTTGATGCTGAACAAGGAAGGTTGCTTCGGATTTTCTCTATCTTTTATACTTTTTGAGTTATAAGCCAAAAACAATGGTCTGACCCCCCTGTTCTATTTTTAGCAATGGCGGCCATGTTGGTTGGTCGACGTGTATATAATTCACAAACTTGGTAGAGGACATCCTAAAGATCCTGTATACCAAGTATCAATGCAATCCCTTCAGTGGTTTCAGAGAAGAAGATTTTAACTAGAGGCTCCCAGGAGCCTGAATCGCTCACCTGATCTCTTATGCCAAAGTTTGAATAAATTTCACAAACTTTCAAGTATACAAAGTTGCAAAACAATCCTTTCAGTGCTTTCAGAGAAGATTTTCCTGTAAGGACCTTTTGATACTGAACAAGAAAATTTGCTTCCGATTTTCTTTATCTCTTATACTTTTTGAGTTATAAGCCAAAAACAATGGTTTGACCCCCCTGTTCTATTTTTAGCAACGGCGGCCATGTTAGTTGGTCGACATGTATATAATTCACAAACTTGGTAGAGGACATCCTAAAGATCATGTATACCAAGTATCAATGCAATCCCTTCAGTGGTTTTAGAGAAGAAGATTTTTAAAAATCAGTGTAAAATAATGGAAAAAAAAAACAGTTAAAGGGGAATAACTCTTAAACGGGTGATCTGACAATTTAGACCCTGAAATCATTTTTTTAGATCTGAATGAGCTTAACAATTCTGCAATGCTAACTTTTCCTCTAGCTCTAACGGTTTTCAAGATATAGTCCAAAAACTGCAAAAATGGTCAATTTTGATGATTAAAGGGCATTAACTCCTATAAAGAGTCGTTTCAAAACTTTGACTCATAGGAGAGATTCGTAGAGCTTTTGATGCTGAACAAGGAAGGTTGCTTCAGATTTTCTCTATCTTTTATACATTTTGAGTTATAAGCCAAAAACAATGGTCTGACCCCCCCTGTTCTATTTTTAGCAACAGCGGCCATGTTGGTTGGTCGACATGTATATAATTCACAAACTTGGTAGAGGACATCCTAAAGATTATGTATTCCAAGTATCAATGCTATCCCTTCAGTGGTTTTAGAGAAGAAGATTTTTGAAAATCAGTGTAAATTAATGGAAAAAAACAGTTAAAGGGGAATAACTCTTAAACGGCTGATCTAACAATTTTGACCCTGAAATCATTTTTGTAGATCTCAATGAGCTAAACAATTCTGCAATGCTAACTTTTCCTCTAGCTCTAACGGTTTTCAAGATATAGTCCAAAAACAGCAAAAATGGTCAATTTTGATGATTAAAGGGCAATAACTCCTATAAGGAGTCGTTTCACAACTTCGACTCAATGGAGAGATTCGTAGAGCTTTTGATGCTGAACAAGGAAGGTTGCTTCAGATTTTCTCTATCTCTTATTCTTTTTGAGTTATAAGCCAAAAACAATGGTCTGACCCCCCTGTTCTATTTTTAGCCACGGCGGCCATGTTGGTTGGTCGACATGTATATCATTCACAAACTTGGTAGAGGACATCCTAAAGATCATGTATACCAAGTATCAATGCAATCCCTTCAGTGGTTTCAGAGAAGAAGATCTTTGAAGAAAAGTTAACGGACGACGGACGACGGACGACAGACGGACGGACGACGGACGCTTAACGATGACAATAGCTCACATGACCCTTTGGGTCAGGTGAGCTAAAAAAACAGTTAAAATTAATGGAAAAAACAGTTAAAGGGGAATAACTCTTAAACGGCTGATCTGACAATTTTGACCCTGAAATCATTTTTGTAGATCTCAATGAGCTAAACAATTCTGCAATGCTAACTTTTCCTCTAGCTCTAATGGTTTTCAAGATATAGTCCAAAAACTGCAAAAATTGTCAATTTTGATGATTAAAGGGCAATAACTCCTATAAGGAGTCGTTTCACAACTTCGACTCAATGGAGGGATTCGTAGAGCTTTTGATGCTGAACAAGGAAGGTTGCTTCGGATTTTCTCTATCTCTTATACTTTTTGAGTTATAAGCCAAAAACAATGGTCTGACCCCCCTGTTCTATTTTTAGCAATGGCGGCCATGTTGGTTGGTCGACATGTATATAATTCACAAACTTGGTAGAGGATATCCTAAAGATCATGTATACCAAGTATCAATGCAATCCCTTCTGTGGTTTCAGAGAAGAAGATCTTTGAAGAAAAGTTAACGGACGGACGCTTAACGATGACAATAGCTCACATGACCCTTCGGGTCAGGTGAGCTAAAAATGTATCGAGCTGAGCAGCTCTTTGTTGTATCAATTCAATTTTAGATGATGCTTCTAATGTATGAGGGTCCCAAACTGAACAAGAATATTCAAGTTTGGGCCTGACGAGAGCTTGGTATGCCTGTATTTTGATACATGTATGTTGGTTTGAGTTTTGAGGTTTCAAGTTGTTGCTGAGGAATACAGGCATACAATATACAATACAATATTTTATTTGTTTAAACACATTTACAATAAATGGTTATAACACAAGTTTATAACAAACGAAAAGTTAAATCAATGTACAATACTGTTAATAATAACAAATTCACAAATAGTAGATTGAAACTTATTGTTTCAGGTTTCTGGAGTGCCGGTGACATTTGAAACAACTTGACATTTATTAATATATTCAATTAGAGGTTTAAGTAAAATCAGAAATTTACTATTAAAAACCAAATACAAGTTGTTTTTAGTTATAGATGTGATGTTTTTATTCAGTTGGTTTTTAATTTTGAGGAGAAATTCTTGTCTAAAGTTTATAAAGGATGGACAATTTATAAAAAAGTGCTCCTCATTCTCAATTTCAGAATTTGTACATTTAAGGCAAATTCTGTTATTTTTTGGAATATTTTTGTACCGCCCTCTTTCAATTGCGAGAGAGTGGGCACTGATCCTATATTTACATAATGTGGACCTATCTGCTTTATATTTGTAGATATCTACGTATGGGGGTCTGAAATTTAACTTGTGCATATAGTTGTAAAATTCTAGCTTTTTATTTTCTCTAAGAATTGATTGTTGCTTTTGGATAGCTTGATCCTGAATTCTTTGCTTTATACATGTCAAATTATGTTTAATATTTTGTGGATTAAATGTTAAAAAATTGAAACCTAGTTCACTAATTATTTCACACATAAGAGATCCATTTATTATTTTGAGGAATATTTTTTATAAATTTTATTGACAAGTGTGTCAGAAGAGCTTGATATATGTTCCCAGAATTTGATCATTAATGTTAAAATTTTTACTTTGAGAGGATATCTATTTAATTCGGATAGACAGGCTGCATTTGATGCTTTACTGTGTACACAAAGTATTTCTTTATACGCTCCCGAAGGGAGCGATAATGGTAGAAATGTCAATATTTTAGTTGTACTATGGGCAGAATTTTCCTTCAACGTCCGGTAAATCACGCTCGTTTTCCCGAACTTTCAGCGTCATTTTAACGCTTTTTGTTTTGAAAATTTCGGACGTCATCAAGCGCATGTGTACCCACGAGAAAAGCTAGTTTGTTTTTATTTTCGAATATATATTTTTACAATAGATATCGCATTATAAACATTTTCAACAATTATTTATGCTTACAAAATAATTTTAGATATTTTTAACTTCGGGAGCGTCACAGGTTAAAAACCTTTCTCATATTAAATTTAGTATGTAAATGTTCAAAAGGGTCTGTATCTTTTAATTTGTTGTCAGCCCCCCAAATTTCACATCCATATAAAATTATTGGACTTATTAATGTGTCAAAAAGTTTTTCTAATAAGCTGCATGAAATGTGTCTACATGTGTGATAAAAAGTGTAGAATATATATATGCTTGCTTCATTAATTCAATATGAAAGAACTGCTGCTAATAAACAAACCGTGTTCTGCACATTTTATTTCTTCCATTTTCTATTTCTACTTTCAGTTTTTAAATTTCCGCGGAAGTAAAAAAAAAGGATGAATAAAGGATAGATTACGAACCACCAAAGTGCTAAAACAGTCCATCCCGAGCCGGTCCCAAGGCGTGTCGATTGGTGTATATAAAATGTATTAGGTAAGGTAAGGTTACTTAGATTTATATTTTATTTAACGTCGTTGAGTACACATCAGCAATGTGATGTATACACAGGTCAAACAATTAACATGAGCTCTGAAGATCTTTTGACCGACGACAAGATTGACGACCGTTTGGCTAACAGGAGGCCCTTTAGACTTGATACAAGTCCTTCTGTAAAGAATAGGGGTACTTAATGATTCATAGGATATGTTTTTGTCAAGTCGATGATTATTGACAATTTTAGTTACAGTGCTTAAAGTAATTATAGTTGGCATGTGAAAGAAAAGTAAGCAAATGTACAGCTCTTGTTTTCAAAAGCAAGATTTATAAGCCACCTTTTTTAAAAATTTCTAATGTCAAAATTATATTAAAAGGCAATTTAATATCAAAGGGAATTGTGAGATGTTGTGGTCCCGCAACAATCAGAGATATTTCTTATAAGTAGAATATAATATCTTAACTAGAAAATGATTAACTAAACATAACTTAGAGAGGGACTTTTAGCAAGTCTAGTGGCCCTTGTGTAAGAGTTGAATGGTTTCGGATATTATTAGTTCCGGGCAGAACTATTCAACTTGTCAAAATATTCCCACGGATACATGTAACTAGCTATTAAATTCCTTTGATAGTTATTTAATTCCGATATATATAGAATATTATAGCTAGTTAAATAATTCTGACGGAACTTAAAGCCTAGTTTAAATGTTCCGATTTCTTATAAAATATCATATTTTGACAAAACTATAGAATAAATGATACCTTTTTAAAAAATACATTGACTCAATGGAAAAACATAGATAGAAGATGCTTCAGTGGAACTTATTAGCTAGTCAGTTTGTTCCTATGGAACCAGATAACTATATAGTTATTATGTTCTGTATTTCAATAAATTAGCATATGAGGAACTAAATGACTTGATATTTTGTTCTTCTGGAACTTTTTAACTAGTTCATTTATTCTTAGTTATTTTCTATTAAAATATTGAAAAATATATTACACTATAAAGCAACCTCGATAAAGCAACTTAGTTTTATTTTTACGATGAAAGTGTGTTGATTGATGAACTAATGATCAGTATAAGATCCCATATATAAATTGGTTTGTTCGATTTAAATGAAACTTTACTTACTATTGGGTAAAATTCAGAAATGCATGACCAATTTAGTGAGCAGTTGTTGGCTTAAAGTATAAAAGGCACTGCATTTTTATAAACGGGCATAAAATGGATATACCAGAATACGAGACACTTGTGAAGTACCTTCAACATGGAACCTACAACGACGGAACTTCAGAAAATGAAAAAAGAAGAATTAGAAAACAAGTTAAATAGACGATATTGAGATTTGGAATAAGTGTACGCGACACAACAAACATAAACAAACAGCAATTCAAAAAATCACAACGGAAAACAGCAAGCAGTCTTCAACATGACCATAGGTTACTGCTTACCGTCTTGCATTGGCCCAAGACTTATAATACAATACAAAAGTTTCAAAACCAATCCCTAAATCATCAACGAAAGACCCAAATTCTTGACATAAAACAGTTAACACAGAATGACAAGGACAAACAAGGCTTTGGCAAAGTTCCCTGGCTTAGGACAAGCACATATAAATGTGGCGGGGTTAAACTAGTTTTTTTTATCCGACCTTCCCCCTATTGATAAGCTTGCACAAAGCATACACATAAAACACATTGTAAAACTCAATTAACAAAAGTTCAATTCAACAAGAGAGAACCTAAGACAAATACTGTACGAAAACAACAAGACGAGGAGGAACTCTCTTGAGAACACTCGAAGTTACTGACAACTAGCTAAGAAACATTTATCGATTGATGTAAAAGAATCAAATACATCAGTTCTAAATCCGACACCCCACGTCAAAACAATGAATGATTAAGAGTTGTATCACCACACAGAACCGACATACTTGATCGCTGTGGTGCTTATAAATAATACAGTAGATACAAAGTGAAAATTTAACGTTTTAAAGTTACTATCAAGCTATCAATATTTCTGCCAAAACATACCAAATGCAAAGATTTTACTAAAACATTGAATTCGTGTCCTTTTTTTCAAAAGTAAAACTCATATAGTACACGTATCCATGACACAGATTTCTTTCCTTGTAATGCACATGGTCGATATCATCGGTGCTGGATTTAGCTTCCTTGTTCGAACGTTTTGGTTTTGAGTACTTTTCGTTTTCAACAGTTTTGGAATTTGACCTTCCAATGTTTTGATTCAAATGCTACTGATGAGAGGTTACTCCTTGAAATATCGATATTTGGCATATCCAAATTAACCGTTTATACCCGCGTTTTGGTATTTGTAATTCAGAGGAGTGTAATGTGAATGACAATGATAATGACAGTAGTGGAACATGTAGACCAAAACGCAGACGCGTAGCCGTAACGCAAGAGTAGTTTTGAATATTTTTTAATGTAAATCTATATACTAATAAAATAATGTATCAATTTGCCTTAAATAATTAAAGTTTACTGTTATAACAACGATTTTGTTATATATTATAAACAACAAAGATCCAGACAAAACATTTGATTTGCTAGCTGATACTTGGGACTCATCAGAGGTGCTTAACCCAATGTTTAGAAAAAGCCAAACCCTATTATACGAAAAGCATAGAACTAAATAAACCATATACAATATAGAAAAGAGAAACCAAGTTACAGTTAAAAAGCACAAAATCACCCTTGACAAAAACATACATTATAGCAAATGAAAATCAATTTTCTCAGCAAATGCCAATCAAAAACTTTCCTCGTTTAATGGCTATATAATAATTTTCCATGGGACATGGAATCCACAAATGGCTCATAATTGAAATTTGAAGTCCGACATGTTTGAAAGTAGCTTAGGATGTATATATAGTAAGTCATACTGAACCCCCGGACTGAACCATCCAGACTTCCTATTTAGTTTCAAATCATTACCATGTATGGTTTTTTGAGAAAAGCTCGATCATGGAAATTAACTCTCAGATCGGTGTATCATAAAACAGGAAGTAGAAGTCTAACACTACAGGTCTGAAAGTCGCTTAGGACGTATAGTTTGTGATACTGTGTCATTCTATTGAATTTTAAATCGGTTTATGAGAAAGCTTGACGCATATTTGTAAGTCGATTTCTTGAAGACTTCACATGTTGCCAAATGCATCATTCACAACACAAACTGTAACTTCAATTTAATAGCATACATCCATTTTACAATTTCTTGGTCGAAATAAAAAAAAATCGATAGAAATGATGTTGCATAGACAAGATTTGTTGCTCTTTCATTTTCTGTTATTAATTACAATCCTAAAAGTAATACCCGAAAGATATGCATTCGAGTCTCCACAACCTTTCACCCTTATGTAGTTAGATTGTGATTTCTATAAGAACAAATAAACTGGTTAAACAGTTCCAATCGAATAAAATATTGGCCGTGAAATAATAAGTTTATAATTTTTATAACAATATTGTACACGATTAAGATAATTGGTTCTAAATTTATATACGTACTAGGTACTATTTATATTTATATGATAATTAACCACTTAAAAAGAGGACACCTTCGTAGACCAATTGACTAGGTGGCTGCCTTTCAACCTCAAGATCCCATGTTCGAGCCTCACAGCTGACAGAACGAATCGGTTACCAAATCAGTCAGAATGTTCCGAGAATAAAAATCGACGGAACAAATCAGCTATACTGAACCAGACAAAAAGTTCCGGAACTTTCTAACTATCAACTGGAACAAAGTAGCCAGACACTTAATTCCACCTGAACAAATGAACTGGTTAAAAAGTTCCGCCGGATCAAATAAACGGGTGGAATAGATTGGCTGTTACACTTGCATGGTCACCAGGCTTGTATGGGAGGAAAGCCCGATATTCCAAGCTGGAAAATCGGTGAAACGCACGAGCAACGGTAGGGGTTCGAACTCACAGAGGTGTCGACGCAGTCCATGCAGTGCCTTAACCACTCGGCCACCGCGCTCCCTCATTATGTCATAATGGGTATGAATTTCCTTTTTAAAACTTTCGTGAATTTGAATATTGAGTAATGATAATTTTGCAGTGAGGATAAAAGGTTAAGCAAATTAAGAAAAAATATCCCTTGTAAAGTCGTGACCTAATGGTAAAACAATAATAACACACAAATCATTATCTTGCATTCACTTCATGACAAAATACCAAAGGGCATGCCGGGTGCATGCCTTCTCGTTTGACATGAAAATTTGTTTAAGAACCGTATGAAACAAGAGGCCCAGAAAGGTTTTTTTTTTCAATTGCGCGCCCTCCCGTTTGAAAATTACGTGATCCGCCACAGATTATACATGTATACATTTTGAAGTCCACTATATTTTAGTACATATTTCGCAATATGAATTGCATGTTCAATAAATATTATGTTAGATATGCTTTGAAAGTCAATTCAATCGCAAAAATTAAGCATGTGTGAAAAAGCATCATTGCTATTCCACAATTGGCCACATATAGGTACAAAGCAACTGTCTTTCCATATTGTGTCTCAAACTCTCAGGGTTCGACTTGATACTGTGGCATCATGCTGCACTCAGCTTAGCTTTTTATTATAGGAGTATGTATAATCAGAAGTTTTAATATTTGAAACAAGATAAATAAAAGGATACATAGAAATTTGAGAAACTACAACAAAGCTATAATTTGATTTTTTAGGGGGGCTATGGCGAAATTTGAAATTACAGTGCAGAATGCATAGAAATTCATGAAATAAAAAGGCAGGACAGTGTTTGAACAAAAAATCGGGATGGTGGTTTGACTGTGAAATTTAAAGAAAATTTTCTGCCAAAATAAAAATCCAGTCTGTTTTTTTTTTCTAAAAAGGAAAATAAACAAATGGAAGGATGAATTAAACAAATAACAATAGCCCATTTAATACTCAAAAGGTTGCTGCATAAACATATATATACACAAAAAACTTACCCCCCCTTACTGAATTCAATAAACAAAATTTGATGCCCTCTGTCGTAGGAGATGAAGAAAACTTGACCCCCATAAATTTCCAGCCCTCCTCCCAAGTTAAAAAAAACCCTGATTAGTCTCTAGAATAAAGAGAAGGTGTTTAACTTATGAAATACCCTTGCATAGTAAATATTCATTTGATCTTGTTTCCTCGGTCTTGCCAATTACTTTCAGCACATCAATTTGTTAGAAAAAGATTTTTCTATTGAATAAAATTTAGATTAAACATCCTTAACGTGCCTCGATCACGGGAGAAATCTTGACTCTTTGAAGAAATTTTCGAGCTATCTTTCCACAACACCTTTCAAATCAACTTGAACAAAAATAAAACATTGTCAGACTAGTCTAGATTGACTTTCACTTGACAAGTCAACCCTAGCACCTAATTTTTACATCCCAGCTCCTTTGTTCTAACAGGGGTGATCTGAGCCGGATCATCCCTCGGAATACCCTGTTCAACTTTTTCAACTCTATTGTAGCTACTCCAACTAAAAAAAAATTATTTTCGAATTCATTCAAAATAGCAACTGAAAACGATAGTTATCTGCTTCAGAAGGAAGAAAATATAATTTCAAAAATTAAAACTGCACGAATTAAAGAATTGTTAAAAAAATGAAAATTTTCACTTCCTGTGCTTTTTTTCTCTTCCGGTCAGTCGAATTTTTCCTCCCTTTCCTCATAATGCATTTAATCTGTATCCCGAAAATAAATGGGCTGGAGTTACGGCGCTTTGGCTGCTGTAAGCAATAAAATATCAGAAAAATTCTTTAAAAATGAGAAAAAATAGCAAAACACACAAAATTCAAATTTGGCTTGCATCAACGTGCATTCATAATATAATTTGAAACTTGGTATTTTGACATAAATTGTATAGATAAAAAAGATGGTTACCACTTCTCATTTCATCTACGTTAGGGTCACCATTAATTTTAGAAATGAAATATCTACAAAATTACAAATCTCTTTATAAAATGTTTGTTGGAGTAGCTATCTATTGTTCCTTTTCTTTTGTTTTTCAAACACGTTTTTTAAGAAATGTTCACTAAGTTGAACATAGGAAAAATTATAAAATCAACAACAAAGTTTTTGAAGATTGAAAAATAACATTGTTTCCACCGGGGATTGAACATCGGTTATCACTGTCTCAAAACTACCTTCATATCCACTAGACCACGAAACCGATAGAATGTCTACGCTAAAAACTTGTACATAAAGAATATTGAAGGGGCCCAAATAAGGATACTCTATAATATATATTATAAAAATGTTTTCTATTTGATTCTAAATGCACAAAATGTATTCTAATGATTGTATTTAAATTTTACATGATATATTTTGAAGGCTTGGATGTAAAATAGTTATTACATCCGGCCGTCGGGGTGATCTTTTACTGACACACCGCGTCCTCATGTAATAACTATAACGTACCCTAGCAGCCTAGTCAGGAAATTCCAGCCCCCCCCCTGGATCCGCCTATGATCTTTTAAACTTCATTAACAAATTGCACACTTTGCATAGGTATTATGCTTTCCTGAACAAAAAAGATAAATTTGGAAGACTTTTACATGATTTTTTTACAACTATTCTTAAAAGATCATTTACATGTGTTAAAATTACTTTTATAACATTTGGCACTTTAGATGAGATTCAAAAGAGTCTATACTACCTTAGTTTTCATGAAAATACAATATTTTACAACATTTTCGTAAAGTTTTCAATTTAAAATGTCACAAAAAGTTTATTCCTTAACCAAATTAAAATAAATTTTCACACAGATATTAATTGATCTTTTCTCTTTTTAATGCAATTTATTCTGATTAATTCCATAGAAATTTAAGGCATAAGAGTAGTTAGAAAAATAAACAAACTCTCATTTATAAACCAGTGACTTTTCACACATCATGATAATGGACAATTAACAAGTTGCAAATCTATATAATAATAACATCATGTAACTTAATTCGGCAGTTTTTAGCGTACTAGATGTCATAATTTTTTGGCTGGCAATTTAAAAACAAAATTTTACCTAGGAAATCTTTAACATTTTTTCATTAGTTCTAGCCTAAATTTTTGGATCTCAGTTTGTTGGGTCTTTGTAAAATGCTGAAAAACGTACCATACTTCAATGCATTTTCGTCTCGGCGATGTAACCCAATTTCGGCATTTACAATTATTTATTGATAATCCCTGTATACTTACCGAAAAATCAGATGTAATTTATTTAGTTCCAAACATTTCAAACAAAATCATAGAATCAGATTAATTTTTATTTTTGATTTTGCATTTCACAGGCTCCATCGCAAGCTACGTCAAAGGACGTATAAAATGACGTCACACAAGGAAGTATTTTATTGATTTGGGTCTAAAAAATAACAATTATTTGAAGACTGTCGTTTTTTCCCATTCTCTAGATTCAGTAGTTTCTTATGATAGACAAAATATTACAAAGTTAACCTGTTTAAATTTGTTTCTGGTGTTTAAAAAAATAAAAAAAAAGTGCCGAATTTGGGTAGCATGCTAAAATTGGGTTCCATGACGTTACAGGTCTATGATATTTTTTATAACAACCATTACTGAGCTTTTAAATGACTATGAAGGCAAATTGATAATTATAATTAAAGGCATTTACTTACAGTCAACATCAATATCTTTTATGAATATTCCTCTTTACTTCTCTTGAAAGCTCTCCATTTCTCTCTGTTTTTACGTGCCGGTTACCTTTATCTCAATGTGCACCAAATGATCAGAATACCAGAATCAGATGAACATTTCAACCTTAATTCTATTTCTTGTTGTCAAAACAAATTTTACATTTGCACTTGACTACCAATTTTAAAAAGTATTTCAAAATAAATATATAATGAATTATCAAAATCTTTCTTTTAGTGTTTCCGTTTAGATTTCCGGTCAAAAAAATTAATGATCTCCCCTGACTTTATAAAAATAAAACAAATTGTCCCGTCGTAAAAACTGAAAGCAAATCCCGTTTTAAGCCATGTCAGGTAATTCACCGGCAACATGGGACCCAAACAAGATGTATGACATGAGTCCAGAGCAAATTAATGCTATCAAAAAGAGGGCAGAGATCAGAGAAAAGTTAAAAGCTGAATGGCAAAGAAAGGTCACAGATCCATTTCGAAAAGACAAGATAGTTGTAAGTGAAATTCAGATATACTGCAGCCAGATTTATAAGTTATTCTTAAAAGTAGACATTGACTGAATATGATTATGTATTAAACTCATGAATATATTGTGTTGTTGACTGTTGTTTTGAACAAAAATTTTGTTCCTACATGTATATCTGGTAGCAACACATTAGCATAGGACTGAATACTTTGAATAAGATAAGCACAATAGCTTAAATGATTCCTCCCATTTTTTCAAGAAAGCCCATCAACAGAAACAACTTACACATTCATCACCCCAGGGTCATTTATACACATGAAATTTTCATGTTTCATATGTATGCACATTCTAGATCTGATCTTGAATTTCATAAAATTTAAATATAGAAACATGTTTAATTGCATTAAAAGATTCAATCAGGTATCCAATGACCCAGGATGATGAATGAGTAAGCCAGAGAAGAACCCCTGGGTTTCTGAGGATGAGGAAAGCCTAGACTGTAAACTAGCAAGAGAAAGATTTTTACCAAAGCAATCATAATTCATTAGTCTTGTGCAATTAGGCAGACTATATATATCAAAAGCCTTTCTCACATAGTTTGAAAATGGCATTGAAATCCCACAAGACTATGCATGTGTCCAAAACCTTTGTGAATCCACCATAGGCTGCATGTCCAAAGCAATTGACCATCCAAATAAAGGTTCAACATGTTGTGGTTGTACAAATATCTTGCTATGCTTGGGGAAGCTTTTACTTTTATTTATATTTTATTCATTTTACAGTTTGATCCTGCAATTCAGAGATTTAATGCCATGAAATTTACATCTTATGAAAGTTTTCGTCCAACAGCCAAGAGTGGTCTCACAGGATTTTTACTGCTTATTCTCCCAACAGCAGTATTGACATATGACATTCAAAGGAGAGCAGTAAGTACATGTATATCTTTACAGTCACCACAAAGTTTAATTTGGTACATGAAATGTAAATAGAGTATAATGTAAAACCTGGGATGATGCATCACATCTTTTCATCTAGATCTGAATCAATTTTTGTCTCACCTGCATAGCAGAGCGACACATAGGTGTAACTTTACTGGCGACGGCTTCAGTGGCATTTACTCTTATGTTCATGATGTTAAGGTTTTATGAGCACCTCCATACCTCTAGGACTACATGTATATGTCCTAGGTTGATGAAACTTGGTATGCATATGACCTGTAGTAGCTTAGCACAATTGCATCCCCATCTTTTAACCTTGACCTTGATTTTCTGGCTGAGTGACTGACAATTTTCAATACATATAATAGCAATGTAAAGGTTTTGCGAGAACCTCTATATATTAAGAACTATAAGTCCTAGGTTGATGTATGCCCCGGTAGTAGCTTAGCACAGTTGCATCCCCATGATGGCCATCTTTTGACATTGACCTTGATTTTCAGTTGAATGACTTTGACAATTTTCAATCCATATAGTAGCAGTTTTTTATTAAAGTTTTATGCACATCTACATATAAATCTAAAGAACTAAAAGTCCTAGGTTGATGAAACTTGGTATGCATATGCCACATAGTAGTTTTGATTGTGTTTGAAGAATAACAAGGTACATGTATTCTGATGGTGCCAGCAGGCAAGACATACTTTAGTGTTTACTTTCGTTATACCAATATTTACATTTTTTAATGTAAAAAATCTGATATTTGATTCAGTAAGACATTTTTAGTCCATATAGATTGATATATGGTCATTTTCTTATAGGACTTATATATTACTGATTTATGACACAATTTTTACCATTCAATATCCACTATATAGAGGAAAAAAACCACTGAACTCTTGATATATATTAGTACATGTATTTTCCTTCGTGTATTTATATATGTTTATATGAATGACCAGTTTAAAAACATTTTCTTATAAAGCATATTAGTGAAAAGCTTGCTAGTGTCTGGTTTTAGTACTTAATGAAATTGTTATTATATGATAAAATAAATTGTATAACTATGTTTTTCAATCGCTAAAAGAAAATTTAAATGCTCATCACTTGATTGTGAAAAGCTTGCTAGTGTCTGGTCTTATTTCCAGTTTCAATTTTCATCTTGTTTTGTGTTTCAGAAAGAATTTGATCGGAAGTGTAGAGCAGGAGAAATTAAACCAAAAGACAGAGAAACAAAGTTTATGTATTGAATTGTATTTTTATGTTTATGTAAATAGAATATTGAAAAATGATCTTATTAATTTACAATACATGTATGTTTGGTTTTGTTTGAAGCCCCTCATTCCAATGCCAACTGGGATAATGCAAATATCAGTATTACAAAGGTTGGTAAGAGTTGAATTTTATTGTTAATTTCAGATTTATTATTATTTTGTTTTTCTTCTTTGACATGTTGAGTGATACACTGTTTTACCTTACTATTAATGCATTGATCCCCCTTTTTTATCCAGGAGTCAAATTTATTCACAATTTTGATTTCTCTTTATGGAGTAAAAGTTATTTTCCTGATAACATTCCTTGTCCTAAGTAACATAAACAAGTTTAAAATATTCTAGCTTTTCATTCATCTACTATAACTCTTTACATGTATACATAAATTGTCAGCAATGGCAACATATGTTTTCTTTTTTTCCACCATCAAATAGCAACTGATATGCCATTTTATAATGCAGATTAGTTACTTCCATTCTAATGTAACTTTAAGAAAACACTGATATAAAAATCATTTTTAGGGCCCCGCATCGAAGAAGCGGACGCCTTATAGTTTTCACTTTGTCCGTCCGTCTGTCCGTCCGTCCGTCAACAATTCTTGTGAACACTTAAACTCAAAAACTATTAACACCACAGTTCTGAAATTTTGTACAGCTTCTAAGTAGCATGTCATAATTTGCATATTAAAATTTCATGGAAAAATGTGAAATATTTTTGTAAAAAAAACTTCATTTTTTATGGAAAATCACAGATTTTGAGAATTGGACTTTGTGAACACTAAAACTCAAAAACTGTTAACAATACAGTTCTGAAACTTTGTACAGCTGCCAAGTAGCATGTCATGATTTGCATATTAAAATTTCGTGCAAATCTGTTAAATATTTTTGGAAAAAACTTCATTTTTTATCGAAAATCACAGATTTTGAGAATTGGACTTTGAGAACACTAAAACTCAAAAACTGTTAACAATACAGTTCTGAAACTTTGCACAGCTGCCAAGTAGCATGTCATGATTTGCATATTAAAATTTCGTGCAAATGTGTTTAATATTTTTTGGAAAAAAAATCACAGATTTTGAGAATTGGAATTTTTGAACAATAAAACTCAAAGGCTATTAACAATACAGCTCTGAAGTTTCATACACATTCCATGGATCATGCATTTGTGGTTATAATCATAGTTAATATGATTTTGAAAACACATAGATTTTTTTCCACGGGGCCCTTTCTGACTTTGTCAGTAATCTAGTTCTTCCTGAAAATAGAAATGTGCACATGCAGTTAGTTTAACACAATATCAATCCTGCAATTGATTGATGTCATGAAAATGTTGGCATCTTTGATCAAATAATACAAGATATTGAGCTGAATATAATGCTTATCAGGGACTGAAATTAGCAGGGGCCCAGAGGCCCACTGCCCCTAGTTTTTGAGTTGGGCTACTAACATTTTGGAAAAAATTTATATGAACATATAGACATTACACAGCAAAGATTAGTTCTGGGCTACCAGCTTCACTTTCTTAATTTCTGTCCCTGCTTATTCCAAGATGTGATATCTCATCTGTTATCTGCATTTAAAGCAGGTTAAAACCTATAATTGGTGAAATGGAATTTGAAAATGAAAGTAAATCTGGATTTAACCTGATTTTATTTGTCAGGACATACTTAAGCCTTTTTTAGCTCACCTGGACCGAAGGTTCATGTGAGCTATTGCCATCACTTGGCGTCCATTGTCGTCTGTTGTCTGTTAACAATTTTCAAAAATCTTCTCTGAAACTACTGAACAGAATTTAATGAAACTTGATATGAATGATCCTTAGGGTGTCCTGCTCCAAACTTGTGTTTCGATTTTTGATCCGTCAAAAAACATGGCCACCGATACTAAAAATAGACCAGGGGGGTCAGACTACTGTTTTTGACTTGTAAATCAAAAAGTATAAGAGATAGATGAAATCTGATGCCACCCTTCTGCTTCAGCATCAGAAGTTCTACATAAGTTTCCATTAGGTCAAAGTTGTCAGATGATCCCTTATAGGGGTTACAGCCCCTTAAAGGTGAAAAATAGCGTTTTTTCATGATTTTGACTTAAAGAATGAAAACTATTGCAGATAGAGAAAAGCTGTTGCTTGCTTAAATGTGCAGCTCATTTAGCTCTACAAAAGTCTCCATAGGGTCGAAGTTGTCAGATGACCCCTTATATGGGTTACAGTGTGTTAAGTGTGTTAATCTTTATTTCCAATCATAGGGCCCTATATAGAGCATGACAATCACAATGTATATCAATGATTACAATGAAACAAAACATAAAAAATACACAGGTATTGTAACAAAAGACAATTAATGTTAAATTACACATACATCTCTATTTGTTAATGTTATCTCTTTTTTCATATAATATTTGTAAAAATTCAGCCAGTTTATAGTTAAAATCATAGTCTTCGTTTGTCATTATCCAACAGAATAAGCTAATAGAGTTAAGCGATATCAATGAAGGGAATTTATTTTGTAAAGTGTTTAGAAAATCTGATCTCAAACTAGAGTATAAAGGACATGTTAACAAAAAATGAATTTCATCTTCTATATTTCCTGTATTACAATAAAGACAAATTCTGTCTGTTCTTGCTAATTTTTCTAATTTTCCAGAATTAATGTTTAGTCTTCGTTCGTGTCTACCAAGCTCAATACGTAGTTTATGATTGCTTAATCTGAATCTAGTAATAATTTTTCTTTTATCAAAATTACTTATATTTAAATATTCTTCAAAGGAAAAAATACTTTTGAATCCAAAATAAGTATCTAGTTTTCCAGAATCATTTATGGTACTGTTCCTTATATTATTCCAACTACACAAAAAATTATTCCTTAAACATTTTAATAGTGATAATTTAAATTTATTTTTACTCATTTCTCTACATACATTTAAATCCAGGTTAAGTTTATTACAATATAATAATAATGTGGAGTACCAGCTACTACCTGTCTTAAGATTGTTTTTGTACTCATTGTATGCAGATTGTAGTAACTCACTGGGGTTGTGTTCTAGCTTATACCAATATAACAAAAAATGTTTGATAATATCTACATATAAGGGGTATTTTCCTAACTCACTTAAAACACCAATATTTGTACATTGTTTTGAAACCCCTAAAACATATTTGCAGAATTTTATATTTAGCTTTTCTGCTTCCCAGTCTTTAAAAATGTCATACAATGATAAGGATTTCCTTTTTTCAGTTACATTTACAACACCCCAATTTTCACAACCATACAGCAAAATAGGTTTAATACAATGGTCAAATAAATGAAGATAAAGTTTAACATTGGAAGTAGCAGATTTTAAATCACTGTACATTTTAAAACATGCCTTCATACCTTTCTTATAAAGTTGTTTTCTGGCTTCATTAAATTTCCCTGTGTTTTCAATAATTAAACCAAGGTATTTATACTCTTTAACACATTCAATAAAATTGTCTCCTATACGGAAACTATCTTTTATAACTTTTCCATTATTATTGAATATTATGACTTTAGATTTAGTAAAGTTAATTTCTAGGCACCATTCTTTACAATATTCATTCAATAAATCTAGTTTGCTCTGTAGACCATCTTTTGTATCTGACAGAAGCACTAAATCATCCGCGTATAACAAACAGGGAATCTTTTTATTGTCTATCAATATAGAGTTTGTGTTTCGCTCTAGCTCAAAAGGTAAATCGTTCAAGAAAAATTTAAACAGGTTGGGGCTAAGAACATCACCTTGCCTCACCCCTACTTTTGAGGAGAAAAAATTTGTTATTTTATCACCTATTTTTACACACAGCATATCTTTGGAATACATAGATTTTATGATGTTATAAAATTTGCTATTAATTTTATTCAGTAAAAGTTTGTAAAAAATCCCTGAATGAATAACTGTGTCGAATGCTTTGCGAAAGTCTACAAAGCATGCGAAGAGTTTCTTACTACCAATCTTTAGGTATTTTTCTATTATACATCTTAAAACAAATATATGGTCAGCTGTGCTTGCCTTTTTACAAAAGCCAATTTGAGTCTCATGAATAAGATTATTTTCTTCTATATATTCATTAAATCGATTATTTAATACTATATTAAATAGTTTTCCTAGACTATTATTTATAGCTATTCCACGATAATTTTCTGGTTTCAATTTATCTCCTGACTTGAAGATTGGTCTTATATAGCTACAAGACCAAAGATCAGGATATAAACCTGATGTAAATACAGCATTAAATAATTTTAAAATTGATCCCTGTAAGACTGGTTTTGATGTTATCAGCATTTCGTTACTGATGCTGTCTAATCCAGAACTCTTGCCATTTTTTAGTTTCTTAAGAGCCTTATCCAGTTCTTGGTTAGATATTTTTCTGTCAAGAAGTGAATTAATAATCTCTTTATTTTGTAGAGATTTTATTTTTTCTTCTATTTCTGTAAGTTTAGTATCAAAGTTTGGTTTAACACTTGCCAGATTGGAAAAGTATTCAAACCATTCTTTTCCTTCTATATTATTCTCTGGTGTTTCCTTAGAGTTGTTTCGCAGATGATTCACAAGAGTCCAATATTCTTTTGGATTATTTGAATTCATCGTTTCAAGACGCTGCATTATTTGTGTTTTAAATTCCCTTTTTTTAGTTTTTCTTAATTTTGCATATTTCTTGTTCAATTTAAAGAAAGACCCTCTAACCAGTGGATCTTTAGGATATTTGTTCATGAGTTTTGCTTTATCATCTACCATTTTTTTCATTTTTTCTAAATCAGAGTCAAACCATTCTTTATTTGCTGTTTTATTTTTCAACTTTTTCTTTGACTTTTTTCGAAGAGATAGTTTACATACATTATCTAGAATATTTTGAATTTTATTTGCTGCTTGAGTAATGCTTGTCTCATCTGGGTTGATTTCAGTATTTAAGAAAGATTTAATATCATTTTGAATAACAGGATGATTTAGTGATTCTTGAAATTTTTGAATTGATTCACTGTTCCAAATATAGCGACTTGGAAAATCTTGCATGTCGTTGTCCGTATTTTTGTTATATTCAAAACTAGCTAAAATTTTAAATGAAAGTTTGCAGTGACAATCTGAAAAGTTTGCTTTGAAATCTGAAACAGACATGTATAAAATATTAGATAACAAACACTCAGATGCAAGTACATAATCTACAACACTACAGCCATTCGGCTTATAACAAGTATATTTACCAGTGGTATTTCCAAATATCCTTCCATTTAAAATTCTTATTTTGTTTGAGATACATAACTCTAATAAATCTTTCCCTCTTGAATCAATAACATTATCACAACTAGTTCTTTTATGTACAACATTGTCAATGGTATAATATTCAGAATAAATAGGAACATGTGAGATGTCATCATTTACAATAAAATCCTTTTCTACACCCGTGCGGGCGTTAAAATCCCCCAAAAGTATAATGTCTCCTAATAAACCATACTTATCAGTTACATCTTTTTCGACTTCCTCTATAATGTCAATGTTTTGTCTTGGAGCAAAATATATTAGACATAAAAATATATCTTTTTCAAAGTTGAAAAATTTTTTACACAGTTTAAGCCATTGATATTCTGAATTTCCATGATTTAGAATTTTAACACCCTTCCTAATATTATTACGTATGAGTATTCCAAGTCCACCAAAGTATCTATTATTTTTAGATTTTCTCCTGCAAAAAGAGTGATATGAAAAAGAATCGAAATTAATATTTGAATCATGTCCCACATGGGTTTCCGTCAATAAAACTATATCATCATTTTTAAACTCTGCTATAAAACTAGAGTCTTTTGTTTTATCATAACTTTCTGAGATTAGACCTCCAACATTCCAAGTAGATATATTAAGTGAACATCTCATTTTCAAGTATTCTTTTTTTTTTAAGTTTATGTTTACAAGTTTACAACTATTACACCCTATGTTAGGAATAAAGACTTACAATTTTTCTGTTAAAATAAAATAAAAACAGAAAAAAAAAGGAGTAAATACAGGTCTTATGACTAGATTAATTCACAAAATTATAACTATCTAAACTAAATAAAATATCTATGTACTTCTTGTACTCTATAAACAGACTATATAAAAGCTTTGCTTTCAGTTATTTTCTGGTTCCACGACCGCGATCATAACCTCTGCCTCTAGTAGAATTTCCCTGACCTCTGTACTGATTGGATCTTCCAGAATTATTGAATTGTTTGCGGCGTTTTGGTAGATTGAGCACCGTGTCTATTGTGTCTCTGATGTTTGATGCCAACATGGCAATGCCGCTTCTTGATAAATGGTATCCATCTTTTTCATCAATGTATCGCTTCATTGCCTCACCTTTATACGCCATGTTGCTGTTATCACATAAAGTGACCATGGAGTCTTCTCTAAATTTGTCCTTTGCCAGGATGCTTATCATTTGACCGTTGGTATTAAAGTTAGTCGAGTCAATTCTAGGGGTTGGTAATGAAATGATTATATGAGTGTTCTTGTGAAGTTCGTGTGATACATTGACAATTTTTTGTAGTTTCTGGACACAGACGGAAGGCTCAATTGTTTTAAGATCATTAGTCAAACTGTGAATTGCTAGTACAGTTGGAGTGTTGCGCAACTGTCTAATTTCTATTTCAGCCTCATCCAAGGTATACGCTGTAATTTTGTTAGCAGTATAATGTGATGACAGTCTTTCAGGCTGGATTTCTTTGATGTTTGAGGATCCAATGATAGTAACATGCGGTTTGTATGCTTGTCGTCTTGGTTCTACCACACTGAAATCTGTGCTGTCGTCTCGGCTGTTATGTAATTTCAGGCTTAATATTTCTTTGTCTTTGGATTCAATCATTAAGTTGGCATTGCTAAGATTATGTTCAAGTTCCTCAATTCTGTTGAGGTGTTCATTTTTTACTGTTTCCATTTTGTTAATTGTTGTTTCAAGTTTTTGGAGTTTCTGGGATTGTACATCTTGCTGTTGTTTCATAAGGTTTGACTTAGCATCAATCTCTGACTTAATAAGTTCCTTTTCCAATGTGTTGATATGATTTTGATTTCCAAGTTTGGATTTGAGTTCAGTGTTCTCCTTTTCTACTTGTATATATCTATTTGTTATGATATTAAATTTGTCCATCATATTGTCAAACTTTGTTTCGTAGGAATGAACGTTTTTAATGTAGGTGTCTTGCATCTCGGACAGTTTTGAACACAACATATTGGCCTGCTGTGTACATATTTTTTCCAATGCTTCTGTGAATTTAATTTCTAGGTTCGCAATCATATTTTGGTTTGGTAGTTGTTCAAAATTCACAACACTTGATTCTATATATGGATCGGTTTGGCAGCTCATATGATTCATGTTTTGATCTCGCACATTGTTGTTACTGTCCATAATGGCAGGTTGTGTATCAGTTGGTGCTGAGGATATTGATATGTGATTGTCGGTTGTTTTGCTTGCTGTGGTTGTTTTAACACTTTTGTCTGGTAAAATATTTTGGACTGTTACTAGTTTGTTATGTTCGACAATTCTGGGAAGTAGGGCTAGTAACTCTGGAAAGTCTCTTGTAACAAACTGGTCTTTATATTTTCCTTGGGCCTGGAGTACCCCCGTGTTTAAAAAGAATGTGATCTTGTATAACAGAGTTATGTCTTTTGTCCCAACATCTATACAAATAGCTTTTTTCCCTGTTACTTTGTCATTCCAGTTCTGGGGATCATCATACCACTTAATACAGAACTTGTCTGATTGACCATATGTATCATAATATAGAATTTGTAATGCTTTTATCCAAAGTACTAGCCTGGGGGCCTCTATTCTAAAAGCAACCATGTTAGCATCTTGTTCATACACATTACTGTCAATGCACTCTGTCTTAAGTGATTCTTTCGCTTTTTTCCCTGACGGCTCATGAAGTTTATTAGGGATGCAGGATGGCGGGTAGTCTTTATAAACAGTGTTAATGTCTAAATTTGTCAAATTTTCACTTTGGTTATTGGTCGTACCCACAAGGCTGTCGTATGTTTTCAGGTTTGTTTCATCTGCCTCGTCCATTATGGTATCAGAGATTGAATGTTACTTGTTAAAATACATATGTTTAAGGCTTCTGTGTGGTTAATTCTGCGATCATGGTGTGTTTTTTACGCTCAAAACATGTTTTTTGCTCGCTCGTTCATGGGCGCAGCCATTACAATAAGGGGAGATAATTACAGCCCCTTAAAGGCGAAAATAGTGTTTTTGGCTTATAGAATAAAAACTATTCCAGATAGGGAAAAGCTGTTGCTTACTTAAATGTTCAGCTCATTTAGCTCTACAAAAGTCTACATAGAGTTGAAGTTGTCAGATGACCCCTTACAGGGGTTACAGTTGTGTAGTGGTTAACGCGTCTGGCTACTAACACCAAGGTTTGTGGCTCGATCCTCGTCCGGGGTGAAAATTTCATGAACCAATTTTCCGACTCTCTCTTGACACCATTTGCGAGGATGGTCTCAAGGAACGATGCTAGTCCTTCGGAAGGGACGAAAAAAGGTTGTCCCGTGTATGTGGAGAGCAATACCTCATGCACGTTAAAGACCCCCTTGTAGAGTTCAATAAGAGTAGGCTCAATGGTGGCCGCTGCAAAGGCCACAATCGCAAACGGTTAGCTGGAGAGGGATTTACATAAGCATTAAGATTGTTTCCCAATCCAGGATAAATAAATATGTTTAAACTAAAACTAAGCCCCTTAAAGGCAAAAAATAGTGTTTTTGGCCTATAGATAGAATGAAAACTATTGCATATAGAGAAAAGCTGTTGCTTGCTTAAATGTTCAGCTCATTTAGCTCTACTAAAGTCGTCATAGGGTCGAAGTTGTCAGATGACCACCTTATAGGGGTTACAGCCCATTAAAGGCGAAAAATAGTGTTTTTAGTCTATAGCAGATAGAGAAAAGCTGTTGATTGCTTAAATTTTCAGCTCATTTAGCTTTACAAAAGCATTCATTGGGTTGAAGTTGTCAGATGACCTCTTATAAGGATTACAGCTCCTAAATTAACATTTTTCATGTTTTGGGCTTATATAATGATAACTATAGCAGATAAAGAAAAGTGGTTGCTTGCTTAGTTCAGTTCATCGATAAAGCTCTTAACAAAAGTCTCTATAGAGTCAAAGTGTTCAGACAACCCTTAAAATAACATTTTGCATGCTTTTGGCCTACACAATGAAAACTGTGGCTGAAAGAAAAAAGCTGTTGCTTGCTTAAATGTTCAGCTTATTGAGCTCTACAAAGTTCTTCATAGGGTTGACATCAAGACCAGGTGAGCGATTCAGGCTCCTGGTAGCCTCTTGTTATTAAGTTCCCATTCTCAAATTAATGTGTTGAAGGGTACTATATGTAGTGTTTCCATAATGATAATCACAAATGGTCCTTTATATTGTTTAGCCTTTTAATTTCAATGATGCAGTTGATTTATTATCAAACCTGGTTAACTCTCCTGTTCCAAAAGTATTGGAATCTCTTGACATCCACTCAGTTACCAATAAACTTTTCTTCAAAGATCTCTGTAACCCACCTCAGAGATTTCTTTCAAACATTACACACTTGGTCTCTTTTCCTCTTCGGTGTTTGTGATATTTATACTTGTTGACCAACCTGTATGATAACTGTTGCTAAAGATAGGCAAGTTGCAACAGGCAAGTTGTATGATAAATTGAGAGTTATTTTTCCTAGATGGCCAAAACTGACCATATTCAAAGTTTTGACACTATCTTGAAGACCATAAGTACTAATAGAAAGGTAGACATTAGAGGTCAAAATTGTTTGATCCTGTATTAATAGTTTTGTATCTCTGAAATTGATTTTCAGAATACGAATTTTAAACTTCTTGGTAGATTTTCATGAAACTTTCACATATTACTAATAAATTAAAGAGATAGGAAAGGAAAGGCAGCCTATTGATTTTTGGGTCAAAGGTCGAGGTCACACCTATATAGGTTAAAAGTTTCTGAAACCACTGAAACTTTGAATATGGACTTTATGGTGTTTGTGAAGTTTTGTCTTCTTTAACTGCTGCATTTGACACACTGAATTGGCGATTAGCAGCGCGACAGATGTGCTGTAGCAAGCAGGACTGCTTACACTTCAGGAACATCCGAGTTCACTCTCGTTACGACTTCGGTTCGGTTTGTTGATTGCTATTCCGGCAGCTGTTTTTGTATTTCTGTGTTTTATGTTATCTGTTGGTGTTTCCTGTTTTTTCTTTGCCTTTCGGACTTTGATATGCAGATGCCAGCCGGAGTAAGAACATAGAATTGTGCTTATGGCATGAAACCTTTCTGGGTTGGAGAAAATCAAAAGCGATCTTCCTTATCAAGCATCAAAATTGGACGTTGATTCTTTATAGATATTATTTCACCTTCATCGGACAAATTTTGAAGTTTCCTTACGCTAGTATTTAAAAAAAAACTTTAAGTGCTTTAGAAAAATTAAGTAAGAAGTGTAAACTTGTTGAGCCCATTGATGAGATGTGTAGTCAACAGTTTATGTGTTTATATCACCCTTTGACCTCGAAAATCTGATTTTTTTAAATATAAAACTTTCTGAAAGCTTTGTATGGTACCCTTCACATCTTTGTTTACTTGATCTATCCTAACCATATTGAGATTCGGAAGCTCCAGAAAGGAGGTAAGCCATTCAGGCTGAATAAACCAACTTAATTTACCAAAGAAGGTAAAGTAATTAATTGTAAGTAGTATTTTGATACCTTTAAGGTACTATATTTATATATAATAAAATGAATTTGTACTCAAGCTAACATTATGAAAACAGCAACGTACTTATTATATATATATAAAAAAACACGTACTCAAATGTTTTGTTTTAATGACGTTTCAAAAATTTATCCGCTATGTCAGATTGTTCACGGAGTTTGCCGGAAAATAATTCTTTCAAATTCTTTCAAATAAATACACTAAATTTGGCATTCATTTCTTTTTGTTTTCTTGTTAGGCTAAAACATCATTGTGTAAGTGTATATCTGATTTATATAAAACCTTAACAACTTTGAAAACCGCATGTCGGAAACAAACGAATATAACGAAGTTACGCATGACGGAATTTTTAGGCTAAACGATCTCTTCCGACTTATATTCAGGAGCGCTGTATTTATATTTGTAATAGGTTGTAAATATGTTTGAATGTTCATTCAAACAGTAAATGATAAATGAATCCATCTTTTGAAATTGTTCTTGTAGTAATTGTATGTTGTCTCCCGATACGAACTTTTCGGATTATTTTGAAAGATAGAAAAAGAAAGAAAGAGTATCTGCAACAGTTTTCATTCTAAAGGGCCAGAAATGTAAAACAAAATCCTTTGAAGGGCCATAGTTTCTATAAGGGGGTCATCTGACAACTTCAACAGTAGAGCTTAATTGACCAGTTGAAAGATCTCAAGCAATCAACAGCCTTTCTCTATCTGAAATAGTTTTCATCTTATAGTCTTATAAACATAAAAAAACGCCACATTTTTACATTCAAAGGGCCATAACTCCTGTAAGCAGTCATCTGAGAGCTTCGACTCAATGGAGTTTTTCAGGAAAGCTTAACCAGCTGAAGATCTAAGGGGACGACCATGCATTTGATCTTAGGGGGGCTGGCTGTTTGGGTCAAGTCAGACTATATATTTTCTCAATTTTGATGCTCAGAAAATTTATTTTCTGCCGCGACGTAAGCGGCAAGAATATTTATTTTCTATATACCATACTAAAGAATCTTGGGACCGATTTAAAAAAAAAATCAAGGAGGTAAAGGCCAGATTACTTACTTCAAAGTTTTTCCAGACCAGAATGTTTATTTACAAAAACTGCTGCGGACACTCCCCTTTTCTGAATCAAATGGTCGTCCCCTAAGCAAGTGCATAGCTTTTTCTCTTTCTGAAAAGTTCTCAAGGCCAAAAACATAAATAAACGTTTTTTTTTACCTTTAAAATGTCATAATCCTTAAGAGGAGTCATTTGACAAATTCGACTAAATGGAAGCTTTGGTAGAGCTTTTGATGCTGATCAGGTCGGGAAGGTTGCATTAGATTCTCCTATCTCTTAAATGCTTTTTTATTCAACGTTAAAAGCCAAAAATAGTAACGCCTTCTTTAGTAACAGCGGTCATGTTTTTTTATGAATCAAAGTTCGAAACACAACTTTTGTGCAGTACACCATAAATCAATCATACCAACCAGTTTCAAAGGCCCGAGAAGATTTTTTATTAATGTTACAGGGAATAAAATGTTTAATTACCCCAAGCTGAACAGGGACTCATCAAGGTACTTTGGAGTACCCATACTTAATCCTCCCATTGAATGTGTTACAATGGAAGTTGATCTCTCTGATCAGTTAAAACTCACATCTATGGAGAGGAGATTTTCTACCGTAAATGACCCTTTTCAGTGTGAGATGCGAGCACGTGCAGCGATCTCACACTGGTCAATTAACCAATAAGAACAGCCGGTGCTGACATTGATCGATGATGTCGACCAATGAAATGCAATGTTATCCAAAATTTTCGATTTTTAGCTCACCTTGCCGAAGGCAATGTCAGCTTTTGCCATCACTTGGCGTCCGTAGTCCGTCGTTCAACTTTTCAAAAATCTTCTTCTCTGAAACCGCTTGGCCAAATGTAATGAAACTTGATAGGGTTGTTCTGTAGTTTGTCCTCTACAAAACTATCGTTCGAAATTTTGATTTAACAAAAAACATGGCCGCCATGGCTAAAAATAGAACATAGGGGTAAATTGCAGTTTTTTTGCAAATTACCCCAAAACCGTAACAGATATCAAAATTCTGGCCGGGTAAAAGTGATCAGCACCTCAAGATCTACCTGCCCAGAAATTTTCAAGAAGATCCAACAACTGATGTAGGAGTTATTGCCCTTTTTCTGGATTTAAAAAAAAATACTTATTTAGCCCCATATCTTGAAAACTATACAAGATATTTCAAAAAATTAAATTGCATATGACTAAGCACATCAAGATCTACAAAAGTTGTAACAGAGTCAAAGTTGTAATTATCGTTCCTTTAGGAGTTATACCCCTTGGATTGTAAAAAATTACCATTTTCACAGCTTTTTTTTTTTTAACTTTTCAAAAATTTTCTTCTCTTAAACCGCTTAGTCAAATGAAATGAAACTTGGTAGGGTTGTTTTGTAGTATGTGGTCTACAAAAATATCGTTAGAAATTTCGATTCAACAAAAAACATGGCCGCCATGGCTAAAAATAGAACATAAGGGTAAATTGCAGTTTTTTGCAAATAACTCAAAAATGGTAACAGATATCAAAATTCTGTTTGGGTGATAATGATCAGCACATAAAGATCTACCTGCCCTGAAGTTTTGAAGAAGATCAATGGTTGTAGGAGTTATTGCCCTTTTTCTTTTAAGACTAATATCTTGAAAACTATACAAGATATTTGAAAAATTTAAATTGCATATGGTTAAGCACATAAAGATCTAAAAATTATGTAATGGGGTCAAAGTTGTAAGACCTTTCTTGATAGGAGTTGTTTCCCTTAGAACATTAAAATTGATAATTCCACAGAGTAGCAGTCCTTTGTTAAAATATCCAGCTTATAAGTATCATCGAATACAAGGTGAGCGATTAAGGCTCCTGGGAGCCTCTAGTTAGAATGAAGCCACCTAAGGTTTTAGTATATAGAAATTTAATTTGTACGGAAGAAATAGGTACTTACACGCGGTTTTTTTTTTGTTTTTTTTTGTTGAAAATCGGCAATGATCTTTCACTCGTGATAGAATTTTTAGGGTCTTTTGGCTGGTTCCACTGCGCTCCACTCGCAAAAAGACTGAAAAATTCTATCACTTGTTAAAGATCAGCCGGTCTTTTCCGAGAAATTATGTAAGAACTTATAAATCTTGTTGTATGAAGGAAAAATTTTCCTAGTATAAAAGATTTACCTGTTGAAAATTTCACATTGGCAAAATACCTCAAAAATGGTATTTATACAAAAGAAAATGTGCAAAATAAATGTCAAAGATAAAAACATTAAATTCATAAAAGAAAATTATTTAGTTGCAAAAATCGTAGATATGAGCAATTTCTCTCAGAGATCGGAGTTTTTTTTTTCCTTCAGGTAAAAATCATCTTCCTATTAGTAGTTTTCATTTTCAATGAAGGTTCGAGTTGAACTGATCAAAAAGATTAGCTTCTATAATTACAAAATTCTATAGATAGATTAAGCACCATTACTCAAAATACCTTGACGAGTTCCTGTTCAACTTTGGGGAATGAAACATTTAATTCGCTATAACAGATGACGAGACGACGGACGCCGAGCAATAGCTCACATAGACCTTTGGTCAATGTATTCAAAATAAAAGGCTCCAAGGAGCCTGAATCGCTCACCTGATTTAAATGCCCTTTTGACATTTCAAGGACCATAGCTATAGCCTAAATAAGATGCCATCTGACAACATTGATTAACTTAATGTATTAAAGTGTAGTGTTCAATAAGTTGAACAATTTAGACATCAAAAGCTTTTATTATATTCTACAGTGTCATCATGGTTATCCAGCTAAAGGGCATAAACAGTTATTTAGACATTTAAGGGACCATAACTCCTGTAAGGGGGGGGGCAATAAAAAGTTTCCATCATATTGAATGTTTGTAAGGCTTAAGTAAGCAATATTGTAATTTAAAAAATTCTCTATATTTAATGATTTGCAAAACAATGGAGAAAGGCTGTGAAAATGGACACTTTTGACGCGCTAAGGAACTCCTAAAAGTAAGGGTCTTACAACTTTGACCATTTTATGGATTTTGTAGATCTTTATGCGCTTAACAAGATGCAATTCAAATTTCTGGAATAACTTTATCAGTTAGCTTAAAAATAAAGAAAAGGGGCAACAAATCCTACTTGGGTGGATCTTCAAATTTTCACTTCTATTCCGCATGAACAAATCAATTCACGATTGGCACAGCTGATTACACACTGTTTTTTTTTAAAAAAGAAAGGAAAACGCAGGTACAAATATCTAGTAGTCGATTGCAGTAAGACTTACTTTGTCATCAATGAGTCTAAGAAAAAGAACAAATATACAGAACACCAATATCAAATAATCGACATGCTTAATTTTCTAGCTTATCGACAACACATATTCCATATTCTTTCGTTTTAACATATTTGTTAACTTTGGTGGACGTGTTTTTCACCAAACAATAGGGATTCCAATGGGCACTAATTGTGCACCTTTAAATTGCTTGCTGATTTGTTATTTCATTCATATGAAGCAGACTTCTTACAATCTCTTCTAGACTTTTTTTGCGAGCTTCCGCGCGCAATTTTATTTTTATTTTTAAAGAAACTATAAATGTTTTAGCCAAAAAACACCATCCTGCCTTTTTTTTTACTCAAAGCACTGTCCTACCTTTTTATTTCTGTATTTTTGCCATCCTGCCTTTTTATTTCAAATTTCACCATAGCCCCCCCCCCCATAAAAATCAAATGGCCGCTCCCTCATTTGCGAACTCAGCTTGAAAACCTGCCATTTACCCTCTCCCCATGTTCTATTTTTAGCCATGGCGGCCATGTTTTTTAAGGAATAAAAAAATCCAAACTATAGTTTTGTGTACAAGAGCCAATAAACTGGGGTACGTTCCATGTTTGGACTTATGGTGTCTGAGGAGTAAACATTTGAACAAGTTTACGGACGGACGACGGACGCCAAGTGATGGCATTATTTCACTTGACCCTTCTGGTCAGGTAAGCTAGAAAGAGGTCAATTCAATTTAATCTAATACCCTCGGACCACGCCTCGCTCATTTTTTCCGGAAACATTTCGACATTGGTTTTCATTTATATTTTTTTCGTCAATGTTATTAATACGTTTGTCACCCTCATTAATCGATAAAACGCTTGAAAAGAACAACAAAAATAATTTAGAATGGATTTTGAGTTTAAGCAGAAAACAAATGCTGAAAGATCTAAAGTAGAAGAGCTCTTCGATTACGAGGGGTGTAAAGTAGGCAGAGGGACATATGGTCATGTTTACAAAGGCAAAAGAAAAAATAGGTGGGGTGTAATGCAATTATAATAGAGCTTGCGTTCGACATTCAAACCCAGGGTGCCCCAGGTAGGAAAAATGTAGCTCACTGGGGCAGAACGAGAACAATTTGGGTAATGACGTATTATACCTAGGTTGTTCCGAATGTACACTATTGTTTGTTAAAAAGATCATTGACCCATACAAAACAGAGGTTACCCGCGTTCTGTTTTATATTTCAACCCAGGAAAAATAATCTACCCAGGCTGCCTAGGGAGGGAACTTCGAACGCGGCCAGAATTTTCAATAAACTGCCGTGTAGATACATTGTTCAGATATTCATAAAACAGATAGAATATATTCTCCTATTGGTAGACAAACTATACTTTGTGGGTGTGAAAACGTGATTCCCAGATTGGCTTTGTGTCAGCATCCTGCTTCATATTATCATTTTCATGTCCATTTTTTACCTCCTTGCATATTCATCTCCCTACTTCTACTTCTGTTCTATGCTCTGTCACGGAGTGTGACGGCTAATCTGCAGTTGGCTTCCAATATCGCAGATAAAAATATACATGTACTGGAATTTACTCTGCTTGGAAGTAATTAGGGCAATAACTAATTGAAATGAAACTTAATTTTTCTTAGTAAGCATGTACATGTAAGTTGTAACAGTACTTGCCTCATTGTAGTGTTAATAATAAGATGCAGGTTAAACCTGTGACGCTCCCATAGTGACAATATTAAATTTATTCATTTTTATTGTTGGAAAAAAAAACCTAGCTTTTTTTGTGGGTAACTGACGTCTAAAGATGTTCAAAGAAAAAAGTGTTAAAATGACACCAAAAGTTCCAGAAAACAAGCATGCTTAACAAGGGCGGATCCAGAGGTCTGTGAAAGGGGGACGTAATTGCTAAAAATGTCAGATTTTGATGAAAATTTGAAGTTGCTTGGTCAATTTTATACAGAAAAAAACATAATTTCTCGTTTGAAGGGGGGGCGCACACCCCATCCACCCCCTCTGAATCTGCCACTGCTAAACTGGACGTTGAAGGAAAATTCAGCTCAAAGTACAAATTTTAAAAAAATATTGACATTTCTACCATTATCAACCCCGAACGCTCGCTTTGGGATCGCATAAAATGGACATGACAACAAAGCCAGGGTTTTATAACATTCTCATTTAATATACAATCATGTACATGTGTATTGCTGCCTTAATTACAAATGTATTTTCATTAATTTTTCAGTACTGATGGTAGAGAATATGCCCTAAAACAGATTGAAGGGACAGGAATCTCCATGTCAGCATGTAGAGAAATTGCTGTAGGTACTCCCTAAAGCTGCAAAAAAAAAAAACTTCTTATGATGTGATAAATAATGTTTGTTTAATAAATGAACATTTACTGTACATGTACTTTTGAAAATTCTTTAGGTTAATTGCATATTATTAGATTTTTGTGCCCCCTTGACGACTTGTCAAGGGCATTAAGTTTCTCATATCAGTCTGTCCGTACAAATTTCTATCAAGCTTTTTCTCAGAAACTGTACATGAGAATAATATGAAACTTGGTAGGATGGTTCAGTATGACAAATTGTAAGTACTAAGCCACTCTCAGACCTGTTGGACTTCTACTTCCTGTGTGCTGGGTTGATGTGAAAATTTCTGTCAAGCTTTTCTCAGAAACTGTACATAGATTAATAGAATGATTAAAAACTTTGTAGGATGGTTCAGTATGCCAAACTGTATGTTCTAAGCAACTTAGGGACCCATCAAACTTCTACTTTCTGTTTTAGACTAGGTCGAGATGAAAATTTACATCCATCAAGCTTTTATCAGAAACCGTACATGAGAAAATTTTCAAACTTGATAGGATGGTTGAGTATGCCAAACTGTATGTCCAAAGGAAAGGAGTAGGTTCATGAACTGCCTTTTTGGCCCTAAAACAGGTCATATTTTCAAATTCATTTTTCAGATAAGATTATGGTGGCCAATTAGTCTAGAATAATTGCTTGTTACAAAACAAAACCAATTCTAAAGTTTTCTGCAATAATGTGACACTAGAGTTGAAAATATGCTAATTTCAGCAGCCTCAGGTTGCTATAAAATTGATCAATACATCAAAAACAAATCATTTCCCATTACACACTGCTATATATCCAGCAAAAAACCCCACAAATTTTCAACTAAAACAAACCAATATTGATATTTACATATTTACAGGGCCAAATACTGCGGTTCGTGGCTCTTGTCCTTTCAGACATGTCAGACTTCTACTTCCTGTTTTTGCCTAGGTCAAGATGAAAATATATGTCAAAATTTCTGTCAAGCTTTTCTCAGAAATCATACATGAGAATGATTAGAAATTTGGTAGAATTGTTCAGTATATCAAAAAGTACATCCTAAGCAACTTTCAGACATGTCAGACCTCCACTTCCTGCTTGTGACTAGGTCCAGATTTTTGTATGGTTTAAGGTCAAAGGTTGTTATGTCATGTATGTTGTTGTTCTAATTCAATTAAACAATTTTCATTTTCATGTGTACATGTATTATGATTGTTTGTAGCTGCTTAGAGAACTGAAACACCCCAATGTTATAAGTCTACAGAAAGTCTTCTTGTCACATACAGACAGAAAAGTATGGTTGTTATTTGATTATGCTGAGCATGATTTATGGGTAAGCATTACTTCAGCTGAGCATGATTTATGGGTAAGCATTACTTCAGCTGAGCATGATTTATAGGTAAGCATTACTTCATGGAAATTGTTTATTGAGTATACATTTGTACATGTGTTGTACATGGGTAGTTCCATTGTTGCATGTAACACAGTAATTCCATTTTTTTTTACATCTGGCAAAATCACCTACAAGCTAGTTTGGTGTGATAAAATTTCAAGACATTTGGTCCAGTAAACATGTAAAAAAAAATAAAAACACTAATTCAAAGTGTCCTAGATACATGTATATTTGTTTGGTCAAAAATCTTTTATTAAATGTCAGGACAAAATGATCAAAAATGTTGGAGCTACCTTTTCACAGATTTGTTTTAAAGGGGAAATGTTGTAGTAATGGAAGTGACTCTAAGAATAAAAAAATCACAATTGTTTCTATAAAAATTACAATTAATCATGTTTGATAAAATAATGATGTAGCTACAAGCTGATTTTGAATTAACTAATGGATTTGTAAACCAGCAAATTTTTACAGTCACTTACAAACTAAATTATATCAGAAAGTAATTTTGACCTTATTCAGATTGCTAGTGAGTTGCTGTTTTTAGAAACTGATGTATAAAAAAAATATCTTTATTACTACATGTATAATTGTTAGATGCTTTGATGTTTTGGCGTTTTATATAAAGTTTTATCTGACAATTTATTTCATAACTAGAAATTGTAAATAAAAGTTTAAATGTAGCTTTATACATGAACAGCATGTACCTTGTGCATTTAGAATTTTACCAAGTAGTTCAAGATGATCTAAGGATTTTGTGCTTATTTCATTTTTTAATTTAGATCTAAATTGTGCTTAAATTTTAAAAAGGAAATTTTAGTAATAATTGTTGTAAGCTTGCTTTAGTTTTTGTTTATATTTTCAGCATATAATAAAGTTTCATAGATCAGCTAAAGCCAGTAAAAAACAGATTGATGTTCCTAAAAATATGGTGAAATCTCTCCTTTATCAGATCTTAGATGGCATACACTATCTCCATGCTAACTGGGTATTACATCGAGATCTTGTAAGTCTTTTAGGTTGTTGCCAAAATCGTCGAAGCTTTAAATATTAAGTAGAAGAAATATGGAGTAAATATGCATTACAAAAAAATATTACTTAGGGCTGTTCTAGAAATAAATGTATTGGGATTGGGGTTTGATGGTACTTTTTTTCAAGACCCCATCATCTATAAAAAAATTTTTAGCTTTAAAAAAATAAATAATGAAAATTGTCACAAACACCATCACCCATATAAACAAAGGAGCAGTACTTTTAGAATGATAGAAAAAGTAAAGTTATTTTGCTGTCAGATTCAAACAAAACAATTGTAAAATTTTACAATTTTTTTTTTTTCATTCTTTGTCAAATACATATGTTCTTATTAACAAAACAAAAATGTATGCATACATGTATGTCTTTAAAAAAGCCTTAAGTAACAAAGAGGATTAATTTCTTTATATTTATAATTCAGAAACCAGCTAATATATTAGTTATGGGAGAAGGAGAAGAAAGAGGAAGAGTTAAAATTGGTAAGATACCCACTTCAAATTTTACTTAAATGGCTACGCATACCAATTTTTATGATATTTTTTTCATATTGAAACTGGCATGATTAGTGTAAAATTCCATAACCTTTTTGTAGTTTTAAGTGAGAGGCAACAAAAGTATAGTTCAGTATGCACCAATAAAAACCTATCTGAGAACTTTCCACTGAACTATTATACAGATAAAGAACAAACAGAGATTTTGTTAGGATTGAAAATAATGAGTTGTGGAATAAGTGTATGTGACACAGCTCACATTACAAGCGGTAATTTAAAAAGACCACAGGAGTGAGGCTTGTTTAGGGTATATTGGGATATGGGATATTCACACAATTTTTTCATGGGATACGGGATATTTGAGGCAAAACTTACTGGGATATGGGATATTTAAGTCCATTTTATTTACAGGGATACGGGATACTGGAAAAACACTTTTTGGGATATGGGATATTTGATGAAAAAATTACGGGGATATGGGATATTGGTATCCCCCCTAAACAAGCCCCAGGAGTTGATTACTTGTTTATGCAGGATGCAATTTTCATTTTCATTTGATAATGTCATTAATGATGCAAATTATGCTTTTTGATGTACCTGTATATAAAATTACTAGCAAATGAAATAAGTAATATCATTCATAGTTTGCTTTTTATAAGCTGACAAGTTTTTTCCGAACTATCTAATTTGCTTTTGACACAATTAGCAAAGACATGTTATTGACATGTATTTTGCAAGACTACTTGATTTTCCTCTGATTAGTTAGCTTATTAAGATATTTTGCTCTATTTCAGCTGATATGGGGTTTGCCAGACTATTTAATTCTCCTTTAAAGCCTTTAGCTGATTTAGACCCTGTTGTAGTGACATTTTGGTACAGAGCTCCTGAATTATTATTAGGAGCCAGACATTATACAAAAGCTATAGGTAAAACATGTTATGTATATTTATAGAGTGAAATCTTTGTGTATGGATTGCTGGTGTCTCTAGAAATAAGTAACAAAATTTCCAGTTAGATTTATAGATATAGCTAAAATGACTTATAATACATGTATTATAACTATATTTATACAAAAATCTAAAGATTTTTATATTGTTCATGTAGCTATTTCAGTAAAATCCACATTGGTTCATATGAAGCTTTAAAAAAAGGGTTTTTAATTTTGATATCTTTTCCAGAATATGACTATGAATATCACCTTAACATTTGTTTCAAATTTCAGATATATGGGCTATAGGTTGTATATTCGCTGAATTGTTAACTTATGAGCCGATATTCCATTGTCGACAAGAAGACATAAAGACTAGTAATCCATACCATCATGACCAGTTAGACCGTATATTTAATGTGATGGGGTTCCCACAAGGTAAATATGATAACCTCCACAATCAATATCATGACCAGTTAGACCGTATATTTAATGTGATGGGGATCCCACAAGGTAATAACAGAATCATACTGTTTACTGTTTACTGCTTGAAAAAAACACAAATACATGTAGCACCTCTTCAAAGCATGCAGTGTATTAGAATTTGCACTGTAGTTTATTGTTCCCTGCAACACAGGGCCGGGACAGAAATGCCGGGAGTCTGTGTGTGCATCCATCCATCACACTATTTTTTATAACAGTTTTCTCAGCAACTATTAATCATAGGCTTTTGATATTTGGTATGTAACTTCAGGTAGGGGTCCCATATGGTGGGATGTGTTTTCAGATCTGTCGCTCATCTACTTCCTGTTAAATGGACCGACTGTTCTTGTTTTCAAAGTGTCTCACATTGATTTAATGCTGCTCCTTCTTGTTCCTTCATTATCAGAGAAATGTATTTTAGAAATTCAAAAGCCTCAATATAGTTTTCATTATATTTTGCAAATATATACATGTAATTAAATGTTCCTGAAGTAAGTACTTTTATGTTTCAGATAAAGACTGGGAAGATATACGTAAAATGCCAGAACATGGCACATTAACTAAAGACTTTAAACGTTCCAAGTAAGTCAATTAACCTAATAATATATAGAAATATGAGATGCATGAGCCCTTTAGTTTATATTTTGTCTGTTGTTCTGTCCTTTCACAACATTTTGGCCGGATTTCATGGAGTTAAAAATCCGGGTTATAAAATGGTGAATGTCGGGCGTGCCGCGTGCGGGTGGGGAAAAATTTTCGTAACATTTTTCTCAGCAACTAATTATCACAGCCACTTGTTATTTGGTATACAACATCAGGATGGGGTCCCATAAAGTGGGATTCGATTTCAGGTCTGTCGCTCACCTACTTCCTGTTAAACGAAATCCGGCCATTTTTGACTTTGACAGATTTTTTGAAAGTTAAGAACTAAGAAGCATATAAGAGATACAGATCTGAAAAATGCAAATGTAAATATTATCTTTATTGTAAATTTCAAGGGTTATGATTAGTTGAAAACAACTTTATACATTTTTTACACCAGATGCTTGTATAATTTATGGTCAGGAAAATTATGACAAGTTATGGTCTATGATAATGTTCTTGTCACAAAGAATGAAGATATTAACTCTTTTTAATTTTGTTTGTCAAGTAGTTGTAATATATTTGAAAATAGATATAATTTTCTTTTTATTTACATGTTAACTATCTAAAATTGGTGACCTAAGTCTGCCAGGTTTTTAATTTGAAGTCTATGTTTTTTTCTGATTTTAGTTATGTAAATTGTAACTTAGTAAAGTATATGGAAAAACATAAAGTAAAACCAGATAGTAAACAGTTCCATTTGGTAGGTACATAAAATATATATATGAAAAACTTTTAGTCTTTTTATATGGTAAATATACTTTAGAAATCTAGTTCAATATTTATTTTTGATTTGACATATTTTGGCTTCTAGATATTAAATGTATTTGTCATATGATACTTTGTCTTAAAACATACTTTTCAATACACACAAAAAAATTACATGGCACTATTTTCCATCAATGTTTGTTTATTCCTTTTTATATAAAGATAACTGAACTCTTTTTATGTAAAGAAAACTGAACTATTTTCATCGTATGGCCATCACAAATCTGATCCATAATTTAATCCTGCCAAACAATTATCATTATTTTTTTTCACTGGAATATAATGAGGATGAGTACACCATATATTTGAATGATTCTTTTCTAGTTACAAAAGCTTCTGACTATGGACCCTACTAAGAGAATAACCTCAGAACAGGCCATGAAAGATCCTTATTTTACAGAGGATCCATTACCTTCACAAGAGTAAGTCTCATGTGATCAAATTATATATAAAGCCCACCTGTTGCAGATGGCAGATAAGGGGGCATTTCCCATTGATGTTTGTTGTCATGACAAAACTTATCATCTTAGATTTTGTCAAAAGTTCCTTTTTCTAAAATGAAAAAAATGGCTCATTTTAAAGTTATAAAGACAGTGCTATAATGTTATTGTTGTTGTATATACTAATTTGATTAAATTACATGTAATGAAGGCAAAAACATTCCTTATCCTAATTGAGAAAAAGATTCATTTTAAATTTAGAAAGAAAATGTTGTAATATTATATTATTACTATTGTTCAAAGGTAAAAACATTTACTTTTCTATGCAAGTATTTCTACTATTGAATTATTTATAATTACAGTGTGTGTTTGAAGGTAAAAATTTTCTAAACAAAAAACGACTCTTCAAGGGATTTATACACTATTTTATTCATTTTGTTGCTACTAATATATGTAAATCTTTATAATTACAGTGTGTTTGAAGGTAAAAACATTCCCTACCCCAAGAGAGAATTCCTGACAGATGATGAAGATGACAAAGCTGACACAGGAGCAAGCAAGGTTGCCAAAGTTTGATGTTGCAATATTTGTTGACATTTTTATACGACCGCAAAAAATTTGCGGACGTATAATGGTATGATGCTGTCGTCGTCGTCGTCGTCGTCGTCGTCGTCTGGGGACATTTGGTTTCCGTGCGATAACTTGAGTAAATATTGACCAATTGTTATGAAATTTTTATATGATGTTTGTTACCACTAGAGGAAGGTTCCTATTGTATTTGGGGTTGGTGGCCCCTACCGTTTCAGAAAAAGGGGCCAAAAGGGGATAATACGGGTGTATTGACAAAACTGTTGTAGAATGTTTATTATTCATTTGATTTTGAAAATTCTTTTTTTATTGAATTCCTTATTAAATTCTGTCAACAAAATGTTTAAATAGTTTTGATGTATATTGAACCGTTACATTGCTACAGGGGGCCAAAGACGGGCCACACCCAAAAAATCAACTTTTTTATTTGTGGTCCGATTTTCAAAATCTTTTTTTCATTGGAATCCTTGTGAAAATCCCTGCCTGCATTTTTCAATCAGATTTGAAATATCTCTTACTGTTTTCGAGATATAAGGGGACGAAGGGGCAAAAAACGCCATTTTTAAAAGTTGGTCAAGGCAAATGGTTTTACACAAGAAATTTAGCTGTAGTGGGCCAGCCAATTGTTATGAAGTTTAAATATGATGATTATATACACTGAAGGAAGCTTTTTATTGCATTTTGTGGTCCTAACCTTTTTTTAAAAAGGGCCAAAAGGGGCTTAATCGTGTCAAAAATGTCAATGAATATAGAAATATTTTTTTTTTCTATTAAATGTTATTGTAAATATATATGTGTCAAATATGCATTTTAAAGTCCACCATAGGTTGCATGTGTAAAAAAGCTTTATAAGTCCACCATGGGCTGCATGTGACCAAAGCAATAGACTATCCATATTGGGCCTCCAATGTACAGGGTTCAACTTGTTGCGGTCGTATCATGCTGCGCTCGGCGTAGCTTTTTATTAGAAGTTATGAGAACCCTATATAAATTGTGCCATGACAAAACAGTTTATTGTAAAGGGTAGTCTGGAGAATGAAAAAATCAAAACTTATTTTTTCTGAAAAACGTAAGCCTTTATTTATTTACATAATCTTATGAGTATCAAAAAGACCTAACTAAAAATATAACAACTTTTAAAAATGCTTAAATACATTTTCTAAAAATCTAGCTATTTACATTTGAATGGGAAAATTCCTATAGTAAAAAGGGTACAGGAAAAAATGTCAAATTTCTATTGTGACGTCATATGACGTCAAAATGCACTCCCTGATGTCAACAAAAACAAGTTGATGACAAAATACCTATTTGGTCAAAGTGGTATTGTAAAATTCTTTGATAGTGATTTTTGAAAATTTGGCATCTCCAAAAAATGGCTGCCATTTACAATGGGAAAAACAAGGGGGCAAAGTGATTTTGCTTCATTTATCTTAGAGGTAAACTTTTCTTTCACTCTTTTTTTTTTTTAAATTTAGTTATGTTTTTGTGCAACAATAAAAATAGCAAACATTTCAAATGTGCTAGTAATGGCATAAAGAAAACTTCTAAGAATTTCTGTTCTCCAGAGTATCCTTTACAGACAGTAAGTTTCATTTTCATATTTATTTTTAGTTTAACCCTCTTGCTGCCAAAGGGACATATGTGTCCACAATTGGCTTGCTGCCAAAAGGACATATATGTCCACTACCAGTTCGCTGCCACACTGACATATATGTCCACAGGACCAAAATATTACCTGCCACTGATTTATTCCTTATTATTTAACACGCCTGTTCAAAATAGAAAAAAACGGCATTTTATGACAGAAAAATAGCTAATAAACAATATGGAATCAAATATAAAGGTTGTTTTCATATATTGTAACCGCAGCAATGTCAAAAATAAAAGAAGACATCACATTTGATCGAAGATTCTGGCGTAACGCTATTGAAATGTCACAACATTGTGGCGTTGGCGACGTCATTCAAAATTTTAATCTGGCAGCAAGAGGTTTTCATGTATTGCTTTAGAATTAATCACATAGTAGAAGTCTTCTTTAACCTTTAAAAAAGCACTACTTAGAGGCAAAAATAAATAAAAAAACGAGGGAATTTTTCCAATTTTTTCTACGTAAAAAAAGACAGATCAAAGAAGTACCCTGGTCATACTTTCATGATTAACCATATATTTGGCAAAATACCAAATTCATAAGAAAAGATTCTATGCTTCCCCTTTTTAGAAACTTAAATCTTTATTTTCCACGAAACCAATTTTCTTTGGTAGTTATTTTGATACAAAGTTGAATTTATGTTTCTTTTTTTTCCAGGCTGGAGGTGCTGACCAATCGTCAGGTCACAATCAACCCCCTGCAAAGAGAGTGAGAGTTATGCCCCCTTCTACGGTCAGTAATTCTATGGTAGCCTCTGACTATCAGGTAAATCACATCACAACTCTTTTGCTGTTGTTCTGTGCATTTATTGTGATATATAACAAAAATACATTATGCATTGGTTGTCGTTTATTAAAACCTGATTATGGAATGCTGCATAAAATTATATTGCAAGCTCTGAATGTCTAAATGTATGAATCCTTACATTTTCTGAAAACCACAAGTAAAGATCATTTTAGGGGTGTACAAGAAGGATAGAATGTTTATTCATATTACCTTTTTTATATCCCATTTGTAAGTTTTGTGAAAAACATGTACAACACCATGCCAAAATTGAGTAACAAAATGTTTTCCCACTTTGTATTTTATATTAATCGCAATATTTGGGGGAATTTTTTACTGTTTCTGAGCCGATTTTCATAAATAGAATAAAAACCAACATATATTTTAAGTTTTTTTTGTTTACATGTATTTGGATAATATTTTATACTTAAAATTATGTCCTTACTCATAAATAAAACTTGAATAAAATGTTCACTATAATTCAACCAAAAATTCTTTGTGTTCTTGGTTTACTTTCTTCAATTGTCAAAGAAAAAATGAAATATATTTTGGAACTCACTCTTAGCACAGTGCTGAATACTTAAACTAGAATTAGAGAAGTGCAAAACCTGATGTTTCAAGTTAGATAAAGAAGAAAACAGATATCAATATTCCCAGAAAATTAAAAGGTGTCCATTTTTATTGTAAGGTCAAAATTGTGAAAAGATAAGCATAAATGATGTGTGTTCCACTTTTTTGCATTGTTTTATATTAATACTCAATTTAGCAACATCAGGTCAGTTCTTTAAAACTGTTAATTCTCTGTAATCTCTTTGTTTATCTTCATGTGATATATCTTAAATGTAGATCAAAGTAGAATGTGTGTCGATAATTTTTTTTTGTAGTGTTGCATTAATATCTGGCTATGTTAATAGTGTAGATTAAGTCTGTTTTCTGCTAATTGAAAAAAAAATAAATAAAGTTAGGAAACAGTGGAAAATAAAAACTTGAATTAAAAGGTTTCTAATTTCACCAGTCACTAAAACTTATAAGGGATAAACAAGTCATTAAATTTTCTAACGCTGATATTTATAACATCATTTAGTTATGGGATATAACTATTGTTCTCATTGAATCAGTAGCTAAAACTGGTACCACATTAAACTGTTTCTTGACATCTCTGTGTACAGTCTTTAAAATTAGGCTGGACCTACTGGTAATATCCAGATAAAATTGGTTTAGTCCAGTTAAATTTTGCATTAATTTACATTAAACATATTGGAAACAATTAGCAAATTTGATAGGCATTTGGTCCACCAAACTCCACTTCCTAATTTCTTTGACTGTATGTACAATGCTGTGGTGTCACCTTTATCTATCTTTTTTCTTATTTCAGTTTACTAGTCTGAAAAAAAGGGAACATTTGTACAATAATTTACACCCACACTTTGATAATTTTCGGGGGTTCACTTGTACAAGGTTGCAATTGCAGCAGTACTTTTAAAACTAGATTAGTACACTGAAATTTGGAAAAGTATAGATAGGTAAAGCAACACCATAGCATCTTACTTTTATGCTGTAGGTTTTCCCAAAAGCTTTTGTGCATTCATTTTAGATATTTATTATGCATTCTGCATACAAAGTTTGGGGTGGGTATATGGGACATTTTATTTGACAAAATTGTTTCTCTGGGATAATTTCGGGTAGCGATAATCTTAGAAAGTTTGAATATTTTAAATGATTGTATCCTGAAAAATATCTGGTAGAACTCTATTTTGGAGTAAGCCATCACATCCATCATTAGTCGTTAGATTTTGTAATGTTTAATCATCATTTATTTCTAATTCTGTTCTTTTTTCGTATTATAATGTTTAATTTAAAAACAAAATTGAAAGCTGTATGTTCATTATCTTCAAAATAACTTTAGCATGGAAACAGACCATATTTAGCTTATTTAGTTTTGATTAGATGTATGTTCAAAGCTTGCTAATAATGTATTCAATTAACTTGCAGGTTTTTCAGGTAATGTCTAGTTTCTTATTAGCAAAAGATGACACATGCACTCTCATTGGGGTTTTGTATCATTGACATTCATTTCATTCCCCCTTTTTTCCTGCTTAACTCTCCATTGGAAAATTTCAAATAACAGAAAATGTTTGTAATCCAGAATTTTTACTAAGAAGAACATATTCAGAATATTTGAAATATAAATCCTAATCTATCAGGATCTGAAACAAAAGTTGATCCATTTTTTATTTGCTATGAATTTAGATTTGAATTATATGTTTTTTTTTTGCATTTGGATATTTCATATCTTCTCAATGTTTCAATTTAAAGATGGATGAGCAAGGTGTGCTGTTGTTACTGCATATTGTAAAATTTTGTACATTTTATTGTAAGAAGTAATGTTGTTTGCTCTGGATATTCATTCATATTTTTTCCCTGCGCTGACCATTTATTATACAGTCTAAAATGCTACTGAAATAAAGGTCAAGTTGGCATGGCTTACATGTTGATTTTATTTGGTTGGCCAGACAATAGCAAAGTGTATGCACATTAAAAATTGTTTGCTGTATTTCCAAAAGTTTTCTGGTTTCAAATTTTCTTGTAATAAATTTTGTAAATCAATATGATTTGGTACCTAAAAAGATGAAAATTTGGTTGATTTGAAATTTTGATAGGGAAAATTTTTTATCTTCTCACATAATTAACAAAAAAAGTTTTCTTCCTTTTGGGAATTATTTAATCCTTCAATCCATGTTTTTTTTTATTGCATCATTTTTTCCATCCAATTTTAAGACTTAATGAGATATAAATAATTGAATTTGACATCATTGGTGATATCAGTGAGCTCTTCTTTATATATTGGTCAATGAACTTATCAACCACACGAAGGAACCTAATGTTGAACTATATCTGATTCGGCATTGCAATGTTGTTGGGTTCTTGACTTAGGGGATGGGGTGGCTCATTGATACTTCCCCCTCCTGCTTGTATTATACATGTATATTTGAGATAAAAACTAAGGAAAGATATTGGGTCAACCCCAGAAACTCATACATTCACAAACAGTTTAGTATATCTTCACAATTTATTTGAAATAACCCTTACTTGAAAAAGCATTTACAATTTTTAAAATGACATTATTGATAGAATTTTTTTTTTTTATAGAAAAATTAATGAATTAAATTCTTAAACAATATAGCCATCAGCTGCAAAAAGTAAAAGTGCTTTTAGATGTCAAGGTTTATATTTAGGACAAAGATTATCGTTTTATGTGTCAATCTGTGAAACAAATGTATTACTAAAATCATAACCTGCAAGTTTACATTTAGCAAGCACACTGTCTATGCTCACTAATATGCATGTGTTTAATACGTGTTTAGCTTTTGCTTTCTATATATGTTTTTCTTTTCAATGTTTATTTGAAGGCACAGAACTGGTATCCCTATAAAAGTCAAGTAAGTCTTCTTGTTTCCCTTACAATTTTGGACACTTTTACTTTCAGTTGCCCAGTGGGGTATTTTTCTTTTCACGACTAACTTTTGCATTGTTTTATAAAGTCAATTTTGTTTCTGGGTTGGAAATTTTGTGCTTTATTCCTTTTATTAGCAACATCTTGTTTTCAGACATTTGTTGGAAATTTAATATTATATTCAAATAGTTAATTTTATGGATGTGTAATCTTTCAATTAAATCATTAAAAAATCATGCTTTCATGACAAATGTGCAATGTAGTAAAATCATTAATTTACCAGGAAATGAGCTGAATACCTGAATACCGAAGGGTCATGTGAACTAATGTCATCGTTAAGCATCCGTCGTCCGTCCGCCGTCTGTCGTTAACTTTTCTTCAAACATCTTCTTCTCTGAAACCACTGATGGGATTGCTTTGAAACTTTATACACTTGATCTTTAGGATGTCCTCTACCAAGTTTGTTAAATTTGTGAACGTGGACAAACCAACATGGCCGTTGCTACTAAAAATAGAACAGGGGGGTTAGACCATAGTTTTTAGCTACAACTCAAAAAGTGTAAGATACAGAAAATTCGAAGCAACATTCCTTCTTCAACATCAAAAGCTCTACCAAACTTTTCATTTAGTCAAAGTTGTGGGACGACTCCTTATAGGATTTATTTCCCCTTAATCGTCAAAATTGACCATTTTCACAGTTTTGGACTTTATCTTGAAAACTATAAGTGCTAGAGGAAAAGTTAGCATTGCAAAATTGTTCAGCTCATTGAGAGCTACAAAAAATGATTCAGTGTTAAAATAGTCAGATCATCCGTTTAAGAGTTATCCCCCTTTAACTGTTTTCAATCAATTTTAACTTGTTTGGCTTTTTTTTAAATGGAAAGCCTTGTTACTTTGTATTCTTGATCTTAAAAGTGTTTTCTATCCTAACTACATGTAGTTTCTTTAATGTTACTTACCAAGTACATGTAGACCATGTTGCACGCTTGGTAAGAGGCATTAGCATAAGAGATCAGGTGAGCGATTCAGGCTCCTGGGAGCCTCTAGTTTTTATAGCATATAAAAAAATTTGAAAATATCAAATGTTAGCATCTTTTGAATGTAAATAATTTGAGAACCTGATGCAGGTTGAATTAAAAATTTGCTTTTGGAATATGCATGTGGAAGGTTTATGGTTGCTTATTTTGTTATAAAATGTAATTTTTTTATCACAATGATATTAGTCAGTTTTGATACAGGATTTTGGTAGTTTGTTTGTAGAGAGGACATTCTGATATTCTCTGATTCTTTTTATATATTCATGATATATGGACCAGAAAGGAGGGGGCAAAATCGAGGCCAGTGCAAGTCCAGTTTGACCACAAGCCTCATGAAGTGTCAAAACATTATGTTTATATACACTCTCATTGGTTCAGGGTCTGTTTGTCAAATTTAAAAGGCTTGAAGCGATTTTGAGAAAACTTTTGTACTAAGTTTTTATGCCCTGCCTACGAAAGTAGAAGGAGCATATAGTGTTCGGGTCCTTTCGTCCATTAGTCCCAAATCCTCATATTTCCCAATTCCACTTACTAACAAGTGCTTCATCAATCATAATGGTATGGTAGGTGCACCTATTGATGCTATTCACAATGCATGCTTCAGATGCTGGATGTGACCTATATTTTCCTCATGGATGACCACTTACAGAAAAAATGGTTAAAGTCCATTCCTGCTAACTGACAAGTGCCACACCAACCATATTGGTATAGTAGGTGCACCTAGTGATGCCAAGCACAATGCATGCTTTGGATGCTGGATTTGACCTATATTTTCTGCATGGATGACCTCTTACAGAGGAATGGTTAAAGTTGAATCCTGCTTACTGACATGTGCCACTTCATCTTTATTGGTATGGTAGGTTCTTGTAGTGATGCTAAGCACAATGCATGCTTCAGATGCTGACTGTGACCTACATTTTCCTCATGAATGACTTTTTACAGAAGAATGTTTAATGTCCATTCTTGCTTACTAACAAGTGCCATATGAACCATAATGGTATGGTAGGTGCAACTAGTAATGCTTAGCACAATGCATGCCTTAGATGCTGGTTGTGACCTATTTTTTCCACACGGAAGAATGATAAAAGTTCATTCCTGCTAACAGGCAAGTACCACTTCAACCAAAGTAATATGGTAGCTTCATCTAGGGATGATTAGCATGGTATATGGTTCAGATGCTGGCTGTGACCATCTTTACTGCATGAATAAGCACTTAATATTTTGAAAAGTTCAAGTCAATTCCTGCTTAGTGACAATAATGAATAACGAGGTGAGCTTCATAATTGATAGATATAAACCTATAGCTAGCTGTCTTATAAATATAAAGGCGGGGCACTGTGTCTGTTCGACACATTTTCGTGTTTAAGGAAAAAAACCAAGGTTTGTTTTTAGTTCTGAGTTTTTAAATCATAGAGGTTTGCACAGAAAAGAATTATCTTGCAAAAGTCAACAGATAGCCCTCAATGACATCCTCTGCAACAAAATGCTAGTCTTTGTCAAATGCTAATTGATCTTTTGAGTTGTTATTTCTTAATAAGGAATAAGGTACAGACCATTTAACTTGGAGCAGGGAGGCCTCTGTTTTTTGTTTTGACTAAAAAAAATTCCAATGGCATGATGACAGAATATTTTTTTTATGTTAGAATTACTTTATATGGCAGAAATCCTTCTTCAGATTAATATTTTTCTTAACCTCTGCTGCCAATTTTTTTTTTATCCAAAATCTTTAAAAAAAAAAAAATTCAGAAAAAAACAAGGCCCCATTTCAAGTTTAGTGGTCAGTCCCTAACTTTTTTCTCATTTACAAGCTAGAGTTGGACAACTCCTAAGTTGTATATTGACTGGCCCTTGAATATGGGGTCATTTTTGGGGGTCATAACTATTAGCCAAGGATTTGCAGGAACACCAGTGTTGTTAACATATAGCTGTCATCTAAGGTCAATGAACATATTGCTTTAGAGATTGTGATGTTCTTTTTATGCCCCGCCAACAAAGTTGGGGGGCATATAGTTTTTTGGTCTGTTCGTCCGTCCTTCTGTCCGTCACACTTTAGTTAACCGCACTTTTTTTCGTCATCCTTGCATATATTCAAAAGATTTTTGGTATGTGAGTCTACCATGATGAGTTACAGGTCAAGTTTGAGTTTCCTTCTGGTCCAATTTTGTAAAAACAGTTTTATTTTATTTGCCAGCAGGGCATCAGTGTCATCTTGACACATTTCCTTGTTTTGTATATTTGTTTTTATGAATAAATTCCTCAATAATTGATGAAAATTGTAAGCCCATTGACGAGAAAACATTTCTATCACTTGAATTTGACTGCAATCAGCAAGGCTAATTAAAGTTGTAATAAGATGTGACCTAAAGGGTTATCGATTCTGTTTTTGCATCACACTTGTCACGTTCACTGCAAATAGTCATCAAGTCAAATTAGATAAAAGAGTACAGATGTGGGTATCTTGCTGAGTTTTGTTTTAAAAACAAAACTCAGCAAGATACCCACATCTGTACTCATCTGAGAGATAGAAACCTAATATCTACAACCCCATAATGTTTTCAGTAAAATTTTTTGAGCGAAGACAACTATCAAATAGCAACATAAAGCTATGTAAGCGATTTTTGTCTCGTCTGTGTCGAATAGTTCTGGAAGGCAATACAAAGGTATTACTTTCCAGCGGCAGAATCGGTGACGTAAATTTTTTTTGGTAAGACTTTTGTTGAAAATGAATTGATTGAAAACTGTAATAGCTAGGCATCTGGGATGCAATTGTAGTTAAAAGTTTTACTGGGTCTAATAACCACTTCTTTTTTTTGTAACAACGCAAAGTTTTATAGTCTGTATCTTGATAATTAAGAAACAAAGGTACAGATTTCAAAGTTTTGCACAATGATTTGTACATATTGAATATATAGATCTGTGATCATAGCAGAATTTGAAAAATGTTACTACATTAACAATATTTTTGCATATTTAGTGTACCGGTACCCAATTTTAGCAAAAATTTGAAGACATTGACAAAGATCCATACATGTTGGTTTGTTTTTCAGATATAACTGGTCTTATCAAATTGTTTTAAAAATAATATTAAATACTTATCTCATTTTTTTTTCAGCATATGCATAATGTCCAGGCACAGCAAGCTTTACAGTTTACCTCTAGTAACATATCACAGACATCCACATCATCAACCTACTCAAACAGATTCTGATTGGTTCACAACATCTACCTTCTCAAACAGATTCTGATTGGTTCACAACATCTACCTTCTCAAACAGATTGTGATTGGTTCACAACATCTACCTTCTCAAACAGATTCTGATTGATTCACAACATCTACCTTCTCAAACAGATTGTGATTGGTTCACAACATCTACCTTCTCAAACAGATTGTGATTGGTTCACAACATCTACCATTCAAACAGATTCTGATTGGTTCACAACATCTACTTTCTCAACTAGATTCTGATTGGTTCACATCCTTTCCATTAGATAAAACAAAGAAGATTCTGATTTGTTCACATCGTCTAATGTCTCAAATAGATTCTGAATAGTTAATGTCAAGTTGACCTAATTCCATTTGATGATAAAAAGAAGATTCTAATTGGTTCACATCAAGTTAATTTTCTATTTTCATTGGTTAACAAAAAGAAGATTCTGATTGGTTTACATCAAGTGGACTCTCCATTTTGATTGGATAAAACAAAGAAGATAAATTCCATTTGTAATGACATATTTTAGTTGTTTTTATTAATTAACAGTTAATGGATTCTATGCTAAAATATATGTCAGACATGTACTCTAAAAATCTGATTATTTAGTACTTTTCAGTCCAAACTATCAGTAACTCCACATGTGTATGAAATTAGGAAAAGAATTATAATGGAAAAGAATCATCATATGTCATATATTGTTTTGTAATTCATTAGGTGCTATTTTGATATTTCTGTGGCATTGGTGTTTTGTTGATATTTTAGCTCATTGTGTGCAAGGCAATGCTAGTTACATATACAATGTACATGTAATTGCCATTAAATGTGTTCATCTTTTATTCTTCTGATATACAAGAATTTTTATTGTATAGTTTTATATGTTTATGTAAATATTTGTTGTTTTGCACATCAACTTGGTAAAATTGCAGAGACTGTAATAGGTGAATTTTTTTCATATTTTGTGAATTTTATATCGGCAAAGTAATAAAAAAAAACATTTTCTTCTTGCAAAGTCAATAAAGGGACAGATTACTTAGAAAAAAAATAAACTGTGTGTAGATTTTAACAGACATGAAATTTAAAGCCTGCAAAAAATCTCTTTTTTACAGAAGATAGTGGTAAGATAATCTAATGTTCATGCATGTAACATATGTTCTGTGTAAAAGAATTTTTCTCTGGATTTTTATGAAATTTTGCAGATAAGTACACTATGAGAATGTCTTTAACTGAACAACAGAGGAGAGTGCAATACTGGAGAACTATAAAATAATGAAATATTAGCAGATTTTTCAACTGACCATATATATTTCAATGCTAATAAATATCAGCAAAATGGGATTATATGTATTTTTAACTTTTCGACAAACTAAGGCAACCTATTTTTACCTGCATCATCGAAGGTGAAAGCAGGTCTAGTAGCCGGGTCACTCTGTCCGTCCGTCTATCCGTCGCGCTATGTTGTGCCTGTCTTGTGTAATCTGAATCTCAAAAACAAAGCACTAGATCTTTCTGAAATTTTACACAGTGATTACAGATATATTGAAGATGTGCAATTCCCCTTTTGGGATCATTTTATAGTTTCGTTTAGAAATTAGGGGCCCAAAAGGGGCCAAAAAAGCGACTTTTTGTCTCGCCTGCGACGAATAGTCGCGGAAGGCGAGACATAGGTATTACTTTCCGGCGGCGGCAGCGTCGTAAACTTTTTTGTAAGACTTTTGTGGACAATAAATTGCTTGAAAAGTATATTAGCTAGGCATCTGATATTTGGTATACAGACAGTTCAGGTTATGTTCTATGCAACTGTCACCATGCCATGTGAACCTGACCCCATTTTTACGCTCCAATGACTCTGTGAACTTAGGTCTTTTTTCAGGCCATAACTTTTTTGTAAGACTTTTGTGGACGATGAATTGCTGGAAAAGTATATTAGATACGCATCTGATATTTGGTATACAGACAGTTCAAGTAATGATCTACACAACTGTCACCATGCCATGTGACCCTGACCCCATTTTCATGCTCCAGTGACTCTGTGAACTTAGGTCTTTTTTCAGGCTCTAAACTTTGTTGTAAGACTTTTGTGGACGATGAATTACTGGAAAAGTATATTAGCTAGGCATCTGATATTTGGTATACAGACAGTTCAGGTTATGGTCTACGCAACTGTCACCATGCCATGTGACCCTGACCCCATTTTCACGCTCCAGTGACTCTGTGAACTTAGGTCTTTTTTCAGGCCGTAAACTTTTTTATAAGACTTTTGTGGACGATGAATTGCTGGAAAGTTATAATAGCTAGGCATCTGATATTAGGTTAACAGACAGTTGCTGTTATGGACAACGCAACTGTCACCATGCCATGTGACCATGACCCTTGAACTTAGGTCTTTTTTTCAGACAGAAAACTTTTTGTAATAATTGTGTGGACGATAGATTGCTTGAATAGTATAATAACTAGGCATCTGTTATTAGGTATACCGACACTTTTTGTGTAGATATAAAGAAATGAAAGCTTAGGTAGTTGATTTTAGTGATGGTGCCGGCAGGCGAGACATACTTTTAGTGGCCACACTTGTTTATTTGTTTCAACAATAAGTTTTGTTCTGGTTGACCAATTGCTATGAAACTTTACAGTAATGTTACCTACTACAAAAGGAAGGGTTAGGCTGATTTTGGGTGTCCCCTTTTTTTCTGTTTTGAAATTAGGGGACGAAAAGGTGCCAAAAAAGCGACTTTTTTAATAGTTTCCACAATAACTTTTGTTCTGGTTGACCAAATGCTATAAAACTTTACAGTAATGTTACCTACTACAAAAGGAAGGGTTAGGCTGATTTTGGGTGTCCACTTTTTTTTCCGTTTTGAAATTAGGGGCCGAAAAGGTGCCAAAAAAGCGACTTTTTTAATACAATGTAGTTTCCACAATAACTTTTGTTCTGGTTGACCAAATGCTATAAAACTTTACAGTAATGCTACTTTCTACAAAAGAAAGAGATAGGCTGATTTTGGGTGTCCCCTCTTTTTCTGTTTTAAAATAAGGGGCCTTAAAAGGGGCCAAAAAGGCGACTTTTTTAAGACTAAGTTTCCACAATAACTTTTGTTCTGGTTGACCAAATGCTATGAAACTTTACAGTAATATTTCTTACTACAAAAGGAAGGGATAAGCTGATTTTGGGTGTCTCCTCTTTTTCTGTTCAGAAATTAGGGCCCAAAAGGGGCCAAAAAAGCTACTTTTATATTTGTTTCCACAATAACTTTAGTTCAGGTTGACCAAAGGCCATGAAACTTTACAGTTATTTTACTGACCATAAAAGGAAGGATCAGGTTGATTTTGGGTGTCCCCACTTTTTTTCGTTTAGAAATAAAGGGCCAAAAAAAAGGCCGGAAATGATACTTTGATTTGTTTTCCACAATAACTTTAGTTCTTCTTTAATATTCTTATAAAATATAAGGATCTTAAATATTTTTTTTCTAAATATTCATTGTCAGTCTATAAATTGGGTTGCATGTGACAAATAGCTTTGTCAGTCCACCATAGGATACAGGGGTCAAAAGCTATTTACTGTCCATATTGGGCCTAAAACGTACAGGGTTCAACGTTTTGCTGTGCAACGCAGGGCCAGACATCGATTGGTCTTGTTAAACTAAGACACCCTATTTTTTCTGTTAGTCTCTGTTACCAAATGTTTTGTATAAATCAATGTAAATGTTATTTGTTTTAGCTTTCATGTTGTAAATTTAAACTAAAACTTGTATCAATGCTGTTTTTAGATATAGTTTTGAGGATTTGTAAAATCATACTTACTGCAGTGATTTTGTAATGGCCATAAATCAGGTTTTTTGTCAGAATTTTCAGAATATGGAATATAATTCATAGTCATTTGATTCTAAGTAAAGATTTTTTTTAAAAATCTGGTGTTTTATTGAACATTTATTTTATGTTTTCCGAACGATTTTTCCTTATTATATGACCATCTGAGGTTTGTTGCCTATCACTCATTTTGCTTTGTCATGCTATTTCTTAGTGTTGGATTTTTTAGGGTTATAAGGTTTTACTTTTAATACTTTGGATTTTGTACCTTCCAACTATTAAACCCTCAGCAAACAAAGTTTGTGGGTATCTGTCTGTCTGTCTGTCTGTCTGTCTGTCTGTCTGTCTGTCTGTCTGTCTGTCTGTCTGTCTGTCTGTCTGTCTGTCTGTCTGTCTGTCTGTCTGTCTGTCTGTCTGTCTGTCTGTCTGTCTATCCACATATCTTGTAAATGCAACTCCTCCTAAATTGCCTAAAAGGATTTAGATGAAACTTTCCACAAAGGAAATGTATCATATGACGATGTGCATGAAGTAATTTTGTTTCTCTTGGATATATCATTTAAAGGAGATCATTGGACTTTTATTCAAAGTTTTTTTCCAAAATAAGAGTTCAACATGAAGCAGGCAGTATTGTTTGTTTGTTGCTCACAGTAGTCCCAAGTCTGCCGGTGGTACCTCTCAAATCATGCATTTTCATATTAACAGCTCACTGGTAATTTTCACCAGCTTTTGCATTTTGTATTTTTCGTAATTGTCTTGAAGGTGAAAATAAAACCAATTGTATTGCCTGTTTCAAAACATTTAGCAGCTATCACTGATCCTTGCTCTTTAAAGCAATTTTTGTGCTGCCATTGCAAACTGGTTGCTGTATTGGTTAGGTGGCGGCAGCATAAACTTTTAATATTCAAGTTTGATGTGCCCCTCCATATCTCAAGAACTAAAGTCCTATGCTGATGAAACTTAGTGTGAATGTCCCACTAGTTAGTTACTTTGCACACCCACTTTTGACCTTGACCTTGATTTTCCAGCTGAGTGACTTAATTTTTTTTTCAATATACATGTATAACAATAACAACGATAAAATCTTAAGGAGCAAATTTGTATCTCAGGATACTGCTTGTTATTTACAAAACAGAAATCATGATCATTTCATGTATTTGAACTTCTTGAACTCATATATTTATGCTGTATAAGTGATCCAATATTTCCAACAACTGTAAGGAGTCGTAAACAGTTGCCAGAAAGTTTTGCAAGTAATCTTGAGCATTTTTTAAACCCAAAAACAAAGTTTTGGGTCATATAGAAATCACTGTGTCTGTCTGTCCGACTGTCCACCAGGTAAACACAACTCCTGAACAGCTTGATAGATACTTGTGAAACTTTACGTAAAGGATAAACCACATCATATGGAGATGTGCATTAAGAATTTCCATTGCTGTCGGATATCATTCAGGGGAGATAATTTGACTTGTAAAGAATTTTTATGACCCGGCTAGGAAAGTAGAGGGGCATATAGTGCCCCTCTACTTTCTTTCCGAATGAATGACTTCTTCCTTCAAACTGACAAGTCATTTTAGTGCCACATGAACCATATTAGTATGGTAGGTGCACCTAGTGATGCTTTAGCACAATGCATACTTCAGATGATGGCTGTGACCTATATTTTCCGCATGGATGACCACTGACAGAAGAATGATTAAATGGGTCCGCTCGTCCTGCCGTTCATTCGTCTGTTCCAATTCCCCATATTTCCAAATTCCCACTGACTGACAAGTGCCACATCAATCATATTGGTATGGAAGGTACACCTAGTGATGCTAAGCGCAATGCATGCTTCAGATGCTGGCTGTGACCTATATATTCTGCATGAATGACCACTTACAGAAGAATGGTTGAAGTCCATTCCTGCTTACTGACAAGTGCCATTGCAACCATTTTGGTATGATAGGTGCACCTATTGATGTTAATTAGCAGAATGCATTCTTCAGATGCTTGATGTTACTATATTTTTCACATGGATGACCACTTAGAGAAGAATGGTATAAGTTCATTCATGCTTACTAACAAGTGCCACATCAACTATATTGGAATGGTAGGTACACCTAGTGAAGCTAAGCAAAATGCATGCTTTGGATGTTGGCTGTGACCTACAATTTCTGAATGAATGACTTCTTCCTTCAAACTGACAAGTCACTTTGGTGCCACATGAACCATATAAGTATGGTAGGCTTTAGCACAATGCATACTTCAGATGATGGCTGTGACCTATATTTTCCACATGGATGACCACTGACAGAAGAATGATTAAATGGGTCCGTTCGTCCTGCCTTTCATCCATATGTCCCAATTCCCCATATTTCCGAATTCCCACTGACTGACAAGTGCCACATCAATCATATTGGCATGGAAGGTGCACCTAGTGATGCTAAGCACAATGCATGCTTCAGATGCTGGCTGTGATCTATATTTTCTGCATGAATGACCACTTATAGAAGAATGGTTGAAGTCCATTCCTACTTACTGACAAGTGCAATAGCAACCATTTTGGTATGATAGGTTCACCTATTGATGTTAATTAGCCTAATGCATTCTTCAGATGCTTGATGTTACTATATTTTTCACATGGATGACCACTTAGAGAAGAATGGTATAAGTTCATTCATGCTTACTAACATGTGCCACATCAACTATATTGGAATGGTAGGTACACCTACTGAAGCTAAGCAAAATGCATGCTTCAGATGTTGGCTGTGACCTAAAATTTCCAAATGAATGACTTCTTTCTTCAAACTGACAAGTCACTTTGGTGCCACATGAACCATATAAGTATGGTAGGTGCACCTAGTGATGCTTTAGCACAATGCATACTTCAGATGATGGCTGTGACCTATATTTTCCACATGGATGACCACTGACAGAAGAATGATTAAAGTCCATTCCTTCTCACATGCAAGTACCACTGCAACAAAAGTGGTATGGTAGGTGCGTCTAGGGATGATAAGCAAGATACAAGGTTCAGATGCTGGGTGTGATCTTTTCCTGCATGAATGAGCACTTAGAATTTTAAAAAGTTCAAGTCAATTCCCGCTAAGTGACAATAATGTTTAACAAGGTGAGCTTCATAATTCAAAGATAAACTAGCTGTTTGATTATTAATATAAAGGTGGGGCACAGTGTCTGACACATTTTCTTTTTGAATAGTCATGCAGTTTTCAATGAGAGCTAGACTTTTTAGGGCAACCCCTCCTCAACCACTGAATAAATTTTGATACGCTCCCGAAGGGAGCGATAATGGTAGAAATGTCAATATTCTAGTTGTACTATGGGCTCAATTTTCCTTCAACATCCGGTAAATCACGCGCGGTTTCCCTGACTTTCTGCGTCTTTTTAACGCTTTTTTCTTTGAAAATTCCTGACGTCATTAAGCGCACACAGGACCGCACAAGAAAAGCTAGTTTGTTTTTATTTTCGAATAAGAATTTGTTACATTTGAAAACTTATTTTAGCTTGTAAAATATTTAAGGATACGTTCAAACTTCGGGAGCGTCACAGGTTTAACCTGCATCATATTAAAACTGTATGAAAGACAATCACAATATGTAGATGTGCATGAAGAATTTTCATTGCTATTTGATATCATTCATGGGAGATAATTTTGATTTCAACTTTTAAAAATATATTGGTAGGTCTCAGTTACCTCTCCCAAGTCAATAAACCATTTTCATATTTCAGGGACTGCTGAATAATTTAGTATTTTTTTTACTGAACCTGACCCGACATGGACTGGTTTACCATTTTTTGTATAATTGAGCAAAGGAAAAATAGTAAAGTTTTAACACATTATTTTAGGAAATCTAGATTAAAATTATTGAAATTATTGGTTTTAGCAAATAATATGTTTAAAGAGGGATCATTACTGTCTTTCTGAATGCAAATATGTCATAGAGCAAAAAGTTCAGGTAGAATGACCAAATGCCCTTTTACCCTTTTTTTTAAGCTAAAAATAGTTCCAAATCAACATCTTATTGATGTATCCTTATTTTTTAGTTCAAATCCATCAAGATTACAATGAAACATTTGTAAGAAAACATTACAAAATCAAGTTTATTCTGACCTTATTGATGCAATATTTTTTGTTTGTCCTACTCAGGAAAAGATAACTCTCTAAAAAGTGTTGAGAAGGACTAAAATAATCAGTCATCCCAAAAATATGAAAATAGTCTATTGGCCCTTGCCTCATGTAAAATTTCTTATCAAGATATTCAAGAAAATCTCTTCTGGAGCATCTGAGTTCACTCTTGTAACAACTTGTCAGTTTGTGTTGTCAATTTCTGTTTGGTTGATTTTGTGTTTGTTAATGTTTTGCGTTTCTTCATGCTTTTCTAGAATTCCCCATTGGCGCCTCCTTGCTTCTTTCACCTACACATTTCTATATAAAAATTTGTCACATTTTCCTGCCAATTGTCTCCCCTGAAAAGTATTTTTAAGAATAATGTTAAGTTTTTTTAAAAATTCTTTAATAGAAGTTATATTCATTTCATAACAAATAAATTAGAGAACTTTTTCAGCTGAAAAGAATAATGTTTTTTAAACGTTAAAAGGAGGTTTTGAGACCAATTTTTTAAATTTGATTTATTCTCTTTTATATAGTGCACAAAACAAATCTTCTTTACTTCTTTATAGCTCTCTCCGTTTAGAATTACCCTTTTTCGGAACTCGTTTTTTTCACATTCGCAATTCTCTAGAGTTTTCCTTTCTTGTTAGGCAGTAAAGGCAAAATGGCCGGTGTAGATTCTGACCCCAACTTTTTCGAGGGCACAGAAAAGCTGCTTGAAGTATGGTTTGAATCAAAACATGGTGATGAAAACTTTGATTTGAGAACTATTGAAAGGTAATCCATACAGCAAAAACACTGTCATATATAGATGCCAAAGGACAGATCTGTATTAACTCGTGACCAATGTCGTAATGACAAAGTCATGACGTCCAGGTTGGAAGAATTATGCAATTTGTTCAAAATTAGAGCTACAAGTCTTAAAACCACAAATTGAGATATTTAAACCTGTGATAAAAACATAATATGATGCAGGTTAAACCTGATAAGCTCCCGCAGGTTATTTAGTTGCAATGCACATTACGCTTTGTGTTGTTCCACGAAAATTAGAATGACAGTTTCCCGCCATTTTGAACAATATTATGACGTCAGTGAAATATATATAGCATTTTCATTAAAAAAAATCTTTACATGCATCCATATAGCTAGAAATATTCAAAATATTCATATTGATACAATCATTTACGTATTTTGATTTTAGAAGTACAAATTACAAAGTAGAAAATTAATTTTGCATTCCGTGCCATTGGGTGCGGATATGTCGACTAGCTTATACCTATTCCGGTTTAATGCATCATAGAACGTATACCCAGGCAATTTAGCTCCCGCCTTGCGGGAGCTTATTATAGGTAGAAAACTCAAGACAACAAATTTATTCAACCTTAACTGGGGTGGTAAACAAGGTAAAGGGGGGGATCCCATCAACATGTGCTTCAAAAACGCTGAAAACCAAGCACGAGTTATAAATTGCTAAACACGGACTACAAGAAAATTAGTTTAGATAATCAAAAAGACGAAATCACATGCCTCTGAAAGTCAGAAAACGAAGCACCTTTAATGAAAATCTCAAAACATGAAACACGGGACAAAAATACAGACAAAAAGGAAGTACATACAACCTCCCAAACATGAAAACACTAGAAATAAAAATAAAACTAGAAAACGCGTAAAATATAAACATAGTGTGAAATTTGACCCTTTACCACCCTCATAACTGGATACGGATCCATCATGACAAAACTGGAGATTTTTTTTTTTTAAGCTGGAGATTGGACAAAAAGCAAGAAATTTTCTACGCTGAAATGGCATTTGAATTTTACTTGGGCCACTAGCTATAGTGTGTGCCAAATACACCTGGCTTATAAGAGATATGGTTCACTTTTTAAAATGAAACAAGGGCTTTTGCCTTAGGCAGTACATCGTAGAGGGTTTCTTATCTCTAGACACACAATGAATAAATAAATGACTAGAAATATTTGGCATTAAAGACAAAGAACCAGCGTTGGTAATTATAAGCTCGACTGCCAGCCAGAGACTGGAAAATTTTTGGAAGGGCTGGCTAAAATTCTTGAGATTTTTATTGGCTTTATGCATGTAGTGAAAACAGGTAGAATTTCAATTCAGGGCTGGTAACTTTTTCAGCAAATATCAGGTACCTGATAGAATGTATCATACATGTATTTACAAATTTTAGAATAAATGAACTTCACATTTTATGAACAATACAGTGAAAACATCTGAAGAAAATGGTAATATTTCAAAAAACTTACATGACGTTATTATTTTCAAGAGAAAAACTGAAAAGAATGCAGTGTCCGAAAAGAAGGACAAACAAATAATTAAACATCATTATACCCCCACTCGTAAGAGAGGGGGCTATATTGCAATCACCTTGTCCGTCTGTCCGTCCGTCCGTCTGTAACAAACTTTCGTAACAGATTTCTCAGCTTCTACTGAAAGGATTGATTTCAAATTTGGTATACAGCTTTAGCATGATGAGTTGTATCGTGCCTCCCCTTTCCAGGTCAGACGTGCATCCACTTCCTGTTTTTTGAGCCGGCTTAGACTTTTTTAAAGGTAAATAATAATCAATTTTTCGTAACAGATTTCTCGGCTTCTACTGAAGGGATTGATTTCAAATTTAGTATACAGCTTAAGCATGATGAGTTGTATCGTGCCTCCCCTTTCAAGGTCAGTCGCGCATCCACTTACTGTTTTCTGAGCTGACTTAGACTTTTTTAGGGTAAAAAATAGACAATTTTTCGTAACAGATTTCTTGGCTTCTACTCAAGGGATTGATTTCAAATTTGGTATACAGTTTAAGCATGATGAGTTGTATGGTGCCTCCCCATTCTAGGTCAGTCGCACATCTACTTCCTGTTTTCTGAGTGGTCGAGTTGGGGTATCCTGAGCACGACTAAGTGCAACCCCTTGTTAGATTTTGTGATGTTACCCGAATAAGGTATTTTGTTCTGCACCATTTAGTCTCTCTTATAGAAAGCATACATTTATGCTGGATAACCCTTTATTGTGAAATTGCTTGCTGTCACATAATTTGATTAATTAGTTTGATTTAGCAGTAAACCAAAAAGGAAACAAGTTCAACAACTGATTACAATTACTCTAAAATGGCTCCACCTAACTTTAAGTCTTAAGTAGAAATTGCTAGAACCAGAAACCCGAAAGCTCACAAAAAAAACTATATGTGTATTATTATATTATATTGATTTCTTGAATCAGATATTGACCAGTTCTTCATATTACAGGTCTAAATGGGAGCATCTGCTGAAGATTGTCAAGTGTGAAATCATCAGTAAATCATCTAGTGAAGACATGGATGCTTATGTTCTCAGGTAAGGACTTGGACAGTGTTGATCTTGTGAAGGTCAGACATGCTTTTGGAAGGACTTGGTATCCATACTTGTATGTATTTTTATCTGAGCTTGGTATCCATATACATGTCAAGGTCTTTTGCAGGATATCCTTTCACATCTTTTGATAGCTGATAGACTTTAAGTGATGTTACATGTACATTCCTTTGCATTTATTGTAAGTAAGGTGAAATAAGAAAAAAAAATTGTTTCTAGCTTCCCTACCCTAATTCTTTTTTAAGCCACCATAAATTCAAATTTTCCGCATTTACTCAAGGTAAAAAACGAAGATGCCTTAGGACCTTCCTTAATGTACCCTATTTTTTCAGAGATGAAACCAGAAACACACATGCTAAATCCTTCAGCAATCATGCAAGAATATATAAACACACACATTCACACTTAGTTGTAAAAATAGAAATACTCAAACTAACAATGTACATGTAGAAATGGAAATAGAAATGATAATATTTGGTATAAAAGTAAGTTACATGTTAGATAATATGATAATATTAAATAAAATGCTAAAAATGAATTATACATGTGTCATGATTTGTAACTGCTGCAAATTTTTCATCACTGATCAAAAGTATTTGGTTATTTGCTTACAGGTGGTATCTAGTTTTAGATGTCATGGGATAAAAAAAATCCCTTTATAGATTACGTGTAATGATTATGACTATTTGTAGTGAAAGCAGCATGTTTATCACCAAGTACAGATTTATCCTGAAGACTTGTGGGCGTACTACTTTACTGCTAGCAATGGAACCCCTCATCAAACTTGTACAGGATAAATGTGGTGACCATCAAGTTGTGGTTAGTTAATGTCATAATCAAAATGATTGTTCATTAGTTAGAAATTAGATTTAAGCTTAAAAAAGTGCAGCCTTTACCTGTAAGTTTTCTAAATGTATTTGTTTATTAATTTGAAAAATTACCCTTTATAATCATAATTTCTTGAAATATAATAGATAAGGGTTTGGATTTTTCAAATAAAGTTTTCTAAGATAATAGTTATTGAAAATGCTCTCCTGTCACGAAAAGAAAAACACTAGTTCTGTTTATCTCTTATGTATATTAATCATATTTACATCAATCAGGAAAAAATGTCTCATTGTTACATTTGTATTATCAGGATGTGTTTTATTCAAGAAAGAAGTTTGCCAGGCCAGAACAACAACATAAGATACATAGAACATTTGAAGATGAGGTATGATATTTGTGGGGAGTCCAAGTATAGCAAATCTTAATGTTTTACCTTATAATGTGATATTTCCATGGTGATTGAATTTCTGCTTACTTCCACAGGTCAGACCAAAATCAGTAAAATATCTGTTTAACGAAATTCATCTGGCTACACATTCACCATACATATGATTCTCCTGCCGGGAGACAAAATCTCTGGACTTTTTTACCCATCTCCCGTACTTTTTAGCTCACCTGGACCGAAGGTCCATGTGAGCTATTGCCATCACTTGGCGTCCGTCTTCGTCTGTCGTTGTCTGTCATCGTCTGTTAACAATTTTCAAAAATCTTCTCCTCTGAAACTACAGAACAGAATTTAATGAAACTTGGTATGATTGATCCTTAGGGTGTCCTGCACCAAACTTGTGTTTTGATTTTTGATCCGCCAAAAAAACATGGCCACCGTTACTAAAAATAGACCGGGGGGTCAGACTACTGTTTTTGGCTCGTTAATCAAAAAGTATAAGAGATAGATGAAATCTGATGCCACCTTACTGCTTCAGCATCAAAAGTCTCCATTTGGTCGAAGTTGTCAGATGATCCCTTATAGGGGTTACAGCCCCTTAAAGGTGAAAAATAGTGTTTTTTCATGATTTCGGGTTATAGAATGAAAACTATTGCAGATAAAGAAAAGCTGTTGCTTGCTTAAATATTCAGCTCATTTAGCTCTACAAAAGTTTCCATAGGGTCAAAGTTGTCAGATGACCCCTTATAGGGGTAACAGCCCCTTAAAGGCGAAAAAAAGTGATTTTGGCCTATAGAATGAAAACTATTGCAGATAGAGAAAAGCTGTTGCTTGCTTAAATGTTCAGCTCATTTAGCTCTACAAAAGTCTCCATAGGGTCGAAGTTGTCAGATGACCCCTAATAAGGGTTACAGTCCCTTAAAGGCGAAAAATAGTGTTTTTGGTCTTGGAATGAATACTATTGCAGATAGAGAAAAGCTGTTGCTTGTTTAAATGTTCAACTCATGTAGCTCTACAAAAGTTGTCATAGGGTCGAAGTTGTCAGATGAACCCTTATAGGGGTTACAGCCCCTTAACGGCGAAAAATAGAGTTTTTGGCCTATAGAATGAAAACTATTGCAGATAGAGAAAAGCTGTTGCTTGCTTAAATGTTCAGCTCATTTAGCTCTACAAAAGTCTTCATAGGGTCGAAGTTGTCAGCTCCTTAAAGGCGAAAAATAGTGTTTTTGGCCTATAGAATGAATACTATTGCAGATAGAGAAAAGCTGTTGCTTGTTTAAATGTTCAACTCATTTAGCTCTACAAAAGTTGTCATATGGTCAAAGTTGTCAGACGACCCCTTATAGGGGTTACAGCCCCTTAAAGGCGAAAAATCGAGTTTTTGGCCTATAGAATGAAAACTATTGCAGATAGAGAAAAGCTGTTGCTTGTTTAAATGTTCAACTCATTTAGCTCTACAAAAGTTGTCAGAGGGTCGAAGTTGTCAGATGACCCCTTATAGGGGTTACAGCCCCTTAAAGGTGTTAAATAGTGTTTTTGGTCTATAGCAGAGAGAGAAAAGCTGTTGCTTGCTGAAATTTTCAGCTCATTTAGCTCTACAAAAGCATTCATAGTGTTTAAGTTTTCAGATGACCCTTTATAGGGATTACAGCCCCTTAAAGGTGTTAAATAGTGTTTTTGGTCTATAGCAGAGAGAGAAAAGCTGTTGCTTGCTGAAATTTTCAGCTCATTTAGCTCTACAAAAGCATTCATAGTGTTTAAGTTTTCAGATGACCCTTTATAGGGATTACAGCCCCTAAATTAACATGTTTAACTATAGAAGATAAAGAAAAGTGGTTGCTTGCTTAAATGTTTAGTTCATCGATTAAGCTCTTAACAAAAGTCTCTAAAGAGTCAAAGTGTCCAGACAACCCTTAAAATATCATTTTGCACGTTTTTGGCCTACAAAATGAAAACTATTGCTGAAAGAGAAAAGCTATTGCTTGATTAAATGTTCAGCTTATTTAGCTCTACATAGTTCTTCATAGGGTTGACATCAAGACCAGGTGAGCGATTCAGGCTCCTGGGAGCCTCTTGTTGTAAAATCTCCCACTTTTTCAAGGCATGACAAAATTTTAGTTTTATAGACATTTTAATTGTTCAGTAATAAAACTTTTCTGGTGTTTAAGGGGTTTGTCAATTAGGCAGACATTAATTAACAGGTAAAGGTGTTAATTGGTGGTAAATTGCCATAATTGACCTGATAATTGTATAAAAAGTTGGAGATTAATCAGTAAAGCCATGTATATTAGATTAATCAGTAAAGCCATGTATATTTGGCACACGCTAGTGCCCTCAATTGACACTGTAATGTTATTTAATGAGTGTTGAAAATCTCCCACTTTTTTGCCCAATCTCCAGCTAAAAAAATCTCCAACTTTGTCATCACAGATCTGTCACATGTATGCATTCACAAAGTGGCAAAATAAAACTTGCAAATAGTTATTGAAAATTATGATACAGTTAGTGTGAAAATCACCCCAATGAAAATAACTCTCCATACATTGTGAAGTCAGAGATCTAACATGTCTAATTGAAAGATATAAATGACAAACAACCCAAGCAAGCATACAAGGAAAATACACAGTCGTGACATAACATTAAATCAATGATGCAAAGATTACCAGAAATTTATTTGGAATTTTTGGAAGTCCATTCTATGAAACAGAAAAGGCAAGTTATCTTTAATTTTACTTAAAAGAATGGAAACAACTTTAGAAAATATTAAGATAATTTAAAAATCTGTAATCATAAGAAATATCAGAACAAATGACTTCTTTTGGTATGAATATCTATAGCGCCTCTTTTTTTTTCAGGTACATCATCTTGATCAACTGTTTCATAGTAAGTTATGTGCAAAACATATGAAAGTTATATAACCAAATATACCTATTTTAAGTTATGTAAATAGGCTAGATGTGGGTAAAATAGGGTACCCTCCTCAAGAAGCAGGGTCACTTTTAAGGATGGTCACCCTTCATGTTTCAGAATTTCATATTTCTAGACTATTCCTTAGGAAACTTATGCAATTTTTTACACACTGGCCCTTTCATTTTTATGACATCTTCTGGTTATATAGACCTAAAAGACAAACTCTATAAAATTTCTCGACATTCCTGATACAACTATATGGTTTTTGAGGCAAAATCAGTTTTGAAACATTATAAATGATATCTGTAATGATTAAACAAGCAGCATGTACTGTATGCTGTAGTGCTGGATCATTGTGATTTACTCTGCTTCAAAGTCTTACCCTGCCTTTTTGTCCCCCGCCGCAACGCGTTGGAGGGACTTAGTAATGGTCTCCGTCCGTCCGTCACGTTTTTAGCTCACCTGACCCGAAGGGTCATGTGAGCTATTGTCATCGTTAAGCGTCCGTCGTCCGTCCGTCGTCCGTCGTCTGTCGTCCGTCGTCCGTTAACTTTTCTTCAAAGATCTTCTTCTCTGAAACCACTGAAGGGATTGCATTGATACTTGGTATACATGATCTTTAGGATGTCCTCTACCAAGTTTGTGAATTATATACACGTCGACCAACCAACATGGCTGCCGTTGCTAAAAATAGAACAGGGGGGTCAGACCATTGTTTTTTGCTTATAACTCAAAAAGTATAAGAGATAGAGAAAATCCGAAGCAACTATCCGTGTTCAGCATCAAAAGCTCTACAAATCTCTCCATTGAGTCGAAGTTGTGAAACGACTCCTTATAGGAGTTATTGCCCTTTAATCCTCAAAATTGACCATTTTTGCAGTTTTTGGACGATATCTGGAAAACCGTTAGAGCTAGAGGAAAAGTTAGCATTGCAGAATTGTTTAGCTCATTGAGATCTACAAAAATGATTTCAGGGTCTAATTTGTCAGATCAGCCGTTTAAGAGTTATTCCCCTTAAACTGTTTTTTCCATTAATTTACACTGATTTTCAAAAATCTTCTTCTCTGAAACCACTGAAGGGATTGCATTGATACTAAGTATACATGATCTTTAGGATGTCCTCTACCAAGTTTGTGAATTATATACATGTCGACCAACCAACATGGCCGCCGTTGCTAAAAATAGAACAGGGGGGTCAGACCATTGTTTTTGGCTTATAACTCGAAAAGTATAAGAGATAGAGAAAATCCGAAGCAACCTTCCGAGTTCAGCATGAAAAACTCTACAAATCTCTCCATAGAGTCGAAGTTGTGAAACGACTCGTTATAGGAGTTATTGCCCTTTAATCATCAAAATTGACCATTTTTGCAGTTTTTGGACGATATCTGGAAAACCGTTAGAGCTAGAGGAAAAGTTAGCATTGCAGAATTGTTTAGCTCATTGAGATCTACTAAAATGATTTCAGGGTCTAAATTGTCAGATCAGCCATTTATGAGTTATTCCCCTTAAACTGTTTTTTTCATTAATTTACACTGATTTTCAAAAATCTTCTTCTCTGAAACCACTGAAGGGATTGCATTGATACTTGGTATACTTGATCTTTAGGATGTCCTCTACCAAGTTTGTGAATTATGTACATGTTGACCAACCATCATGGCTGCCATTGCTAAAAATAGAATAGGGGGTTAGACCATTGTTTTTGGCTTATAACTCGAAAAGTATAAGAGGTAGAGAAAATCCGGAGCAACTTTTCATGTTCAGCATCAAAAGGCCCTTACAGGAGTTATTGCCCTTTAACTGTTTTTTTTTCTATTAATTTAAACTAATTTCCAAAAATCTTCTCTTAAACCACTGAAAGGATTGTTTTGCAAGTTTGTATACTTGAAAGTTTGTGAAATTTATTCAAACTTTGGCATAGGAGATCAGGTGAGCGATTCAGGCTCCTGGGAGCCTCTAGTTTGTGGGTGCAACTCCTCAGACACTACTGAACGGACGCTGCTGAAACTTTACACACTGATAGGGTACAATTAGTAGATGATCATCCCATATTTGAAATTTTCAAAATGGCCGCCGTTTCCATGGAAACGGAAGAAAGGTCAAAATATAGGACATTCAATATCTCAGTTACCTAGGTGCACAGGGTTCTGAAATTTTGTAGGCTGATAGAGCAAAAGGTACACTATAATAATACGAAATAAAATTTTGAAGCGATATTTACGGTTTTCGAGTTATTTACGAATTTGTGATTTTTCAGTCCGAAAAATGGGACTTTGTCAAACGTTTTTGTGGGTGCAACTCCTCGGACACTACTGAATGGATGTGGCTGAAACTTTACACACTGATAGGGTACAATTAGTAGATGATCATCCCATATTTGAAATTTTCAAAATGGCCGCCGTTTCCATGGAAACAGGGAAGAAAGGTCAAAATATAGGACATCCAATATCTCGGTTACCTAGGTGCACAGGGTTCTGAACTTTTGTAGGCTGATAGAGCAAAAGGTACTCTATAATAATACCAAAAAAAATTTGAAACAATATTTACTGTTTTCGAGTTATTTACGAATTTGTGATTTTCGGTCCAAAAAATGGGACTTTGTCATGTCAAACATTTTTGTGGGTGCAACTCCTCTGATATTAATGAATGGATGTTGCTGGAACTTTACACACTGATAGGGTACTGTTAGTTGTGATCATCCCATATTTTGACAACCAATTTCAATAGTTTCTCAGAAAATATATCTCTTGAATTGACATACCACATAACTTATATGCGGCGGCGGGGGACACATGGCTACGCGTAGCAATCTTGTTAATTTGGGTAAGTCTTAAGAAAATTGCATAAAATTATCACTTGGTATTGTAATTTTCGTATTTGTTATTTTTAACTGCCAAGATAAATATTTTAGATGGAGCAGCTTATACTCTTGGAAAGATTAATAAAGACTGCTGGTAAGTACTTTTGTATCAAAGGGCAACTCAACAGAAGTCTTTATCAATTTTATTTTTGAAGTTAAAGTACCTGTATGATATATTCACAATTTTGTCTTTCACCAAAAAGAGTCATTGTAGGGTCCCATGTGTAAGATTTTTTTTGAAAAATAGAAACAGTATTTGGTATTAATAGCAACTACTACTATTTTCATTTGGTTTTAGTCAATTTTTTGAATATTTGGACTTTGCCTCAGAGAGAATTATTTATATGTCACATTCTTGGTATTATAAATATAAGTAATATCTAATACCTCTGCTTAATCTGTTTTGATAATAACTTTTAGTAAATCTTACTCTCTGCAATTGTTGGTGTTTCATTATTTTAGATTTAAATTAGATATTAGGGCTTTTTTTCTTGCATTTTCCTAAGGAATTTAAGTGTAGAATTAAGCTAACTTACTTAAATTGTAAAAATCTTTATATTACATTTTCACATGAGTGACTTTATTTTTGTTTGTCCTATTATACAGGTTCTCAGACTCTATTGGTGTATATCATGGAGAAGGATGAACGCAAGGTCATGACAAAGTTCAATTAGCTTGAAAGTATGGCTATATTCACAAACTCAGTTTATAAAACTGAATGCCTTTGGATGCCTCTTTGTTAGGTTGAATTTAATTGGTCAAAAATGAACTGGGAACCAGTTGGTTGAACTGGAAAGACTTATGTCTCCTTCTTTTGTAACATGGAATTGGATTGGTCAAATTTGAACTGGGGTTCAGATTGGTTGTACATCGGCTAGTTGTGTTTGTCATGGCCCAGGTTGTACCTTGATTGCAATATATGAACTTTCAAGATTGAGATACTTTTTCAAAAACGATCACACACATAAGTTTCATTTAGCATTTTCGCGTCAGTGTGATCATTTTTGGATGAAATCTTTAAATAGATATGAACATTTAAGATTTCTTAGAATGTGGCTTTAAAGATGAGTTATAATTTCATTGAAAAATTTTTTTTTGGTACGTAAGCACTGAATTTTGATGTTATTTGTAAAGTACTAAGCCATATTTTAAGAATACTGAAGCACTAGCAAAAAATGAACAAACACTTAAAAAACAAAACAGTTTTTTTTTTTTCGTACTGGTAGATTGTTTTAATTCAACTTATAAATCTTTGGTAAAGGATAATTATGTAACCAAGATCAGAGTATTGATAGAAAGTTGTGGGTGGTAAAGGGTTTTTTTCGTGCATCGTGTTGAGCAATTTTTATTTCCCGTTCAGCCGTGCATGGAGGTTCATCGTGCATCGTGTTTCTCTATTTCATTTTTCGTTCATCGTGATTATCATTTTTTTATTGGCCGTTCATCGTGATTGTCATTTTTTATTGGCCGTTCATCCGTGCACGTACCCCCCCTTTACCACCCCCAAAGTTGATTATGTAGTAATTATAGTAATGGTAATGAGGTTTTATGCATGTGTATTTTGCATTTTTCTACAAAGAATTCTGAACACAGGCGTTACTTTATTAAGAATGGTGAGGCAGGCATTTTTGTACATTGCTACACTAATTTGTGAGCTTTATGTTAAAACCTAAGTTTGATGCAGTGACAATCTGACCATGATCTATCTGTCTGACCACGAATCCTTAAAGTCAGATATATTTTGAGAAATATTTATGATAAAAAAAAACATAGATCTTACTTCTTGTCCATGTCCATTTGTTGAAAAGTTCCACTTAAACAAGAGTCTGAGCAATTTATAATACTATTAAAAACTGTTGATGTTATATGCCTGCTATTCAAAAACTGAAAAAGATTACAGAGTTTTCTTCCTGTGTTTTTTAAAATATGCAAAAATGAACATTTATTTATAATTGAATTGTACTATTATGCTGTAACTTGCTGATATTTGTATGGTTGAAACTAATTACGGTGCATCTACTCTTCAAATACCCATGGATAAAATGGAATACTCCCTTGTGATATTCTATTGTTGGAAGATTAAGAGTACAATCTATCAATACAATAGGTGTTCAACTCACCTGTCCAGATTTTTAAATACCACCAAAGGGGATATTCATTTTCTTTCAGCTAGGAGAAATATATCATTAGGGCCCCGCATCAAAGATGCGGACGCCCTATAGTTTTCACTTTGTCCGTCTGTCCGTCCGTCCGTCCGTCTGTCCGTCTGTCCGTCCGTCAACAATTCTTGTGAACACTAAAACTCAAAAACTATTAACACCACAGTTCTGAAACTTCCCCGCATCGAAGATGCGGACGCCCTATAGTTTTCACTTTGTCCGTCTGTCCGTCCGTCCGTCCGTCCGTCCGTCTGTCCGTCTGTCCGTCCGTCAACAATTCTTGTGAACACTAAAACTCAAAAACTATTAACACCACAGTTCTGAAACTTTGCACAGGTGCTAAGTAGCATGTCATGATGTGCATATTAAAATTTTGTGTAAATGTGATGAAAATTTTTGTAAAAAATCTTCATTTTTTATCGAAAATCACAGATTTTGAGAATTGGACTTTGTGAACACTAAAACTCAAAAACTGTTAACAAAACAGTTCTGAAACTTTGCACAGCTGCTAAGTAGCATGTCCAGATTTGCATATTAAAATTTCGTTCAAATCTGATTAATATTTTTGGAAAAAACTTCATTTTTTAACGAAAATCACAGATTTTGAGAATTGGACTTTGTGAACACTAAAACTCAAAAACTGTTAACGAAACAGTTCTGAAACTTTGTTCAGCTGCTAAATAGCATGTCATGATGTGCATATTAAAATTTCGTGCCAATCTGATTAATATTTTTGGAAAAAATCTTCATTTTTTATCGAAAATCACAGATTTTGAGAATTGGACTTTGTGAACACTAAAACTCAAAAACTGTTAACAATACAGTTCTGAAACTCTGTACAGCTGCTAAGTAGCATGTCATGATGTGCATATTAAAATTTCGTGCAAATCTGATTAATATTTTTGGAAAAAATCTTCATTTTTTATCGAAAATCACAGAATTTGAGAATTGGACTTTGTGAACACTAAAACTCAAAAACTGTTAACAATACAGTTCTGAAACTCCGTTCAGCTGTTAAGTACCGGGTAGCATGTCCTGATTAGCATATTAAAATTTCGTGCAAATCTGATTAATATTTTTGGAAAAAAACTTCATTTTTTATCAAAAATCACAGATTTTGAGAATTGGACTTTGTGAACAATAAAACTCAAAGGCTATTAACAATACAGATCTGTAGTTTCATATGCATTCCATGGAACATGCCTTAGTGGTTATAATTAAAGTTCGTATGATTTTGAAAACACTTAGATATTTTGCCGCGGGGCCCTTTCTGACTTTGTCAGTATTCTAGTTTTGATTGATCAATAAGGCCAAACAAATAAATATATTTAGGCCTTGAAAAAGGTAAAAGAATGCACATTGCTGTATACAATATGTGAAATGGAAATGTAGTATTTGACACAGAATTAATGTTGTATATTATATTAATCATTACTTATGATTAACTTCAATAAAGCAGTTATCTATTTTAAACATTGTCGTCATGCAGATTATTATGACTTTATATAACTTTATTATCATAAAGTATGATAAACCAAGCATTTAGGTACAGAGAAATACTATGTACAATATATACAACATTACAGACACACAATACAACACAGAACAGTAACACAAAAATACACATAACACATAAATTGATATATTGAAATAGTGAAGTTTAGCCGGGAGGACACGTTTTTTATTGATGATTTTTATAAATTTACAAAGTTTGTTTAATTTTGATATATTTTTTGTTTCCATAATATCCTTGAACTTTAAGATATTTGGGTTTCTAATTAGCTGTTTACTGATCAATTTCTTACAAGAGTATCTCTTTTGAGATTGATTGAAGTTACAAATAATGAAAGTTTAATGCCCCTGTATACCATGTTTTTTTTTTCTTTGTAAAATGTAAGATTGGGTGAATTATAAGCTATATTGAAGATAAATTATTAGAAAAACAAAAAGACAGGGAATTGTTTATATTCATATTTTATATATGTTACAGTTTCGTCAAAATTTAAAAAAATATATAGTTAAATATATATCAATATCATATGGAAATTAAAACTTTTTATAAAGAAATCTGCCATCTGTCTACAACTTTAAGAAAAACTTCTTGGTTAATTCGTTTTAATCAAGTTTTTCTTGAAAGAAGTACACCACATCAAGTGGCTAAAAAAATTCACTTTTCTTCATATCAATTTACATGGGGGAAAAATCTGTTGAGTATAGCTTCCTAGACTGAAACTTAAAGGGATATTATAAATATGCTGGTTGGAAAGTTGCTTTTTCTCTTTGTTTGTTCTTTTGAGAAACAGGTTGCACAAATTATGCACCCTCAATAGACAAATCTATCAGTTATAAAACAACAGACCCCATTTGTTTTGCAATTAATCATACTTGTAAGCAAATACCACTTTCTATTTTTTTCATTACATTTAATAATGTTTTACAATAATCATCAAACAAACTTGTGATTAGTGTTCACTAAGCAATTTTAATCTAATTGATACATTTCTCCTAGCAGTATGAAGTCCTTTACCTTCTTCAGTGGTATTTAAATTTTTGGTCATGCTAAATAAACACCTATTGTGTTGATTTAGTAGTACACTTGACCTTCCTACAAAGGGAATTTCCTTGAAGTATTTCATTTCATCTATGGGTATTTGAAGAGTAGATGCGCTATAAGAACAGTAATGATTGTATAGATTTAATAATCTTGTTTTTTATATATGCACAGCATGCTTTAGTACAACTCTACATTAAAAAGAGAGAAAAAAAACTTTTTTTTAAATACAATTATGAGACCATACGTCACCATAGTCAAACTTAATTATTCAAGATGAGTTTTTTTTGTGTTTTTTATTTATCTGAGTTTATCTTGCTATTAGTTTGGTATTTGCTTTGCTAATTTATGCTTATCCATAGTTTCTTTTTAGCTTGCTTTTAGTGAATAAGAAATTCTCTCTATCTGCAAATGTTACTAACAGTTGAAACTTAAACTCCTGATATGTTATATTTACTGTTTATTATCCTTTCAGGCATTTGTACATGCTGGAAGATGTCCCTGGGGTTCAGACTCCCGACCAGACGATAGAAATATCCTTTCTCTAGCAATTTTAAAGAACTTTTGTGGTGTTGCAACATTGAACCTAATTTTGATTGAATATTTACATTATTTTCATTGTAAAAAATAAACTTTTTTTAACAGACTAAACAACTGTGACATACAATAACACATTCTTACAATTCACTGGATAAGCACTGGTTGTTTTGGTGTTAAAAGTTCTGACTTGGGGTTGTGAGTTTAAATACATGTACAGTCATTGGACAAAAATGAGTTCCAACTGCAAAAAAATCCCTATATATTCAACCAAAATCGTAATTTTTCAAAAAATTATTGTGACCACAATATTGGATGGATTTTGATGAAATAAATTGGAACAGATGTAGATTCTTTTGAATTTTAATTGTTTATTTGGTCACATTTGTATCTACAGTCCTCGTTTATATCTCACAACGCAAACACAAAATAAAAAACAACTTCGAAAATTGCTATATTAACATATCTGAAATAAAACCACAAAAAAATCAATTTATGTTTACCCGTTGCTTTCAGAAACCTAAATATAGTAAATTGCCCACAAAATAAGCAATTAATTTTCAGATATTTCTGCATTTCATGCAATTTATTTTATCGAAATAAGTCCAGTACTTTTGCCACAATAATTTGTTGAAAATTTCCGTTTTTAGTTGAATATATAGGGACTTTTTTGCAGTGGGAACTCATTATTGTCCAACAGCTGTATAGTGAGTTTAGAACTATCATACTGTGCATTGGTCAAGATACTCCAGGTCCATGATTACCTTTTCAACAACAAAATAATGGCTGCTATTTGTCTATTCATGCTATATGTATAAGCAGGATATAAAACTTTTTTATGGCCCAACCACGTATGTGGATCGGCTATATAGTTTTACCCTTGTCGGTCCGTCTCTGAATGTGTAATCTGTTCAAGTTATACCTTAATAAAGAAAAAAAGGCTAGAATGAGCCATACTTAAAAGGTGTGTACAGAAGGGGTTTTATTGTTGGTTCTATCGTAGAGACACAACTATCGTTCGTTCAACCATTTAATAACAATAATCTACTTCCGCCCACGCCGACGTCATAAGAAACGTAAACGTCGACAATACAAAATTACGGCAAATTACAATGCGTTGTGTAGCGCGACGTTCCTGACATTTCTCCGGGCCGCAAAAGTGAAACTTTACACAATGATCGAAACTTTAAAGTCATTAAAAATACGATTACGAATTGAAATAAGAAAATGACGTACTTCAAAATAATAAAATTCGAATTCACAATTACAGTCTCTGAGTGATCGCTTAGAAATTAAACAGTCTCTAGATTAGATCACTTTAACAGTCCATTAATTCTTTGACGTCCATTCTTTGATCTTCGTCCGGGCACGCAATGCTGCATCTCGTGGCTGAGTGCGTGAAGTCTGTTCCTCGTCTGAGTAATCCTCGCTCCTGAGTTCCAACGGATATAGCCTCGTGATTGGCCTTGTCGTCCTTCCGTTTGATGTCTTCAGAGTTGCAGATCTCGGAATTCCGTCGTTTCCGCGCACAACTTCTTCGATGATTGCGATTTTCCAAGTATTGCGCGGTCCGTCGCCTTCAATCTGTACGACGTCTCCTCGTTTAATGTTGATGTCGGTCCTTCCCCCGGTAGTATGGTACTCTCTTAGCGACGTCAAATATTCATTTCTCCACCGCGCCCAAAAATGTTGTAATAATAAAGAGTGTCTCTTAGCACGGTTTGAAACATCACTAAGTTTGCTTTGATTACCTTCAAAGTCCATGTTTTGTTGATTTGGTACAGCAATTATCCTCCTTCCGTATAAAAGACGTGCTGGCGTTAACGGTTCCTCGTCATCAATATCACTTGACGCATAAGTTAGCGGACGGTCGTTTAATATGTTTTCTACTTCGGTGGTAATAGTTTGTAGCGATTCGAGGTCAATTAGCGAATTTCCTAAAACCTTTCGTAGACAGTTTTTTGTCAGTCCAATTAGTCTTTCCCAAAACCCTCCAAACCAGGGTGCTCGCTTGGGAATAAAGCGCCATTCGATTCCTCTGTTGGTAAGTTCTCGCTGAACTCTTTCGGATGCGAAAATCTGTCGCAAGTGTTCGGCTGCGGCAACAAACGTAGTTGCATTGTCGCTCATTACGATTTTCGGTACTGTCTTCCGACTAGTGAATCTTCTAAAGGCTTGCAAAAACGACTCTTCTGATAAATTTGTAACGACTTCTAAATGAATCGCCCTCGTGGCGGCACATGTGAATAAGCAAATATATGCTTTAGATATGGTTTTGTCACAATTTCTAATGTTTAGCGCTCCTGTGAAATCCACTCCTGTTGCGGTGAAAGGTGGCGCATTTTGAAGTCTCATTTTCGGTAACGGTGCGGTTTCTGTTTGAGGATACGGTCTTCCCATTATTTTACGACAGTTAACACATTTACGCTGAATTTTTCTCACTATCTGGCGAATGGCGGGAATCCAATATTTCTGTCTTATAACGGTAACGGTCGCATTTACTCCCGAATGCAACGATCGGTGATGAGCGTCTATAACGATCAACTCGGACAGTCTATGATTTGACGGTAGAAGATACGGGAACTTAGTAGAATTCGGTAGTGGCGCATTGTGAATCCGTCCTTCACATCTTAACAGGTTTTCCTCGTCCAGAAATAAGCGCAACTGTACTATACGTGGAAAATTCTGCTTTCTAACGTTCGGTGATCTTAATGCGTCTATTTCATCGCTAAATGCATTCTCTTGGCAATTTCTGATCCATATAATTGACGAATTCGTAATCTCGGTACTTTCCAGTGGTCCGTATTTTCTCGATTGTCCCTCGCTTTTACAATTATCTATAAATCGTAAAATATACGCTGACACGCGAAGAAGATGATTATACGATCTAAATCGTTGTATGTCCACAATTTTGTGTATTCCCGGTTTCGATTCGACGGTAGTCGGTTCTAAATCGTTTTCTTCGTTTTCCTCGACCAGCAGTGATACGCAGGGATCAATACATTTATCATCTGGTATAACGATCGATGGATCGGCTAAAAATGTAGGTCCTCTCAACCACAAGCGGTTCGACATGAGTTGTGTATTTGAAATTCCTCGAGTCAACAAATCTGCTGGGTTTTCCGCTGTTGGACAATATCTCCATTTACAAGTAGGGATCAGATCGTGTATTTCTCGGATTCTGTTTGCGATAAAGCGTTTTAACGGTTTAGTACTTTTGATCCAGTGTAGTACTATTTGGCTATCCGACCAAAGATTGGCTTCCTGTAATTCAAACGACACTAGTAAACGGTTAGTAAGACGTGCTCCTAAAACTGCTGCCATCAATTCTAATTGTGGTAATGTTAAGGCTTTAACAGGTGCTACCCGATTCTTTGCTAGAACGAATGATGTTTCTTGTCCGTTGCAGATATACGCTACTGCTCCATACGCCTTAACGCTGGCATCAACGAAAACGTGCAAGGTTGTGACCTTTTCGGTTGACTCTTCCGTAAAATAACTTCTCGAAATTTTCTGAGTTGTTGCTTGTTCAATATCTTTCGCTATTTCTATCCATTTATCACTGACATCTCTCGGTAATGGCTCGTCCCATTGTAATTTACTCTTCCAAAGATCCTGAAGAAGTAATTTAGCTCGTACTGTAACTGGGTTTAACATCCCTAACGGATCGTATATCCTTGACGAGTGCCGTAAGATCTCGCGCTTTGTAACCATGTCTTCTGTTGGTAAGATTTCTCGTTTCGGATATCGAACTTCATCCTTTTCTGCATCCCAAAGCATTCCTAAAATCTTCGTGTTTTCGTCTTTGTCCAATACACCTTGACTTTCGGCTAATTTGCGGACCTTTTCGTTGTTTGACGACCACGATCTCAAGTTAAATCCGGCTTTCGACATCATTTTCCTTGATTCTGTGAAATAATTGACGGCTTCCGTTTCCGTTTTTATACTAGACATGATATTATCAACGTAAAGATCTCTCTCTAGTGTTTCAGATAGTTCTGATTTGTTTGACTGCAAATGTTTTAGAAGTGTTGCACTGAGTATAAATGGTGAGCAGGTTGCTCCGAATAGCACAGATTTAAACCTATATGTCTTCAATTGACCCTCGGGGTCCTTGATGTCACTGATCCAAAAGAATCTTGTCGCATCTCTATCATCCTCGTGCAATCCAACATGCAGAAATGCTTTCTCTATGTCTGTTGCTATGGCAACTCGGTGTCGGCGAAATCTAACCATAATGTCGACTAAATCATTCAATTGTGGTGGTTCATCAGAAAGACAATTATTCAAACTCGGATGGTTTTTCGATGGCTTGAAACTACAATCGTATACTACTCGTATGGGTGTAGTGCTCGATTCCTTCATCACTGGGTGGTGTGGTATGTAGTGCACCGTATTGGTTGTCGGTTTACTCTCATTAACGGACTCAATAAATCCTCGTCGTTCTTGGTCAATTATGATTTTATTGTACTTCTCCAACATCACTGGATCTTGACTTAATCTCCTGATTACATTCTCGGTCCTTCTTTTCGTAACTAACAAGTTCGATTGTAATTCATCGTGGTTTGGTTTCCAAGGAAGTTTGGCTACGTACCGATTATCTCGAAATTCAATCGATGTATCTTGGTAGCGTTTGAGGAAATCGTCTTTTGTAGTCTCGACTTCAGAAGAATCTATCCCGATAGATTCAAGCTTCCAGAAATTTTCTATATCAAATTCCGGTTTTGTGTCTCCTATAAACATATTGTGTATTCCTGTAACTGTGGAACTGCTCTGTTTAGACTCCATTAACGGACCGGATAATAGATAACCAAGTTTCGATTTTACAGCAACTGGTCCGTCTCCACGTACAACATGATCCTCTATGAACTGCCAATAGTAGTCAGCTCCGATAAGTATTTCGATTTCAAATCTATCGTCTTCGGTAACGGGGTGAGCTAAATGAAGTCCTCTTAGATAGCTGCTGTTCCGGTTCACATGCTTAATGTGATTTTGAAGCGGGAATGCGATTGTTGGTACGATCAGAAGTTCAATAGGGATGCGGCTTTTGTTCTCAGTTTCAATCATTATTGTTGTCTTTCCTAAGTGCCTTACGTTACTTGCATTCTTTTTCCCAAAAGTTGACAACTGTATGACTTCCGTAGTTTCTACATTGAGTTGAAGTTTCTTAGCTAGTGTTTCGCTTACAAACGAACGTTGAGCACCTTCATCGAATAAGATGTTAGCATCCATTCCTTTCACATTTGACCAAACGGGTGCAATTGCAGTTTTAAGTACTACGCCTGATCGAAATTTCGTTGCAGAATGCATTACGTTGGTTTCAGCTTCCTCGTTTTCCGTATCATTTACCAAGTTTACATTGACATGGCTCGATCCATTCTGAGTTGCGTTTTGTCTCGAATTGTTCCGCTTTTCGTTCTCCTTTGGGTTTTCTGATCGTGGCTTACTCTGTTTTCCACGACATAGACTTGAGTGGTGTTTCTTACCACATGTGCGACAAACATGTTTCGACGGACATTCATTCACATGATGAGCTCCGAGGCAGTTAAAACATAGGTTTTCACGTTTTACGATTTCCATACGCTCTTTGGTATCTGTTACACATTTACAGTTGATCGGTGCGTGTATCTCTTTACAAAATACGCAAGGCTTTTCAGTAATCACCCGGTTTTCGCTCTTCGTCGAATTCCCGTAACGTTTCTGTGATTTAGCTCCGGCTAAAAAAGTACACGTAGGTGTGTAGTCTTGATGCGTATCATCATTTTGGCTCGTTTCCATGATTTCAATTTCACGCGAAATTGAATCTCTCAGCTTTTCAAGAGTAAGGTTCTCTCGTCCGTGGTCTCTGATAATCGTTTTCCGAATTTCATACGGTAGCTTGTCAATAATAACGGGTACCAACAGCGAACCATACATCTCTTGGCGTTCACCTAACGACTCTAAGCCTCTTACGTAGCTTTCTAGCTTATCTCCGTATTTACGCAAACTAAACAGGTTATTCGACGGGACTGGTAAATTCATCATGGCTTTCATGTACGAATGAATAAGTGTGCTAGTTTGGCCATAGCGTTTCTTCAGTAGATTTATAGCTGTTTCGTAGTTATCATTTGTTAACGCAAATCCCTCTATTGTTTCAGCGGCTGGTCCCTGAAGTTGGGCATTGAGATATGTAAATTTCTGTATCGGTGTCAATGTATCGTTCAAATGTATGGATGATTCATAACTGTCCCAAAAAGTCTGCCATTTCAATATGTCACCATTAAAGTACGGCAAGTCTAATCTCGGAAGTTTGTGATTATTCAATCTCGGGACTGTCGGTCTGTGTGTTTCGTTAGCTACATGTACGATCCTATTTGTGTGCATTTCTGGACTAATACGGGACGTAGATGGGTTTGAATCAAACGTGCATTCATTTGCGCAAGTATTTGTGTTGCTAAAATTTACTTCTGGACTAAAGCTTGATGCTTGTGGATTTAGTTGTCGTGTCGTTGTCTCACTTTGATCTTTTGTGGTTTTGTTTAGCAAAGATATGTGTTCTTTAATTTCTCTAATTTTGCAATCTAAATCTAACATATACTCATCTATGTATTCGATCTCTGGCAGCATTTCTTCCTCCGGTAACGAATCAAATATTTCCTGATTTAGTTTCACAAGTAAGTCTTGTTTTTTCACGAAGGCATCCTCCAAGGCTCTGTATTCAAACACTCTAACTTCGTTTCTTTCTCTTAGTTCCGCGAACTTCGTCAAAAGCTTCGTCACTCCTCCTTTATGAGCGGCTCGTTTCGATTTCCTGGTAATGGCACCATGTACAGAAGGGGTTTTATTGTTGGTTGTATCGTAGAGACACAACTATCGTTCGTTCAACCATTTAATAACAATAATCTACTTCCGCCCACGCCGACGTCATAAGAAACGTAAACGTCGACAATACAAAATTACGGCAAATTACAATGCGTTGTGTAGCGCGACGTTCCTGACAAGGTGTATAATTAAAAACACAAAAGGCCAAGTGACAGGGTACTGTTAGAAATGGTCTTAATTTGAGTGAAATCTAGACAAAACAGATTACGTGAACTTGTTGAAAATACTGAAGCTTGAAGTTATATTATATGTAATCTTGTTGCCTAACGGTATTCATTCATCAATGTACTAGTTAGCATGTAATTTTCCTTAACTGTTATTTACCTATTGATGTGGGACATGTGTACTGAGAAGATGAAGATATTTACCAAGGAAGTGTCCAAAGATGGGTGTGAGGCTACTAAGGTAAATTAACCCAGCGTAGACAGTCTTTTATGTGCATTTACAATGAAATACCTGGACAAACACACATAAATTGTGTAGTCTTTTATGTGCATTTACAATGAAATACCTGCACAACCACACATGAATTGTGGATGAAAGATTATAACAAATCCAAAATATTATAGAACATGCATTTAAAATCCTTTAATATTATTTTAGCTTAAGATTTGAAGTAATTTCAACAAACAAAACATATAGACTATTAAGCAAGTGGTCCCTTTTGTTAGTTTTCCCCTCCCTGCAAATTTGTTAGAAACGAATAAAATTGTCCATGTAATGGAAAGCAGCCAGCAGCCTTAAACATAGATCAACATTTGCTGTTGGTTTATATCTAAGTTGATTTTATGTCTTATGCTGCAACAAAAAGATCAGGCATGAAAATACAAGTACTTTTTGTGAGCAATCTAGTTTTATTGTAGAATTTCAACTGACTGTTTGTACTTTTGAATACTTGAACAACTGTAAAACTCAGTACTTGACAATTTCAGTGATAGTTATACCTCTTTGACCAGGAAAGGGAACTTCGATCATCATGATAAACTGTTATTCTGTTTTCTTTTCAGAAATCTGGAATTATTGACATCATACCTGGACTACAGATTGATGATTTTCTGTTTGACCCTTGTGGATATTCTATGAATGGAATACTACCTGGTGTAAGTATTTACTGTGGTTTCATTATTATTCGTGGGGTATCAATTTTCGTGGATGGCCTTCACCCACGAAAAGGAAATTTAACATTGATCTGTATGCTGTAAACTTCAGAACCACGAATTTAAGAATACCGGTACACAAAATGGTCCTTTATCATCAAACCACGAAAATTGATACCCACGAAAATAAATGAATCCACAGAAATACAAGTATGGTCCTACTTCCTGGATAACTTAAATTAAAAAACCAATAACAAAGACTTCTGTTTCTTTCAAAACCTGAAACTTTTGAAGTTGGTGAAAGGTATTATTTGACAACTACATAACTGTCCCTCCTGAAATACTCACGGAGCCAAATGTCCAAACAACACACCAGGCTTTAAACACAAGGTTCAAACGAGCATGCAAACTTAAGTGAAATGAATTCTCTGCTTTAAGTGTATGATACAACCATCAGACCATTTGTATTCTGGACTTATTAGGGGGATTTACAATACACTTATGTTTCTCATGTTTCTTCTTTCTTTGTATACAATGTGTTGTTAACTATTGATGGATTTTAATGCTGTATAATTTCAGGGTTATTACATTACCATCCACGTCACACCTGAGCCCCACTGCTCCTATGTTAGTTTTGAAAGTAACGTTCCACAGGTATGTTAATTTTTACACATTTATTTGACAAATTTTACATCAGTGCTAAAGACAAGGATTCCATTCTTCACTTGCAACTTTTATTTTTACTCAGAAAAAACATCTCTATGAAAATAGTCTTATCACTAATGGAAAAGTCAAAAATACATGTAGATAACAACTGAATTACAAGTTCTTCAGGTTTCATCATTATCAACAAACTGATTATGACTATTGTAATTATTAAATCTTATGTCCTAGGGTATTTTCTGTTATCTTTAACAAGAAAAAATGTTATGAATTTGGGAAAAGGAGCAAGATATCCATGATACTGGCCTTGAAGACCTCTATTTTGTAATGTATTAGGATGAATTTACCATGAACTTGTGCATAAAGTTTTTGGTCTGCCTTGACCCAGGAAAGTTCCTTTTGGATGTATTTTCTGTTTTTACAGGAATCTTACTATGATCTTGTTCATAAAGTTTTGGACTGTTTTAACCCAGGAAAGTTCCTTTTGGATGTATTTTCTGTTTTTACAGGAATCTTACTATGATCTTGTTCATAAAGTTTTGGACTGCTTTGACCCAGGAAAGTTCCTTTTGGATGTATTTTCTGTTTTTACAGGAATCTTACTATGATCTTGTTCATAAAGTTTTGGACTGCTTTGACCCAGGAAAGTTCCTTTTGGATGTATTTTCTGTTTTTACAGGAATCTTACTATGATCTTGTTCATAAAGTTTTGGACTGCCTTGACCCAGGAAAGTTCCTAATGACTGTATTTTCTGGGTTTTTTTCAGGAATCTTACTATGATCTTGTACATAAAGTTTTGGACTGCTTTGACCCAGGAGGAAAGTTCCTAATGACTGTATTTTCTGTTTTTTTTTCAGGAATCTTACTATGATCTTGTACATAAAGTTTTGGACTGCTTTGACCCAGGAGGAAAGTTCCTAATGACTGTATTTTCTGTTTTTACAGGAATCTTACTATGATCTTGTTCATAAAGTTTTGGACTGCCTTGACCCAGGAAAGTTCCTTATGGATGTATTGTATGTTTTTTCAGGAATCTTACTATGATCTTGTACATAAAGTTTTGGACTGCTTTGACCCAGGAAAGTTCCTTTTGAATGTATTTTCTGTTTTTACAGGAATCTTATTATGATCTTGTTCATAAAGTTTTGGACTGCTTTGACCCAGGAAAGTTCCTTTTGGATGTATTTTCTGTTTTTACAGGAATCTTACTATGATCTTGTACATAAAGTTTTGGACTGCTTTGACCCAGGAGGAAAGTTCCTAATGACTGTATTTTCTGGGTTTTTTTCAGGAATCTTACTATGATCTTGTACATAAAGTTTTGGACTGCCTTGACCCAGCAAAGTAGTAATGACTGTATTTTCTGTTTTTTTTCAGGAATCTTACTATGATCTTGTACATAAAGTTTTGGACTGCCTTGACCCAGGAAAGTTCCTTTTGGATGTATTTTCTGTTTTTTTTTCAGGAATCTTACTATGATCTTGTACATAAAGTTTTGGACTGCTTTGACCCAGGAAAGTTCCTTTTGGATGTATTTTCTGTTTTTACAGGAATCTTACTATGATCTTGTTCATAAAGTTTTGGACTGCCTTGACCCAGGAAAGTTCCTAATGACTGTATTTTCTGGTTTTTACAGGAATCTTACTATGATCTTGTACATAAAGTTTTGGACTGCTTTGACCCAGGAGGAAAGTTCCTAATGACTGTATTTTCTGTTTTTATACCCCCCACTTCAAAAGTGTGGGGTATATAGTGATAGGGGTGTCCGTCCGTCCTTCCTTCCGTTACACTTCAGGGTACCCATCTCTTATCCGCAACTCCTCCTAAACCCCTTGGTGGATTTTCATGAAACTTACACACAATCTTTGTGACATAATGTAGATGTGCACCTACTATTTTAAAATTTGATCAAAACGATTTTTAGGGTTTCCCATAGCAAAACATAGACTTAGCCATTCGACTACATGGGGGTACCCATCTCTTATCCGCAACTCCTCCTAAACCCCTTGGTGGATTTTCATGAAACTTACACACAATATTTGTGACATAATGTAGATGTGCACCTACTATTTTAAAATTTGATCAGAATGATTTTTTGGGTTTCCCATATCAAAACATGGACTTAGCCATTTGGCTACATGGGGGTACCCATCTCTTATCCGCAACTCCTCCTAAACCCCTTGGTGGATTTTCATGAAACTTACACACAATCTTTGTGACATAATGTAGATGTGCACCTACTATTTTAAAATTTGATCAGAATGATTTTTGGGTTTCCCATAGCAAAACATGGACTTAGCCATTCAACTACATGGGGGTACCCATCTCTTATCCGCAACTCCTCCTAAACCCCTTGGTGGATTTTCATGAAACTTACACACAATCTTTGTGACATAATGTAGATGTGCACCTACTATTTTAAAATTTGATCAAAACGATTTTTAGGGTTTCCCATAGCAAAACATAGACTTAGCCATTCGACTACATGGGGGTACCCATCTCTTATCCGCAACTCCTCCTAAACCCCTTGGTGGATTTTCATGAAACTTACACACAATATTTGTGACATAATGTAGATGTGCACCTACTATTTTAAAATTTGATCAGAATGATTTTTTGGGTTTCCCATATCAAAACATGGACTTAGCCATTTGGCTACATGGGGGTACCCATCTCTTATCCGCAACTCCTCCTAAACCCCTTGGTGGATTTTCATGAAACTTACACACAATCTTTGTGACATAATGTAGATGTGCACCTACTATTTTAAAATTTGATCAGAATGATTTTTGGGTTTCCCATAGCAAAACATGGACTTAGCCATTCAACTACATGGGGGTACCCATCTCTTATCCGCAACTCCTCCTAAACCCCTTGATGGATTTTCATGAAACTTACACACAATCTTTGTGACATAATTTAGATGTGCACCTACTATTTTAAAATTTGATCAGAATGATTTAGGGGTTTCCCATTGCAAAACATGGACTTAGCCATTCAACTACATGGGGGTACCCATCTCTTATCCGCAACTCCTCCTAAACCCCTTGATGGATTTTCATGAAACTTACACACAATTGTTGTGAGAAAATGTAGATGTGCATCTGCTATTTTAGAATTTGATCAGAATGATTTTATGGGTTTCCCATAGCAAAACATGGACTTAGCCATTCGACTACATGGGGGTACCCTTCTCTTATCTACAACTTGTCCTCAACCCCTTGATGGATTGTCATGAAACTTTTACACAATCTTTGTAACATAATATAGATGTGCACCTACTATTTGAAAGTTTGATCAGAATGATTTTGGGGGTTCCCATAGTAATACATGTACTCAGCCATTCGACTACATGGGGGTGCCCATCTCTTATCCACAACTCCTCCTAAACCCCTTGATGGATTTTCATGAAACTTACACACAATCTTTGTGACATAATGTAGATGTGCATCTCCTATTTTAAAATTTTATCTGATTAATTTTTTTTGGGGGGGGTGGGGGGTATTTATTTGTGAGCTGCCGCTCACAGTTTTTCTAGTTTTTTCAGGAATCTTACTATGATCTTGTACATAAAGTTTTGGACTGCCTTGACCCAGGAAAGTTCCTTTTGGATGTATTTTCTGTTTTTACAGGAATCTTACTATGATCTTGTACATAAAGTTTTGGACTGCTTTGACCCAGGAAAGTTCCTTTTGGATGTATTTTCTGTTTTTACAGGAATCTTACTATGATCTTGTTCATAAAGTTTTGGACTGCCTTGACCCAGCAAAGTAGTAATGACTGTATTTTCTGTTTTTTTTCAGGAATCTTACTATGATCTTGTACATAAAGTTTTGGACTGCTTTGACCCAGCAAAGTAGTAATGACTGTATTTTCTGGTTTTTTTTCAGGAATCTTACTATGATCTTGTACATAAAGTTTTGGACTGCTTTGACCCAGGAAAGTTCCTTTTGGATGTATTTTCTGTTTTTACAGGAATCTTACTATGATCTTGTACATAAAGTTTTGGACTGCCTTGACCCAGGAAAGTTCCTTATGGATGTATTGTATGTTTTTTCAGGAATCTTACTATGATCTTGTACATAAAGTTTTGGACTGCTTTGACCCAGCAAAGTTCCTAATGACTGTATTTTCTGTTTTTACAGGAATCTTACTATGATCTTGTACATAAAGTTTTGGACTGTTTTAACCCAGGAAAGTTCCTTATGTCTGTATTTTCTGGGTTTTCTTTCAGGAATCTTACTATGATCTTGTACACAAAGTTTTGGACTGCTTTGACCCAGGAAAGTTCCTGATGACTGTATTTTCTGGGTTTTTTTCAGGAATCTTACTATGATCTTGTACACAAAGTTTTGGACTGCTTTGACCCAGGAGGAAAGTTCCTGATGACTGTATTTTCTGTTTTTTTTTCAGGAATCTTACTATGATCTTGTACATAAAGTTTTGGACTGCTTTGACCCAGGAAAGTTCCTTATGTCTGTATTTTCTGGGTTTTCTTTCAGGAATCTTACTATGATCTTGTACATAAAGTTTTGGACTGCTTTAACCCAGGAAAGTTCCTGATGACTGTATTTTCTGGTTTTTTTTTCAGGAATCTTACTATGATCTTGTACATAACATATATGGACTGCTTTGACCCAGGAAAGTTCCTAATGATTGTATTTCTTATTTTTTTACAGGAATCTTACTATGATTTTTGGACTGCCTTGACCCAGGAAAGTTCCTTATGTCTGTATTTTATTTTTTTACAGGAATCTTACTATGATCTTGTACATAAAGTCTTGGACTGCTTTAACCCAGCAAAGTTCCTGATGACTGTATTCTCTAACAAGGTAACATATGAGAAAAGTTTGCTTTGTCAGTTTCTTGCCCAATGTAGTTTCCTCCAACATAACAAATAACCACCCTTTATGGCCACTGTGCATCAAAAGGGATTAAAATCCTCAATCGTTGTACAAAGTAAATGTCATTTCTGTTATTAGAGGCTCGTTGTAATATATAAATAAGCTTTTCATTATGTGTATACCTGTGTGATTGAGCTAAGAAGAGTACATGTAGTAAGTTGGATATGAAACCATGACTAATATTGCATATTAGTTTGAACTATTTTATACAGATTTTCATTAACTGTGAATCTAGTGAAAACTTAATGTCAACAGTAAATATTTCTCTTGTTTATTTATGGCAGGCATCCATTGCTAAGGACACTCACAAGCACTTTGAGGATTTGCCAGAGATGAGGAAATATGTGAGGAAAGACCACCAGTTCTGTGCCTTCCAGAGCTACAATCTTACTTACACCATGTACACCCGCCCTATCATCTAGGAGATGTGGGCCGGAAGTCTCCCCGCCCAATGTACCCGATGCTGTGGGAAGCTTCCGCTTTTTTCTTTGTTTAGATGTAGACTAGCGTATATTATTTACATGTATGTTGTGTTAGGATATTTTATTGTTATACTATTGTGGGACAGTCCTAAAATGAGAAGGAAGTTTAGATTGAGATTCAATTTCAACGCACAGAAACCTAGATAAAGTGACTTTTCTTGGAAGAAAATCAAAATATTTGGTCTGTAATTAAATCCATTTCTGTAGGACTTTTATGATTTTTATTATTTATACATTTATTTTGTTGATTATCTTTGTATTTATACAGTAATCCCCTCGGAGAGAACACTGTTTTTCTCTTGCAAAAGCTAATTTGTGAACAATGTTTTCTCAGTTAGAACCACAACCTAAGACCACCCTCATCTATTTTTTTTTATCTTTTGAAAGACCACTTTTTGACAATTACATATTTTTTAAATGCAAATAATACATACTTGTATATATCCCACTTATATTTGGACATATTATAATAGAACATCAAGAATTTTATTATAAATTTTTATATTGATATCCAGAAGGTATATACATGGGCTATTCCATAAATGAATAGGTGGGGGATTGGAAGGCACTTTTTAGCTCACCTGGACCGAAGGTCCATGTGAGCTATTACCATCACTTGGCGTCCGTCGTCGTCGTCTGTCATCGTCGTCGTCGTCTGTCGTCATCTGTTAACAATTTTTCAAAAATCTTCTCCTCTGAAACTACTGAACAGAATTTAATGAAACTTGGTATAAATGATCCTTAGGGTGTCCTGCACCAAACTTGTGTTTCAATTTTTGATCCGTCAAAAAACATGGCCACCGTTACTAAAAATAGACCAGGGGGGTCAGACTACTGTTTTTGGCTTGTAAATCAAAAAGTATAAGAGATAGATGAAATCTGATGCCACGCTACTGCTTCAGCATCAAAAGTTCTACTAAAGTCTTCATTTGGTCGAAGTTGTCAGATGATCCCTTATAGGAGTTACAGCCCCTTAAAGGTGAAAAATAGTGTTTTTGCATGTTTTTGGCCTATAGAATGAAAACTATTGTAAATAGAGAAAAGCTGTTGCTTGCTTAAATGTTCAGCTCATTTAGCTCTACAAAAGTCTCCATAGGGTCGAAGTTGTCAGATGACCCCTTATAGGGGTTACAGCCCCTAAAAGGCAAAAAATAGCGTTTTTGGCCTATAGAATGAAAACTATTGCAAATAGAGAAAAGCTGTTGCTTGCTTAAATGTTCAGCTCATTTAGCTCTACAAAAGTCTCCATAAGGTCAAAGTTGTCAGATGATCCCTATTAGGGGTTACAGCCCCTTAAAGGTGAAAAATAGCGTTTTTGCATGTTTTTGGCCTATAGAATGAAAACTATTGTAAATAGAGAAAAGCTGTTGCTTGCTTAAATGTTCAGCTCATTTAGCTCAACAAAAGTCTCCATAGGGTCAAAGTTGTCAGATGACCCCTTCTAGGGGTTACAGCCCCTTAAAGGCGAAAAATAGTGTTTTTGGCCTATAGATTGAAAACTATTGCAGATAGAGAAAAGCTGTTGCATGCTAAAAAGTTGTTCAGCTCATTTAGCTCTACAAAAGTCTCCATGGGGTCGAAGTTGTCAGATGACCCTTTATAGGGGTTAAAGCCCTTTAAAGGTGAAAAATAGCGTTTTTGCATGTTTTTGGCCTATAGAATGAAAACTATTGTAGATAGAGAAAAGCTGTTGCTTGCTTAAATGTTCAGCTCATTTAGCTCTACAAAAGTCTCCATAAAGTCAAAGTTGTCAGATGACCCCTTATAGGGGTTACAGCCCCTTAAAGGCGAAAAATAGTGTTTTTGGCCTATAGAATGAAATTATTGCAGATAGAGAAAAGCTGTTGCATGCTAAAATGTTCAACTCATTAAGCTCTACAAAAGTCTTCATAGGGTCAAAGTTGTCAGATGACCCCTTACAGGGGTTACAGCCCCTGAAAGGCAAAAATAGTGTTTTTGGCTTAAAGAATGAAAACTATTGCAGATAGAGAAAAGCTGTTGGTTGCTTAAATGTTCAGCTCATTTAGCTCTACAAAAGTCTCCATAGAGTTGAAGTTGTCTGATAACCCCTTATAGGGGTTACAGCCCCTTAGTGTTTTTTGATTATTTAGAATGAAAGCAATTGCAAATAGAGAAAAGATTTTTCATGCTTATAAACATTCAGCTCATTTAGCTATACAAAAGTCTTCATAGGGTTGACATCAAGACCAGGTGAGCGATTCAGGCTCCTGGGAGCCTCTTGTTTCCAGATCCAATCACCCACACTATATAAAATTTAGAATAAGGAATGATAGAAGTTGACATAATTTACCTAACAACCCGTCTAAAAAATTATAAAGTGCCTTCCAACACCCCCCATTCAATTATTAATGGAAAAGCCCTATCTTAAAAAGGTTGATAACATCCATTTCATGATTGTTGGTATTTTAATAATGTAAGAGCCAGTTTTTGTGCAACTTAACAAATCACCACACAATTTGTGTCTTGTTTTGCTGCTAAGTATAGAAATAATCAGTTATTTTCAATCTCTTTGTTGTTCCTGGTTTATAATATTGAAATTTTTATGATTTTTATAAATCTTTATCACCTATATTAGGTACAATTCATATTTTAAACTTCAGAAAGTTTGATAAATGAATTATTTCAATGTTTTATGCCAGTATGAAACCATTGATTTTCTATTTATCACATTTTTTATATTTTTCCACACAAACAAGCAAGGTATTCTGTGGTACCCTCTGTTTACATCATTTTCTATTTGTCAGTGTTCCACCATGGTGTCCAGATTTATCATTTCTAATCATGTCCAGAACAAAAACAAAATTTCTTGATTGACTATTTAAAAAAAAAGAATTTTTTTTAAAAACTGAATTAACCAAAATAGTGAAACATATTTTCAAGAACTTTTTAGTTTGATTTTTTGGAAATTTATGAAAAAAAGTATAAATATCAAGGATCTAGGGAAGGAAGGAGGGGTGTCCTATATTGACCCATTTGATGCCCTATTTTTGAAGCTGTTAGGATGTTATAAAGTGTGAATAAAACACTATACCAGGACAGTAGACAAGTTTGAAGTACAACTTGGTTGATAAAAGTTGTATAATTGAGATTTAATCAGGATAAATTTTATAATTCAGCTTTCAGATTAGAAAAAAATTGATAGAAACGATCAAATATGGCTCTTTTTTATTATTGAAATTTTGTTTTGCACATATTATTTGTTAGTGATCAAAATTCTAAATACATTTAACTATAGAAAAAAATTATGCAGAATTCAGATTTATTTATGTGTTTTTGTTACACAATTTTATGTTTGTTTTATGATTTCAGTTATTATATAACTATACATTGTGTTGAGAGGGATGTTAAATAAAATATTAAATCAGTACATTTGAAGTTTCTTTTCTCTCTTAGAAAAACACAGATGAAATAACATACATTTGACCTTCCAATGTTTGATTTAAGTGCTACTGATGAGAGGTTACTCCTTGAAATATCGATATATAGCATATCCAAATTAACCGTTTATTACCGCCTTTTGGTAGTTGTAATTTTAATTTTGAATACAGAAAAATGAAAACAAAACTAACTTAATAAACAGCAAAGTAGTTGTAAGAAATAGGTCGAAATTTATTGACGCATGAAATCAGTGTAAAAAACAATGGAATATTTCCAGAGCATCATCAGTCAATCTGTCTATCTGTTGTCCCTAATTGTCTATCTGTCTATTTATTGTCTCCAATTGTCTATCTGTCTATTTATTGTCCCCAATTGTCTATCTGTTGTCCCCAATTGTCTATCTGTCTATCTATTGTCCCCAATTGTCTATCTGTCTATTTATTGTCCCCTATTGTCTATCTGTCTATTTATTGTCTCCAATTGTCTATCTGTCTATCTATTGTCCCAATTGTCTATCTGTCTATTTATTGTCCCCAATTGTCTATCATTGCAAAACATGGACTTAGCCATTTGCCTACATGGGGGTACCCATCTCTTATCCGCAACTCCTCCTAAACCCCTTGATGGATTTTCATGAAACTTACACACAATTGTTGTGACATAATGTAGATGTGCACTTACTATTTTAAAATCTCTTACCCGCAACTCCTCCTAAACCCAATTGTCTATCTGTCTCTATTGTCCCCATTGTCTATCTGTCTATTTATTGTCCCGAATTGTCTATCTGTCTATTTATTGTCCCCAATTGTCTATCTGTCTATCTATTGTCCCCAATTGTCTATCTGTCTATTTATTGTCTCCAATTGTCTATCTGTCTATCTATTGTCTCCAATTGTCTATCTGTCTATTTATTGTCCCGAATTGTCTATCTGTCTATCTATTGTCCCCAATTGTCTATCTGTCTATTTATTGTCCCGAATTGTCTATCTGTCTATCTATTGTCCCCAATTGTCTATCTGTCTATTTATTGTCCCGAATTGTCTATCTGTCTATCTATTGTCCCCAATTGTCTATCTGTCTATTTATTGTCCCCAATTGTCTATCTGTAATTGTCACCATTGGTGAAAAAAGAAGATACCTGTACTCTTACATGCCCCCAAAATACCAATGAAAACTATCAAAGTCATTTAAATGAAAAATCAACATCAAAGGTCAAAAGATGAGGAGACTACAGTCTAGCACAACCAAAGGTTATAGTAGAGCGTCATAAAAACTTTAACATTGCTATAACATATATATGTATTAAAAATTGTCAAGGTCACTCAAACAGAATATCAAGGTCAAAAGATGGGGATGCAACTGTGGTTAGCTACATGTACTACTGGGGCATATGTACATGTATACCAAGTTTCATAAACATAGACATTTATTGTTCTTGAGACATGGAGGTGCTTTTAAAACTTTAACATTGCTATTACATGTACATATATTGAAAATTGTCAAAGTCACTCAACCAGAAAATCAAGGTCAAAGTCAAAAGATGGGAATGCAGCTGTGCTACGCTACTACTTGGGCATATGCATATCAAGTTTCATCAACCTAGAACTTATTTTTATATTATAGTTCCTGAGATATGGAGGTGCTCATAAAACCTTAACATTAAAATTGTCTGTCACTCAAGCAGAAAATGAAGGTCAAGCTCAAAAGGAGGGGACAAAACTGTGCTAAGCTACTCCTGGAGTATATGCATACCAGGTTTCATCAGACAAGGACTTATAGCTCTTGAGATATGGAGGTGCTCATAAAACCTTAATATAACTATTATATGTATTGAAAATTGTCAAAGTCACTCAACCGAAAAATCAAGGTCAAAGTTAAAAGAAAGGGATGCATCTGTGCTCAGCTTCAACTGGGGCATATGCATGCCATTGCCATGTTTCATCAACCTATGATTTATAGTTCTTGAGATATGGAGCTGCTCATAAAACCTAAACATATAAGTTTATGCCGCTGCTGGTAAAGTAACACCTATACATCACTCTGCTTCACAGGCGAGACAAAAATGATATAAAAAATGCACTGGTATGTGAGAATTGTAAAAACAAGAAATACTGTGAGCAGGCGCCGCTCATAAAAGGATACCCATCCCCTTTACATGTATGCTTTAAGAAGTTTTGTTGCTGTCAGATACCATTCAGCAAAGATAATTGGACTTAATTATTTTTTTCCATAAAGAGTCCAATATACATGTAATGTAAAGGGGATGGGTATCCTTTTATGAGCGGCACCTGCTCACAGTATTTCTTGTTTTTACAATTCTCACATACCAGTGCATTTTTTATATCATTTTTGTCTCGCCTGTGAAGCAGAGTGATGTATAGGTGTTACTTTACCAGCAGCGGCATAAACTTATATGTTTAGGTTTTATGAGCAGCTCCATATCTCAAGAACTATAAATCATAGGTTGATGAAACATGGCAATGGCATGCATATGCCCCAGTTGAAGCTGAGCACAGATGCATCCCTTTCTTTTAACTTTGACCTTGATTTTTCGGTTGGGTGACTTTGACAATTTTCAATACATATAATAGTTATATTAAGGTTTTATGAGCACCTCCATATCTCAAGAGCTATAAGTCCTTGTCTGATGAAACCTGGTATGCATATACTCCAGGAGTAGCTTAGCACAGTTTTGTCCCCTCCTTTTGAGCTTGACCTTCATTTTCTGCTTGAGTGACAGACAATTTTAATGTTAAGGTTTTATGAGCACCTCCATATCTCAGGAACTATAATATAAAAATAAGTTCTAGGTTGATGAAACTTGATATGCATATGCCCAAGTAGTAGCGTAGCACAGCTGCATTCCCATCTTTTGACTTTGACCTTGATTTTCTGGTTGAGTGACTTTGACAATTTTCAATATATGTACATGTAATAGCAATGTTAAAGTTTTAAAAGCACCTCCATGTCTCAAGAACAATAAATGTCTATGTTTATGAAACTTGGTATACATGTACATATGCCCCAGTAGTACATGTAGCTAACCACAGTTGCATCCCCATCTTTTGACCTTGATATTCTGTTTGAGTGACCTTGACAATTTTTAATACATATATATGTTATAGCAATGTTAAAGTTTTTATGACGCTCTACTATAACCTTTGGTTGTGCTAGACTGTTACGTCTCCTCATCTTTTGACCTTTGATGTTGATTTTTCATTTAAATGACTTTGATAGTTTTCATTGGTATTTTGGGGGCATGTAAGAGTACAGGTATCTTCTTTTTTCACCAATGGTGACAATTAATAAACTAATGAATAAATAGTGGAATACTTCAATATTCCAATATTCCACTGTCGGCAGGCGAGATGTACTTTGATATTAACTTTTGTTCTTAGTTAACCTGGTTTAACCCAAGTCTGCCAAATGCATGTATAGATTTTAAAAATTATTGTGGTAATAACCACTTATAGGTAAAACACTAATTGTTCTTTGTAATAAAAAATTCAAAATATTTCATGTTTTGTGCATGCAATATATATGCATAAAATGTATTGAATTCAAGGGATAATATTTATAAGGTTTAGTATTCTCAGCAGGCTATGAGACACCAGGATGCAGTTTTGTTATGATATTACACTAATTTGCCTACTAAAGCTAATATTTCTTTCATTGTATAAAACATATATGGATAATACATGTACAATAGCTGCTTTTTCTATTACACCACATATAACACAAGGAGCATCTTATGAATTTATCGATTGCCTCTTGATTTTAAAAAAAGTTTATTTCTGGCATTTTGATACACTTTAGTTTTAAGTCTTTAATGCATAATGTGTTTTTATTTTTGATTTGGCATTCTGTAAAACCTGGAATGGAGCATACAAAATATCAGAAATTTTTAGACTCTTGTTGGGAATTTTCAAATTTTCTTTGAAAGATAACACATGTACATGTAGGTCTGAATTTTTTGCACTTTAATGTTAGTAAACAAAGCCACATGAAATATTAATGTTTGTAAACAAAGCCACATGAAATATAAATATATATGCCACATAAAATAGATCATGCTGCTAAAGCTATGATGATCATGTGCATATTTTAGTTAATTTTACATGATTCATGTCATTTATGGTCAATGTATTTCTAATGCAAATAAATTATGCTATACAAAACATATACATGTACATCATCACATCAATGTAAGAAATTTGTTGTAAAAATGCCAGAACCACATGTATGCATGACATACAGCAACAAATAAATAAGTAAATTATATTTATGTACAAAATATTGACAAAGGTTGGTCAGTATTTTCTTCTCTCTTTAAGCAAAGCAAATGAATTTCAGCTGTATCAGGAAAATGAACAAGAAAGTAGTGTTCAAATGAACATGAAACGGTGATAAAATAATAATGAAAGGGATGATAAAATGAACATGAAGGGGATGATAAAATGAACATGAAAAGGGTGACAAAATGAACATGAAAAGGATGATAAAATGAACATGAAAGGGATGATAAAATGAACATGAAAGGGATGATAAAATGAATATAAAATGATGATGAAGCGGGAATGTGAAATCCGAACACAAAGCCTTAAAATTTGGCATAATGAAATAAAAAGATATACAATGTTATTCACAAGACCTTTTATATTTTGTTCAATGATTTTACTACATACATGTATATCACTAATATATATGTACATGTACATAGCCATCTCCATTCTTTACATGGGCCAAACCATAAAAACCATAAAATATAGAGGATCTTAGCCATTTCTTGGAACAGAAATGTTTCCAACTCTTGCCACGTGGAGGCGTCCTCTTCCAAGAGTCTTTTTTTTTTTTTTTTTTTTTTTTTTTTTTTTTTTTTTTTAAGCTACTCTCTGTAGCAACAGCTACCTGCTGTAGTTTTATCAGATTCTATTTTCGTAATCCACACATCTTATGTTTGTTAGTGTGATACAAACATCTACAGCAACTACATATACTAACAACATGTAATGCTAGTCACTTCAAAAGAAAGTTTGTTTAACAAGTATCAGGTAGATTTTTCTATGGAACAACAATAGAACAACATCAACAGAGCAACAATATTATAATCATGATAATCAAATTATATCAACAACAGAGTAACAAACTAAATCCATCATATTTCAATTATTTTACACCTTAAAGAAACTAGAAATAACAACAAAAACAAATGTAAATAATCAGTTATCAAAACATTATTTAATAAATTTCAACAAAGTTAAAATAACCAGAACAATATAAAGGTGTTTACTATAGAATATATTGTCTATCAAGTAAAAAAAAAGAACTACAAAAAGTAAATCTGAGTATTCAAGCATTTAAGACTTAACATGATTCTAAGAAAAGCATGTATGAAACTGATCTTCCAACGTCCAATTAGTATTAAATCAGATAAAAACAATAACATTACAACAGAAACCATCAAGTATCAAATCAGAAAACAAAAACACCAACAACAGAATATATCAAGTAAAAACAACAGGAACAACTAAAACAGCAACAAATACCATCAAGTATCAAATCATATGAAAAAAAAACCAACAACAGAGTCAATCAAGTATTTAAATCATAGTTTATTATGAAAAGCAATATATGGTTCATCAAACATAAAAAAATTCCACCAACACTATATGGGGGCTATCAAAAATCAAGTGTAATCAATTTATCATTATTAAAGCAATATGGAATGAATTGAATGTATCAAATGGAAAAAGTGGAATCCATCATATCAAATTAAAAAAATATGGAGTCCATCATATCAAATTTTAAAAACAAAATGGAATCCATCATATCAAATTGTAAAAACAATATGGAGTCCACCATTTCAAATAGTAAAACTAAAGGGAATCCATCATATCAAATTGTAAAAACAATATGGAGTCCACCATTTCAAATAGTAAAACCAAAGGGAATCAATCATATCAAATTGTAAAAACAATATGGAGTCCACTATTCAAATATTCAAATAGTAAAACTAAAGGGAATCCATCATATCAAATTGTAAAAACAATATGGAGTCCACCATTTCAAATAGTTAAACTAAAGGGAATCCATCATATCAAATTGTAAAAACAATATGGAGTCCACCATTTCAAATAGTAAAACTAAACGGAATCCATCATATCAAATTGTAAAAGCAATATGGAGTCCATCATATCAAATTGTAAAACAAAAGGGAATCCATCATATCAAATTGTAAAAACAATATGGAGTCCATCATATCAAATTGTAAAAACAATATGGAGTCCAACATTTCAAATTGCAAAATCAATATGGAGTCCATCATATCAAATTGTAAAACAAAAGGGAATCCATCATATCAAATTGTAAAAACAATATGGAATCCACCATATAAAATTGTTAAATCAATATAGAGTCCATCATATCAAATTGTAAAAACAAAATGGAATCCATCACATCAAATTGTTAAAACAATATGGAATATATCATATCAAATTATAAAAACAAAACAGAATCCATCATACATAACTAAGTATAATCCATCATATCACACTGTACAAGCAATATGGTGTCCATCGAACATAAAGTAAAATCCATAATATAAAAAACAAAATGTTCCAACTTATCAAATCATAAAACTGATAAAAGCAATATGGAGTCCATCAAACATAACAAAGTGATCCATTATATCAAATCTTAAAAGCAATGTGGAGTCCATCAAACATAACAAAGTGATCCATTTTATCAAATCTTAAAAGCAGTATGGAGTCCATCAAACATAACAAAGTGATCCATTATATCAAATCTTAAAAGCAATGTGGAGTCCATCACATATCAAATCATGAAACATGGATTCCATGAAATGTCAAATCATTAAACATGGATTCCATCAAATATCAAATCAAATCATAAAACAATCAGGAGTACATCAAACAACATTGAAATAGATAGGATGCTCTAATGGTTCACGACTCTGAAATTTCAGAATCTGAACCGTCATCTCTTACGAGTTCCTCAACTTCAGAAAGTTCATCCTGTACCACTAAACAATCTTGAGGGTCATCTGTGCAGTTCTTACAATTAAGGCAAGCACAACCTGGGCCACATTTGTTGTTTTTCTTTTTGCATTTGCATGTGTTTTTAATGCACCCAGTTTTGCATTTACAACCACGAAGAAGCCAATCTACATGAGTTTTGACAGCGGACATGTGGGCTTCATCATCCCATACTGGAGTCAAAACATTATTTGTAATATTGAAGCCATGATCGGTGAAAGATGGCATTTCTAAGAAAGGGTCAGATGATTTGTCATAGATTTTCGAAATGAGACATGTTCTTCTCCAATGGTAATACAGTGCTCCAATACTTGGTGGTATTTCGTCTTCGTATGTAACCCGGACTTGGATTTTGTCCCTAATCTTACCTATCCATACTTCATGAATCTTCCGTTTTGTCATGTTAATTTCTGTTTGGGCCATGTCTTTGAAGAGCTCATGTGCGTTTCTGAATTCAGGCAAGAATTCAGTTGCATGCTTTTTGAAATAAAGTGACCCAATTAATCGTATGAATGCAAGAAAACCGTCTTCTTCGTTTTCTGACGTATCAGACAGACAACCAGGTGCTATACGATGGTTGCTGGTAATGAAATCTGCATACTGAAACAAAGTATTCAAAAAAAGAGCTTTTCCAAAACCAACAAAGAACGAAATATAATCACAACCACTACAAATATAGAGAACCTGGATGCACTTGCAAAGCTTTTCACGTGGAATACAAGTTAAATCGGGATCTTTGAACAAAGACTCGACAAAGAAGTTGAAATTGAAATATTTAACTTGATCCCCAAGCATATTTTGTTGAATGAAGATGGTTTTGGAGGAAGTCACCATTGCATGGGAAAGGCCAATAAAATAAACATCAGTGTCTGGGGAGTAAATGCAAATGTTTTTCAACTCAGCATCCGAATGTCGGACATGGCTCCATATTAGAGTATCAGACTCTTCGTGGTTAGAAGAGAACATATCTACAAGAAATACATCCCCTGTTGATCTTATTCCATAACATTTGTCTTCATAACAGCCGTTTATAAAGAACATCTGACTTTCAGTGAGGTGTGTTTGAACAAGTTTGAAAAGTTCTTGGCCAAGTAGCTTAACAAACATTGATTTATTTCTTCTGTTTTTAATAAAAATCAGTCCACTTACCTTTTGGTAGGCTTGACAAAAGATCGAACTCTTTACATTCAGCTTGTTGACCAAGACTTGCACTATTTTTGTCGCGCCTAGACCGTTCAATGTCTTTTAGTGTTACACCTTCAGGTGTATGTGACCTTTGCTTGTCAAACAACAAATGAATTTGTCTTGTGTTCCGTTTAAGATGTGGTAAAATCCATCTGCGTACAATATGCTCCAAGAAGTCTTTAAAAGTTTTATGGTGAGATTTTAAAGGTCGGCTGTTGATGATAAACATACCTTCCAAAATAACAAGGTCTTCTTTAAAATCATTGGGCAGCTTTTCTTTTACAAGATCACAGTACCTGGCAGACAATGTCTTTGTGGCGTTTGCTTTTGTATCCTGGTGATACATCGTACCGTCTGTCATGCAAATTGCCCTTGGTAAGGGAATATACTGTTTAAAGCTATTGAGCGCTTTGCCAGACTTTATTGAGAAAGCTATTTCTTTCTTTAAACATCTATTATAGAGAGACTTTTCCTTCTTTTCTTTGTCTATTCTAGGGGTATTCTTCTGTTTTGTTTCTGAAAAGGTTCGCAGAGCCTTCTTTCTGACAGGGGCTACCGTACTAGGACAATCTAGTATTCTTGAATTGATAAAATTGGACATACTATCTTGTCCAATATTATAAAAATTTGTCAGGTCATAGTGTACTATACCTTCCGCTTTCCTATTTTCAAATAATTTCAATAAACCTCTATTTGATGCTCCACATTCAAACACATTTGATCCTTCAATTTTAGAAACATAGAGTGAACAAAGTTCCTTATCATGTGTCTGTTTTGAATGAGAAAATGCCTTTTCAGAAAAAACAGATTGGTCATTAATGTTTAATTGAATGTTTATATTATTTTGTAGGCTGGCTCGAAATGGAAGATAGACAGCTATTTTATCCATCAGTTCTGGAGATGGCTTTCGAACAGATTCCTTGACATCCTTATTTATGTAAGACTCGTGTGCTTCATCTAAAGCAAGCTCTTGCCAAAACCTACCAGTAACAGTTACAGAAAATCCACCATTGCGGAGACAACTAAGGATGTAATCTGGACACTCTGCAATGTCAGCAAGATGCCTTGGGATTAATCTTAAGTACATATGACGATCAAATGCATGGAAAAGCGGGGAAAGACTTTTTAGAGAAGCTAGTCTTAAGTCCCAGTTTGAATTTCGGAAAGAAAGATACAAAGAGATGTAAGAGAAACAATCCCTGTGAATAAAGTTGTTCCAGAACCTAAATGTATCATCTTTATCACTACTGGCCTGACAGAATTTCTGAAAGTCATTCATAAGTAGAGCAATGTCTAAGTCAGATTCAAATTGGTTAACAAATGACGTCAACAAACATGGGTCATTTCCAATTTTCTTATGGGAGCTTACAAGGTTCATGGCTAGATGCAGGGTTTTATTATGTAATATCTCTGATGTTAAAGCATCTTTCATTCTAAAAAATGATGTCATTTGAACTCGATAAAAACATTCCCAAGCATTCAATATGAATGCATGTGTTTTTTTGAAATTTGAACATTGTTCAAGGTATGACAAAAGGCCATCCTCTTTATGGTTGATAGAAGCAATGTCCTTTAAACCGGCATCAAAGTAAATCTTAAAAAGTACGGGTTGAACATTTTTCAGAACATGCCAATCTCCGGGAAACGGAATGACCCAACTAAGCTCCTGGGAATACTCCTTTTTCAATTTACAAAAGAGATCAAATGTTTTTGCATCTCCAACAACAACGATGTGACCTTTTGTTTTATCTACATCAAAAATGTGGTGAATATTTTCAAAAACGTGTTTAATTGTCTCCTGGTTGTTACATGGTTCATTAAGGACCCCAAGATACACGACATTTCCCTTTTCTGCACCATGAGTTTGAAATTGGGCAAGATAGTTCTTAAAATCAGGCATACAAATATCTGACTCTTGAATACTATTCTTTTGAAGAATAAATTCAAACATACGTTTTTTCAAAATTTCATTTTCATGAACCTCAGAATCATTCAAGGTAAATGACTGCATAGAAACCTTTTTGGGGTTTTGAGAAACTGAGGAAATATTTGGGTCTACTTTTAGTTTTGAAGGTTTTGGTTGCACGGCCTGATATGAGGTTGCGTGAATCCCTCTTTGCGTATCGTTCACTTTTGCAGAAGCATGTGGTTGGCCAACGTCAATATTATCTATAGAAACTATTGTGAAGGCAGATGGTTCTAAGTCTTCAGCAAACTTTTGCTCAATTTTCTGTTCAACTATCGCTGCTATTTGTTGTCGACATGTTGCCTTATTGGAGGCAATACCAAACGAATTGAGTATTGTGTTTAATCTAGCAGAGCCACTATACGTATCAAGAATATCACCCATAAGTATATGAAGAGGATTTGCACACTCACCTTTACTAATTTGAAACACATTGTGGCAAATAGAAAACAGAGTTCTTAGTACCCTGTTTCTATAATAGGGTGATGTGTCGGTGTTATCAGGAATAAAGGGGATATCAAAGAAAGAACTATTGTCAGCCAGTGTCCATTAAATAAATCTTACCTTTACCTTTTACCTATTCGTGTTGGGTTCTCGATAGACAAAAATGAAAATTCCATATTGTTGGCAACGTCTACAAAATTAACATTAGAAAGATTGGTATCACCACTAAATATGCGTTTGAAGATAGAAATCAATGATTGATATCTAGTGCACAGATCTTTTAACACCAATGAGTACTGCGAAAAGGGTTGAGTGTCTTGCAACATTGGTTCTTGCGACTCCATTTTAGCATCTGTCATTTCTCTTTGCTTCAAATTTTCAAGGTGCAAGTCATGGAGCATGGCTAAAATATCAGCATTTTTCTTAAACAGCAGGGTACCCTTTGATTTGTCTATAACACCAAACCTGTTTTTAAAGGAGGAAAAAGATAAAAAGTCCCCAAATGAATCTTCTAGATGACATTTCATCCAAAAATTGGTTCTCTTTTGAATCAATTTAGCGCTATTTGAGTCATTTTTACTTTGTTCTAAAAGATGTTTACCTACAGTTTTAAAATAGTTTAAAACCTGACTTAAAAGTAATGGTCTATTTAGAGACAATTCACCAAAAACAAAATCAAATGTTTCTTTCAAAGCAATACCTTCAAGGCTGTCATCTGGTCCGTCTTCTTGCACCATATCTACCGTTCGAAGCAATATATCTGTATCGGTGGTCAAAAGATCAGAATTGTTGATAAGTCGTTTAGCTAGTCTTGAAAGAGAGATGTTACATGACTTACAAATGGGATCACTTTGTGTTAGGGACAAATAGTCGTCATCTTCATTCAATTTAAAATAATTGGATAATGTTTCAAAGTTTGGGATGCGGCGCACCTCTCTACTAGAAGATATAGTTTCGATGCAGTGAGGCATACGACATGATAATAATTTGAAATGTCTGGTTCTCTCTTTTCGCCATTTATCGTAATGGGATTTGCATAAAGCAATTTTATTGTTTTCCGAACTTTCAATAAAGGGAACATCCATTACCTCAATGAATCTTGTAACAGATTTTATTTCATGAAGATGTTCACTTGGTTGGTCGCAAAGTTTACAAGTTTCAATTTTCTGTTTTTTTGTTGGAGGTTTACCCTTGAATATTTTACTTATTAGCAAATTACAAGGATTGCAAATACAATCATATTTCTTAATGTTGAACTCTGTTTGAAGCCATTCAAGATAGTCTTTTGTTTTATTATCTTTGTGGTACCACCGCGTTGATGTTTCGGAGCCACATTTTGCACATTGTTTACATGTGTGCTTATTTTCATTCTTGCTTTCTATATCCATAATTATCTAATATTTGACAGCAAAACTAATGTTAACGAGTGCCAGGCAAACACATTTAAAAATACGCCCTATACACGTGCTCTGTCTGTATACGAACCATCAGAGACGCTTTAGTCAAACATCTGTAAAACCAAATTAATAGAACTGACATATTCCTTAAGTACGACCAACCTTTGGAATTGGGGGGGGGGGGTAATCAACAACAATGGAAACACTTCCCTAAGATAAACCGAACATGTTATTGTCTAAATTTTAAATGCAAACATGATGAAGAAAAAAACCAGGCACTAGTCAACTAACCATGCTAACTGTCGGCATTCTAAATGCAACACGAACAAACAAAGAATTTAGATAATACCTATAAAATCAATTTTACAAATGTACATGTTATTCACAAATATGAGCAAATATAGCAAAAAATGTATTTCTTGTCTCCTTGAGATCCGTGAGTTTAACTATCATACATGTTGCCCAAATAGTTCGTCGGACAGACTTATAAAACGGAAACAAACAAAAATAATGGACACAGAAATTCCCCAAAACAGAAAGATCGGCGCGCAAATGATGAAGGGGTATCAAAAGAAACAAGTTAAAAACTAAAGATTTGAAAAAGGAAAAATAGCAAGAAAAGGGAAAGCGATAAAATAAAGAAAGCTACATTACTAGCTTATCAAAACCTTACATCTCAACAAACAAAAAGTCGATGTAATTAAAATACAAATTTAAGACTACGTAGCGCACAAATTTCAACAATAACTAAGCAAATCAACTATCCAATATTAAAACTGCATTTTCATGTTTTGTAATAATCAAAACGGTGTTCATTATCAAAAGGATTGATCGGATTAAATAGCAAACACATGAATATCTGATAAAGTACATGTGACCATATGACACAACGTGTGCCAATTGAGGCATGTTAAATTCGTATTCACTCGGGTTATTTGTTTCGGCGAGTTCATAGTTTTTTTAGTTGATTAATTACAAATATTATCGGATACTTTTAATATGTAAATAAGACTTAAAAATTAAAGAATATATAAAAATGACGATTTTTTAATTTTATTTTTTGTACTTTTAATGTCACGTGGCGTTAGCGGTGTGTTTGACTTTCGAGCAATACAACATTTCCCGCCATTAAATCAATGATTTTATTTCTGTTTTATACAAAAAAAAATCGGCTGTGCCACCGTACCAATGGCACGAAAATGAAGACAAATAATTCTGTTTTTTATATATATCAAAAACAGATATATCGAATGTAGGGCCAAAAAAGGTAGCAGAAAATAACGAGACCCTATATTTCGCGTTAAATTTGGCATTGTGCTTCTCAAAATAATGCATAAATCGATTTTATAACAAAATTTTTTGTCAAAATACGTTACAAATCTAAGTAAAAATCAATGTGTCAAATTTTCTCATTCTAAATATCTTTAATTGTCATTTAAAATATTTATATAATTGCTCATTCATTTTCTCGCCTCCTATAACAAAGAGTTCCTATTCTTTTGTTTAAATTAAAGCGCATTCCGGCCTGTCTGAATATTTCAGGAAGACTGACACGTGATGAAACAATTCCTGTTCACGGAAAAAACAGTACACACAAGGTAAAGCAATTCTTTGTTTGTTTGTTTTTATAATTCAGTAGTACACCCATTGTAATAAACAATTGTTAAATAAATATTTATGATTGATCATAAGGGTCAGAATGTTCTTTTTAAAAATAAAATCTCCCCACTTTTCTATATAGAGGTAGACTAATGTATATCAGATTAATATAAAGGTCCACGACTATATAGTCCATCAGCCAGGTCCGGAAAAAAATAATTTGAGTGGATACCCCTCTGTAGACCGATTTTTTATTGCAGAAATCAAAAGACAAACATGTGAACTTTATTTTGCAACTTGTTATACTTTGCAAAAAGATGCGGAAACTGGTATAACAGAGGCCCCTTTAGGGGTACTATAAACTGTCAAAAAATTTCAACCCTTATAAAACATTCTTTTATACTAAGTCTACTACAATATTATTGAAAAGAAAACTTTTAACGTATTAAATGTTGCCCAGACAACCAACGACAGACACAAGTTTGTTAAAATTTTCACTCAAAGAAGTCTTAAAGTGAGATAATACAAGGAAAGACTAAAATGAGTTTTTTTTCATTTTCTTTTTTCATTTCCTAAAAAAATAGGATAGCTAGGTGGAATATTTTGTGGAAAGAATCTACCTACAACATAACAAATTAAATAAAACAATTCCATTAAAATATTTGTGGTACCGGTTGAAAAGTTTCTGTATTTATGATTGTAGCCCCAGTCGCCTGAAATCTATATTTTTTTCATGTGTAAATACAAATGATCAACATAATGTGTTTCATTATATATTTTTTTCAATTTTAGTTTATATATTTGACCTTTTTGAAACTATAGTATCAGAATATAAGAACTTTAGTCTTAATTAGGGCCCCGCATCGAAGATGCGGACGCCCTATAGTTTTCACTTTGTCCGTCTGTCCGTCCGTCCGTCCGTCCGTCTGTCCGTCCGTCCGTCCGTCTGTCCGTCCGTCAACAATTCTTGTGAACACTAAAACTCAAAAAGTATTAACACCACAGTCCTGAAACTTTGCACAGCTGCTAAGTAGCATGTCATGATGTGCATATTAAAATTTCGTGCAAATCTGATTAATATTTTTGGAAAAAACTTCATTTTTTATCGAATATCACAGATTTTGAGAATTGGACTTTGTGAACACTAAAACTCAAAAACTGTTAACAATACAGTCCTGAAACTTTGTACAGCTATTAAGTAGCATGTCCTGATTTGCATATTAAAATTTCATGCAAATCTGTTAAATGTTTTTGGAAAAAACTTCATTTTTTATCGAAAATCACAGATTTTGAGAATAGGCATTTTTGAACAATAAAACTCAAAGGCTATTAACAATACAGCTCTGAAGTTTCATATGCATTCCATGGAACATGCCTTGGTGGTTATAATTAAAGTTCGTATGATTTTGAAAACACTTAGATATTTTGCCGCGGGGCCCTTTCTGACTTTGTCAGTATTCTAGTTGTCGTTTAAAAGTTGCCATAATTACACGTACATGTGCATTTTGGATCATTTTGCAAGGCAGCATACAACATGTATACAATAATGGCGCTGCATGTGTGACCATTTGTTGCACTTAGTTACAAAAGGGATACAAATGTTATCGAGGAAATATGCCAGCCAATTAATAAAGTTCTATATGGATCTTTTTTTTCAATTTATTTGACACTTTGTTATGATTGTTTTGCCTTTTGAAATTACTACTAGTATATTTGTAAATACTTTGAAGATCCATATTTAGCCTCTTCATTGTTGGCAGTTGTTTCCTGTACCGTCTTCTAAAGAATCTAGATTTTAACGAAATTCAAAGCAATAAGCGTACTTCTAAAACAACAAAAAAGAAACTCTCCTCTCATTACAATCGTAACGAAATATATTTTGAAAAACAGGCCTTTTTATTGTGAACTTTTTTATGCTGCTGAGCAATGTCGTAGAGTTTGGTCAATTTTTCCCAGAAAGAAGTTAACTAAACGAAGTTGAAATCACCAAACCATTGAAGTTAGTGATTGTGCTAACCGACGAATGAATTGAAAGAAGCAAACAGGCACAAATAGGGCATTCGAGTGTCAAAAGTCCGAAAGGGCAACGACATAACCGGTAAACATGAACAAGAACAGCACGAAGAAACACAAAACACAAAATCAACCGAACGGAAATCGACAACGCCAACTCAAGTCGTAACAAGAGTTAACTCGGGTGCTCCGGAAGAGTAAGCGGTTTTTGGCTGCTATAGCACATCCGTCGTGTTGCTAATTTTCAATTCAGTGTGTCAAATCTGGTAAAGGAAGACAAAACAAATTTCTAAGACAAACCAACATCTGCACTCATTTGAGAGATTGTCTACGAGTGCACGGTGTCTACCGTACAATTTCTTGAGTGAAGACAGCAACCGTGGAGCAACATAACCCTGTGTTAGCCTTTTCTGTGTCAAACGTGACGCTCTGCCAAGGAAACGATGTAATTGCCGCAAGATCTGGTGTAACGAATCAACTGTGATACGAACACTTCATAAGCCGGAGCGGACGGAATGTTGCTACACAAAAAGGGAAAGTTGAAGTCATCACGTTTGTCATAGAGCTTTGTTGAAGTATTCCTTGAGAGTCAATTACGAGATGTAAATCTAAATATGAGGCAGAATTCCTAGAATCCATTGTGTCCCTTATCTCAGGTTCCTGAGGATATATGAGATGGAGAAAGTCACCAAATAGAGACTTGTTCAGTGAAAGGACATTATCAATACTTGTATAACGGAACGTGAGATAAAAAGAGATAGCTAGTCTAGATCTCCATGAGTACAATATGTCCCGTCTTATACTTCATTCAAAATTTCTAAAAAAATTAAAGAAAACTACTTGTCCTGATTTTGTGTTAAAATGCGAATACTGTAATCTTACTATTTGTGTGGTTTTTAACTTTGCTGATTTCAGTGTTTCCCATTTTTCATGAAATTACATAAAAAGAGAAATAATGGTACACTAATGATATTAGTTTCTGTAGACCTAAAATGCTTGTATTCTTTGTGTGCCGCCAGTAACATTAGACAGAAGCGACATACATAGGCTCACTTTTTGATTGTTCGTCTTCTTAAATCGAGCGTCGCTCTGCAAAGTTATTAAGTATTCCGTCTCAATTTTTATGCAACTTAACTCTATTTTTCTTAATAGAGTTAAGGAATTACTCAACTACTTCCTGTTAACAGAATACTTTATAGACAAAAATACAAAATTCTAACATCGTTTGGGACAAAGTAACTGAGCAAACGGATACAAACTTTCTATGGGAACAAACACTTCAAGGTTAAGAGCATATGCTGGTACATGAAGATCAACGTGCCCTTTGCAATGGAAAAAGCTTCAGCACCATTTTCGATTCATTTACAGCTGACCAGTACCAGTATTGCCCGAGGAACTTTGGTGTGCTTTTGATTCTTAACAACAGCAATCGTCCGAAAAATCCTAATTGTTCGTCTGTGTATGTGGCGGAGTCTTTGGGAATGTTTAGGAATGAGATGACATTGCTGTTAAATCTTTAAAATGGAATGCAGTATTGTAAAAATCCATCATCAATGAGGACTTCTTGTCTTCTAGTACTCTTTTTTTTATGAGACAGACCATTACCACGAAAAAAGGGGGGTGGGTTTGTTCCGATAAGACAATTATTTTTTTCAAAAAGGTGTTTCGAGACAAATTTTTGTTTTCATTATTAGCATCATTCTATATGGCAGAAATCCTTCTTCAAAATATTTTATCCTCTGTTACTTAAATATTTTTCATCAAAATTCAGATTCATAATATTATTTTAGGAAAACACCAACCCCCTCATCCATCCTTTGATTTCATAACAATAGAATTGGAAAAAAAAACTAAATTTACAAAACGACATCGTTACATTATTTTAAGGCGACAGCTCGATATAAATTGTCGCCAGAAATAAAGAATAGATAAGTTATAAGTAAAAAGTAATGTAAATATTTCATATAAGTATAAATAAAGTCAAACGCACCTGACCTAAAGTAAAGTCTAACAGGCCAAAACCAAGAAAACGTGATTAATTGGTTATAACTTTGTTTTCAATAATGTAAAAAATCACCTTTACTGTAATATAACTTCTTTTATGTTGGTTTAAAAAAAAATACCATAGAAATGACTTAAAATCATAAAAAATATTGATTCTAAAAATAGAAAAAGTGACCTTCACATTTAATAATTTAAAAAATAAAACCATATCGGTCAAACCATTACAATCCGCACATGGACATTAAAAATGGATTTTTCTGTAAAACACTGTTTTTATCAAATCCTGGTGGTTTTAATATTTTTAATTGTTACCATTGTAATTAGGTGAATCTTGTTGAGTAAATTTTACCTGTGATACGTGCGAAGTCATAGGAAGACATTCGCAAATTGTAAAAATAGGGAAATTTTGAACGTAATAATTAGCAATTTTAAATCTAAAAAATATCTTTTTTAGACATTGTTATGATGCAAGTTCTTTTCCTAAGTCAATAATCCCTATGCATACTATAGATTTATAAAACAGTAATTGAAGTTTTCAACCCCATGTTCAATTTATTGAAAATAATTGAATGACTACTTTTCAATTGCTCACCAGAGGGTCCAGAAAAAGGATTTTTACGCTATTTTCCGCATATTTTATACAAGTATAACATTTGGAATTATGGAGCTTAGATGTAATACTAAATTTTTGTACCATAAAAATTCGGTCTACGGGGGTATCCACTCAACTTTTAAATATGACGTCTTTTCAGAGTTGGCTGATGGACTATATAGCCATGGTGATTGATTATAGTCATTATCATTCAATACACACAAAAAATCACCAGGTATTTAGGGTTTTAAATTTGAGAGCTCTTGCATTATACACTTAACGTTAAAGGATACATAATTATTTATGATTGAGTTTAAGGGTCTGAATGTACTGCTACTTTATACAGTTATAAGATGAAGTCGGTCAAAGTAGGGATATTTCATTTCATTTTCCTTCAATTTGTGGAATAGATCGCCATTTCAATAGAAGTCGGTTTTGTATTAAATAGACTTACTTCAGCATGCGATATTAGATATTGATTATATATCATGCACAACAATACGGTGATCCATAATTTTGCAAAAGACAACAACGTTTTAGCAATATTATTTTTCAATATGGGCTGTAATGCCCATCAATCCCCAATAAACGTAAATCCTGATTTTTTATATTGATTTTTTTTTGCTGTCTATGCATATATCCGTCTTTGGCTTAGAACTGTGTCTTCAAAATGATGCAAGTCAAATTCTATCAGGTGACGACATTTTAGGAAGGGTGTTAGTCATTTATACCCTATATTCATTAAAAAATCTTTATTTTATTTTCAGTCTGCATATCAAATGGGGTATAAGACATAAGACATGTCCCTCAAATGGCAGCATCATTACAATGATTATATTATAAAAGAGAATAAATAAAGTATATAGTAATAGGGATACACTGTCCGTGCGGGTATCAGTCCACTACTCAATGGATGCAGGATTTCCACCTTCTATCTTAAAATCTGGGACTTGATTTTTTTCTATAGCAAAACCTGGACTTAACCATTACATGACTTAGGGTACCCTTCTGTCTCCGTCTACAGCAAAACCTGGACTTAACCACTACATGACTTAGGGTACCCTTCTGTCTCCGTCTACAGCAAAACCTGGACTTAACCATTACATGACTTAGGGTACCCTTCTGTCTCCGTCTACAGCAAAACCTGGACTTAACCATTACATGACTTAGGGAACCCTTCTGACTCCGTCTACAGCAAAACCTGGACTTAACCATTACATGACTTAGGGTACCCTTCTGTCTCCGTCTACAGCAAAACCTGGACTTAACCATTACATGACTAAGGGTACCCTTCTGTCTCCGTCTACAGCAAAACTTGGACTTAACCATTACATGACTTAGGGTACCCTTCTGTCTTCGTCTACAGCAAAACCTGGACTTAACCACTACATGACTTAGGGTACCCTTCTGTCTCCGTCTACAGCAAAACCTGGACTTAACCATTACATGACTTAGGGTACCCTTCTGTCTCCGTCTACAGCAAAACCTGGACTTAACCATAACATGACTTAGGGTACCCTTCTGTCTCCGTCTACAGCAAAACCTGGACTTAACCATTACATGACTTAGGGAACCCTTCTGACTCCGTCTACAGCAAAACCTGGACTTAACCATTACATGACTTAGGGTACCCTTCTATCTCCGTCTTCAGCAAAACCTTGACTTAACCATTACATGACTTAGGGTACCCTTCTGTCTCCGTCTACAGCAAAACCTGGACTTAACCATTACATGACTTAGGGTACCCTTCTGTCTCCGTCTACAGCAAAACCTGGACTTAACCATTACATGACTTAGGGTACCCTTCTGTCTCCGTCTACAGCAAAACCTGGACTTAACCATTACATGACTTAGGGTACCCTTCTGTCTCCGTCTACAGCAAAACCTGGACTTAACCATTACATGACTAAGGGTACCCTTCTGTCTCCGTCTACAGCAAAACTTGGACTTAACCATTACATGACTTAGGGTACCCTTCTGTCTTCGTCTACAGCAAAACCTGGACTTAACCATTACATGACTTAGGGTACCCTTCTGTCTCCGTCTACAGCAAAACCTGGACTTAACCATTACATGACTTAGGGTACCCTTCTGTCTTCGTCTACAGCAAAACCTGGACTTAACCATTACATGACTTAGGGTACCCTTCTGTCTCCGTCTACAGCAAAACCTGGAATTAACCATTACATGACTTTGGGTACCCTTCTTTCTCCGTCTACAGAAAAACCTGGACTTAACCATTACATGACTTAGGGTACCCTTCTGTCTCCGTCTACACCACTCAATGGATCACACAATCTATGCTTATCATATCTAAACTTGATCTGATTGTTGTTTTGGAATGCGGGTGATACTTATTTGTGAGCGTCAAAACTGTTATTGTCCTTTTTTCTACTTTTGTTTTTGTAATTATGTTTTTTTCTCTCTTTCTCTTTGCAGAAAATATAGAACAATTTGATTTGAGATTTCAATTAAAAACAAGTTATTAGAGGAGAAGACATCTGAGACCCAGGATGAGCCGAATAAGAGATAGATCTTCACTCTTCCTCGCAGTATCTGTTCTGTTTATCATCACAATGGTGTACAGTGGTTTACACGATAAACAGGAGAAAAGTTTGGATTTGATCCAAACGAGCGATCAACGGTTTAGCATTAATGTTGAATCTACATGTTTGTCCCTACGAAATAGCAAGAATGTTTCTATAGCTGTCATTCTGCAAATATTTAAACGAAATACTCTTGAAAAACTTTTAGATTGTGCTGTTAGACAAACTTTAGTACCAAGAACTATTGTAATATTTCAAAATGGATATGCTTTTGATATTTCAAAAACAATTTACGCGTACAGGAAAAAATATCCAAACATAGAATTTCAACATATAGCTTCAAGTAAAAATTTACGATTTCACGGCCGTTTTCATCTAGCCTATTTACAGACCCAGGATTATGTTTCTGTCTGGGATGACGACGTTAGCGTAGATACGGAATGGCTAGAATACGCTGTACAATATTCAAAATCACATAACTGTTCATTGATAGGGGCAAACTGTAGAAACTTCCTTAAGATTAGCAGGGATAAAGTCACTCAAGACATGAACTCTAAAGGCTTGTGTGATTTTGTCGGACATATTTGGACATTACCGCGCCGTTATCTGATATTTTATTTGGAGATGCCACCATTTACTTATTACACGGGGGAAGATATTCAGCTTTCATATGCTTTACAAAAACACGGAATCGCCTCGTATAATCCCCCGATGTCTAAACATAAAGCTGTACGGGATATGTCACAGGGAACAGATAAACATTCTTCTTGGAAAACAAACCAAAGTCCAAGACATCTTTTGTTCTGTAAAATTATTTCAAAGGGATTTGTAACGTTAAAGTGTTCTAATTGTAATGATAAAACAATAGTTGATCAGTGTATCGCGTCGAACATTAAGAAGGCTACAGAAGCTGAATTGCAAATATTAGAAAAAGATAGGAATGAAAATGTGTATTCCTGGCATCGGTAATAAGGACAATTTATATTCAAAGTGTATATATCATAAATCTACCTTTTTATGTCATCAAAGTGCCATATATTTTAAATTTTGTATGTAGCATATACAAATTAAACCAAAGATGCAATTTTGCTTGTCGTCAAACTGCTATCAAAATTTACATGTATGTTATAGTAAAAGTAAATAAATAGGAATTATACATAATTTCTGAAATTTCACTGTGTATATAGTTACTAAAAGGCTTAGGAAATATATATAATTCCTAATTCTGACCATTATTTATACATAATTACTGAGGCCTAAACCACACACACAATTTCAGACTTGGCCTATTCCTATGGAAAACAGGCCCAATGATGCTTGGCATTTTCTTTCTTTCTTTCACACGGTAGGTCCCGTGTCCGGCGACAGGATTGTTTTTTCGAGAGGGATTTACAATTGTCCTGGTTTTTTCAAGAGAATAATCAATAAAAATGTAAACTTTGGTGATATTTAGTGATTTTTTACTGAAAGCTAAGAAAAAATGCTACCAACGGGTAGGCATATTTTAGTATTATCATATTGTGTAACAACACCAATTTCAATAAAAAAATGTGATTCCTAAATAAAATTGTGGGCTATTTTTTGGAATTTTACCTTTTTGAATTTTTCGCCCCTTAAAAGACAAATATATTGAACGAGATTGCTAACCATTATAAGTGAACATCAATGTTATATTATGGCATCCTGAACATTGATGCCAAAAAGTTGTGTCTAATTAAAATAAAATACATGTCCAGGCTTTTTCAAGAGGCGTCCAGATTTTTGCAAGAGAGGTCCAGGTTTTTTCATACTTTAGATAGACAAGTTGTGCGTGTTGTTTACCTCTTAAATCATATTTTAAAAGACATTGTAAAAAAATAAGAATATGGTACTATCATTTCAAGGGTTTTGGACAAGAATACGTCAGTTAAAGTCAAGAATTCAACCTTATATAGCCTATATAAACAGGCAGGCACATATAATTGACGCCTACAACCAGATCCCATTAATCTATTGTCTAAGCATAACTACCAAATGTTATAAATTGAAAATAGCCTCCTTGAATAATTGGCTAAAAACAAAATGTTTGTGTTGCGACAAGCAGAAAATGCTTACAGTTCCTGGGCTACCTTCTTTTAACTTGACTTGTAGTTGTTTCTTGGATGTGCACGTTTGTTTGTATCATCGAGTCGTCTTCTTTCATGTCTGCTGTTTTATCCAGGATTATATAAGACTCGAATGCCCTTTCAGTACGTCTTAATCTTTACACATATGTATTTATTGTATATATTACAGTTTCAACAAAAAACTTCATAAGAGTATGCTCCCGTGCGGGACCCGGAAGGCGAATAGGTTAGCAGCAGCGCTAAGCTTGTCGGTAAAAGTCCACTAAAGAGCGCTCAGAAACCTGTTATCTTTCCAGGCCGCTTAGCCCACACAGCGACTGGGATGTGTGCCACAGGTGGTTGAATAGGGCAGCCCTGTCATAATAAATGCCGGTTCATCAGGCTATACTAATGCGGAAACTTGACCGTAAACCATATTGGACCAACGTGCATGGAGAGTTCCAAGGTTCATGCACTTAAAATATTCCATTGTGCACCGACACAGGCTAAATTTTCCGCACCTACCCACGCTGGGTATTCGGACACAGAGAACCGGGTGGAACACAGTAGACCGGGTGAGCCGAAAATGTAGGTGTGGTATTTTCCTTATGAACGTGTTGAAAAGGGATAACGGACAAAAATGAGTTTATACAGCATTTTGTTAGTCCCTTAACTGCTAGTACACTAAGTTTTGTCTGTTTTTACCGGAAAAATCACAAAATTGTGACTGAAAAACAAGTCATTTTGGCGAAAAAGTGAAAAATCACTGATTAAGGCTATTTTTGAAGGGTTAGGCCATAGGGTACTTGAAAATTCATTTATACACCGTAATCAAATCTTTTCTCTTTTAACACAGACATACAGCTATACATACACAAATTTTGGTGTAAAACAAACCAATTTTGATATTTGAATATTAACAGGGCCAAATATGGGGGTTCGTGGCTCTAGTCCTTTTATCAAATTGATTTTTGGGGTTTCTCATCATAATCAAAACATGGACTTTGTCATATAATGAAAATCTTTGATTTGATCTTATTGATTTGGGGAGGGTGGAGTATTTATTTGTGAGCTGCGGCTCACATCTTTTTCCAGTTAATTAACAGGTCGGGTATACTAAGTTTTATTACGTCAGCATAAATTAGAATACATTTAAATAATTATTCTTGACATTAAGTTGTAAACATGACCTTTAAAGTTGACCAATCGATTCAATGGTATGCATTGCATTGTGGGCTACTATACGTAAATACTTTAGTAAAACACGTGTTGACTGTAGAAAATAGTATATTTTCAATATGCTACGGGAATTTCAATTTTCATTTTTTTTAGATTTATTTGCAATAAATAGTTAACCTATGCCGTTGTCTGCATTTTCCTCGCTCAGATTAGAAATTGAAAACATATTAAAAAACTTTTCATTTATTCCACTCGACTATGTATGTCGTCTTATAAAAACAGGTTAAAAGGCCTATTCAAGAGATATTCGCGCTTTTGGGGCACGGGATATGCATGTTTTGCAATTATAGCTGCATTGAAGCAGTATAAATAAGCTTTCAGTTCTATTGGTTGCCTCTCACTTTTCTAAGACATGGGATATATTCAACTTGCTTTGTTATTACTAACGTGTAGTTGGAGTGTTAATTTAGTTTTCGAAATGCCCTCCTTCGCACGCAAAGGCTCCTTCAAAGAGCATTCATTTTACGGGACCAGCAAAATTCTTGACTCCAGGCATATTCCGGCAAGCGTCCTTAAATTGGCCGAAGGATATGGACTGCTAGACAGGAGAAGGAATATGTGCTCTGGCTGTGTTTCGTTTCTATCTGGCGTGTCTGTTAAGGTTAGTTTTATATACTTATATTGAATTTTTGCCTGGTTGTGTACCCCACTTGAAAGTTTTGGTTTATGGTTATAGGGATTTCCGTCCATCCGTTAGTAACACATAGAGATGCATATCTGTTATTAGCTTAAACTTCCCCTAAACCACTTAATGGATTTTCTTAAAACTGACAATTTTATAATTGATCAAAATGAATTTTGATAGAGCGGGGTGTGTGGGCTGTGGCTCATATTTGTTAGTTTATATTGGTTATATGTTTTGTCATATATTGAACTGATTAAACAGTCTTTTTGTAAAATATATAAATCTTACACTAAAACAAGCCCCCTTATCGCTTAGTGATTTGCTATTTACACACACAATTTCAGGGCTTATATTCCCGATTTATAAATTTTAGACATGTAAACCTCATTTTGATTAAAATCTTGCGAATTGTTTATTCTCGTCTTTTCAACTTTTTGATGCTTTAATTCTTGAGTGTTCGAACAGCCATCGTCTAAGCATACGTCGATCTCTGCCAATAAGGTTTTTTGTGCAGTTAAAAATTGTCAGATAGTATGATAATAATATAAAATGTTATGCATAACGCAATAAACATATGCAATAAACTTCAAACTAAAAAAAGATGCATATATTTAAGGGTTAATACACAATGGGTATATGTATTTCAGCTATCGCTACCCCTGGTAAACTTAAGTTAGTCCAAAAAATAACCGTGCATGGCTTTGAAGAAAGAAAGGTACAATTTTGATAAGTAGAAATGGTAGACAACAGTCTAATCTTACTAGGTTGTTTTTCTTATCTCCTTTTGTCCTCTCCTTTGTCAAATCATGGACAGTTTTCAGTTTCCAAGCGAAAAACTCATATCACGGGGGTACTATAGTTTACCGCTGGCAAACTGGAGACAGTCCAACAATTTTACCGGTGTAAGATTTTGTCAAAGACGAGAAAATTAGGAAATACTAGCACATAAATAGGCTGACTGCCCTTTACCGTTTCCATCTTTTGTCCTTTTACCCAGTAATGCAACATATAAGATTAGGTCCTCCAAAGGGTGAGGACGAATTTGTATATTTCTTATTATCAAAGTTATAAATAAAGTTTGTTTTATTTCAGCGAAAACCAGATGAATGTGGAAATCCTGCTAAAAGGGGACGAAATGAATTATCTTATGTACCTCGGGAGATAAACGTAAGTGATGAAGATGCAGAAACTCAAAGTGAGACTGTCGAACAAGTCCGAGATGCAGAATCCCAGACTGTCGAACAAGTCCGAGATGCAGAATCCCAGACTTTCGAACAAGTCCGAGATGCAGAATCCCAGACCGCTGACCCTTTTGTCGAGGCTGAAACACAGAATCATGTTAAAACTGATAATTGTGTGCTTCTAGCCATTTATCATTTCATGTGTATGCAAAATCTGCAAAGTGGGCTTCAGATGTTAATGCATACAAACCAAATGTATGAAGAGATGATCAATAATCTTCTGAAGGAAAAAGAATGTCTTATTAAAATATCAGAAGAAGAAGACAAGTTAAAAGCCATGTTATAGTTTTTTGCAAAAGTGGTTGTTGTCAATGACACCAGATCCGATAGAAATTTCTGAATCGGTAAATGATGTCATGTATGCCTTTGACAATAATCAGCGTTTACAGAAGGTATGGTTGTCGAGAAACGCAAATAAGCAAACTCTTGAGATCATGACAAACATAATAAAAATTGAATTGGCTTCTGACAAAAATCAACAAAATAAAAACTTGCATCCTAATCAATTGCGAAATTTTGAGAATTTGAATTCTACACTAACAAGCATGCCAAATGAAAACGATGTGTGCAGCATTCTTTCGGATTCATTTGATTCCATCATAGGATACAACAAAGATACCGATATTGATCAACAAATAGCAAACGAAATTGCCAACACAAAATATATTTCCTGCAAAACCTGTCAAAAACAGTTTGAAAAAAGCAAAGTAAAATGCCACATGTGCAAAACAAATCTCAGACATGGAACATTACCTCAAGAGGCTATATCCACAAAAATGGTATACAATAAAAAGGAAACCAAGAAAACCATAAAAAATTGCTATGTTGACGGAGTTCAAGGATCTTTTACAAAAACCAATCTTTTCACCGGGCCATCACTTGAGCATCCGTTGTGCATTACAAAAGCGCAGAGTTCTATTCAAAACGAACCATTAAAAGATATCACACTTTTGAACCCACTTTTTGTTAACCCAGCATCTAAATCGTCTCTTCGTGTCGTAATAGATAAAATTGCCGAGGATGCCGGTGTTCTTACTGGTTTAAGATCTTTTGTGTATGTAGTCTGCGATGGCTCACCCATGACTTTACTTTGGCAATTAATTACAGAGGAACCGGAAAAATATTCCTGGGTAATCCCAATTACTAGATTAGGACACGAAGAGATGAATATGGTAAAGTCATTCACAGAGATGTTTTTTGATTTCATATTAAAACCGTTTTTCAAAACTCAAGGGTACATTACCCCTAAAGCACTTGAATTTGCAAAGCGATGTTCTGATCATCATATAGCCTTTGATAATTTATTAAAATTTAGAAAAGCTATGTGGCTAGAATTGGTGTATTCATTCAGATGTACTCGAAATATCGTTTCTGACAATGACTTTACCTGTTTTAAACAATGGGTTACAAATTTAAATGATCAAACATTGATTTTTATATTTCAAGTTCTGCTGCCATGCCTTGATTCAATATTTCTTTTTAGAAAGGGTGTCAGAAATAATAATTTTGTAGATATTGACATTGCTAGAACCATATTCAGACAAATTTGGTATGGACGACACCACACAAAATATATGATTATTGATAGTTTTGCACTCTATTCAAAATCACTCATGCCACAGCCAATACTAGACTCACTTCGGAAAAATGAATCATTTTCCCGTAGTGGAAGACCTGATGCACATCAAGGTTTAGACTTCATCCTAGAAGAATACAATAGAAACATAAAAAATCACATCTCTGGAGTTGCTAATAGTGTCAAATGGGAAACAGTTACCAAAAATTATGACACCCTAGAAAACCTTAATAAAAACGTATACAGTCTTCTTGGAATCAAACAATGCACTTCACAACCCAGACAAGTAAAGACATATACAACGGAGAGGGATAACTTTCGTCAAAAACTCAGAAAATCGCAATACCTAAAACCTGTAAATAAAAGGCCCATATGCAGTTTGGAATCTGATAAAAAAATACAACAAAACATTACTTGGTTCACTCAACAAGCACACAAAAACATGCACTTTATCTTAACAACATTTATTAAAAAAGGAAAATACCCTAATCCAATACATATCACAAAAATTCCCGTTACAGAACACGAAGAAAATGAGCAAAAAAAGGATGAAAACAAAACAAAAGCAGAGTTACAGGCAATAATTGAAGAAATTATCAAAAATTTACAAACCGACCGAAAAGAACACTTTGAAATAGAGAAAAAAAAGTTAAAACTAAAATATGCCAAAAAATGCACACTTATTCAATTTTTGAACACTTTACGTGAAGAGACATCTGATGTGGAAACAGCAATGGACGATTTTTCACTAGAATAATTATTTAAAATTTTGTCATTTTGTCTTTTTTTCTTTCGATTATTATATTCATTATAAAACTATGTCATTATGTATACGCTTAATAAACTTACTGTACTTACCAAACTGGTGTCGTTGTTATTACATAATAGATTCATAATTTAGAAAGATTTACCATACACACGGGTATTTTGGTAAAAAAAACCCAACAGAATAATGTTATATTTAAGTTAGTTGGTCCACTATTGCCTCTGCCAACTGTAATGAATATCGATACAATATGGATTTGTGTTAAAATCATGTCAGAGAACAAGTGTAAATTTTACGGTAAAATCTTTATGTATCCTAAATCTGAGCGAGGAAAAGTTTTTCTAGACCATTTTCTGTCGAAAAAAACCACAAAGACTTTAAAAGCTCTTTTTACATTTTACCCAGGGAAGTTTGAAAATCATCATCTTCTTGGTCGTAAAGCACGTGTTTTCTGTTGATAGTAAACAAATACTACACATTTAAATACCGACATGCAATGCAGTTCATTTATATGATTGGTTAAAAACCATGAGGCGACAAAGCGATTTGTTTTGAAAACAATCACCTTAAAAGGTAAAATCCCCGACCTGATTAATGGTTGTCATAATTAAAGAAATTTTAATTTCACCAAATTAACTTTGCTTTCTTATTTGTGGTTGAAAACAAATAATCTTCAAGCGAATTGCCGCTTAAAGTTAAATTATGTATGCGCATTGACATCTAAAGTTTTGCTTGAGTAATTTTAGCCAATGATCGAAAGATCCCAGGTGTATGTTAATAAAAAAAATACCCGGCGTTTTAAATGTATAAATTGAAATTTTTTCAACCATATATGTATTGATTTAGACACACCTACAATAAGCCAGTTTGTAAATTGAGTCTGAATATTTCAGGAAGACTGACACGTGATGGAACAATTCCTGTTCACGGAAAAGCAGTACACACAAGGTAAAGCAATTCTTTGTTTGTTTGTTTTTCTGATTCAGTACTACTCTCTTTGTCATAAACAATTGTTATATGGTCACAAAGTAATAACTAATATGTATGATTGATCATAAGGTTCAAAATGTTCTTTTAATTAATAAAATATCCCCACTACTCTATATAGAGGTAGACTTGTATATCAGATTAATATAAAGGTCCACGACTATAGCCATGGTGATTGATTATGGTCATTATCATTCAATACACACAAAAAATCACCAGGTATTTTGGGTTTAAAAATTGAGAGCTCTTGCATTATACACTTAATGTTAAAGAATACATAATTATTTATGATTGAGTTTAAGGGTCTGAATGTACTGCTACTTTATACAGTTATAAGATGAAGTCGGTCAAATTAGGGATATTTCATTTCATTTTCCATTAATTTGTGGAATAGATCGCCATTTCAATAGAGATCGGTTTTGTATTAAATAGACTTACTTCAGCATGCGATGTTAGATATTGATTATATCATGCACAACAATTAATACGGTGATCCATAATTTTGCAAAAGACAACAACGTTTTAGCAATATGGGCTGTATTAATACCCATCAATCCCCAATAAATGGAAATCCTGATTTTTTATATCAAATTTTTTTTGCTGTCTACAAAAAAGGTTGGCTAATTTTTAGTGATCATGCATATATCCGTCTTTGGCCTAGAACTGTGTCTTCAAAATGATGCAAGTCAAATTCTATCAGGTGACGACATTTTAGGAAGGGTGTTAGTCATTTATACCCTATATTCATTTAAAAAAACTTTATTTTATTTTCAGTCTGCATATCAAATGGGGTATAAGACATAAGACATGTCCCTCAAAGGGCAGCATCATTACAATGATTATATTATAAAAGAGAATAAATAAAGTATATAGTAATAGGGATACACTGTCCGTGCGGGTATCAGTCCACTACTCAATGGATGCAGGATTTCAACCTTCTATCTTAAAATCTGGGACTTGATTTTGTTCTTTAGCAAAACCTGGACTTAACCATTACATGACTTAGGGTACCCTTCTGTCTCAGTCTACAGCAAAACCTGGACTTAACCATTACATGACTTAGGGTACCCTTTTGTCTCCGTCTACAGCAAAACCTGGACTTAACCATTACATGACTTAGGGTACCCTTCTGTCTCAGTCTACAGCAAAACCTGGACTTAACCATTACATGACTTAGGGTACCCTTCTGTCTCCGTCTATAGCAAAACCTGGACTTAACCATTACATGACTTAGGGTACCCTTCTGTCTCCGTCTACAGCAAAACCTGGACTTAACCATTACATGACTTAGGGTACCCTTCTGTCTCAGTCTACAGCAAAACCTGGACTTAACCATTACATGACTTAGGGTACCCTTCTGTCTCAGTCTACAGCAAAACCTGGACTTAACCATTACATGACTTTGGGTACCCTTCTGTCTCAGTCTACAGCAAAACCTGGACTTAACCATTACATGACTTAGGGTACCCTTCTGTCTCCGTCTACACCATTCAATGGATTTTCATGAAGCGTTCACACAATCTATGCTTATCATATCTAAACTTGATCTGATTGTTGTTTTAATTTGGAATGCGGATGATACTTATTTGTGAGCGTCAAAACTGTAATTGTCCTTTTTTCTACTTTTGTTTTTGTAATTATGTTTTTTTCTCTCTTTCTCTTTGCAGAAAATATAGAACAATTTGATTTGAGATTTCAATTAAAAACAAGTTATTAGAAAAGGAGAAGACATCTGAGACCCAGGATGAGCCGAATAAGAGATAGATCTTCACTCCTCCTCGCAGTATCTGTTCTGTTTATCATCACAATGGGATACAGTAGTTTTACCTACTTAAGAACTGACAATTCAGTTAAGTTCGAAGCGAGTCACGAAGTTTTGAATCTTCTGAAAGGAAGCCAAAGAAAAATATTCGTCTTCATATCCACAGGGTTTGAGGTTATAAAACTTGCTCCTATAATATCAGAATGCCAACGTCAACATATTCCAATTGTAACTGTATTTACTGGACAAAATGTCGATTCTATCCGCTCCTACCTTAACATATTTAACGTATCTATAGATGCCATGTTTTCGAAACCTTCGAATAAAGATCAGCCAATTGTTTTATCTGTTAATCAAATATTGTCACAAACGGTTTTTCTACAAACTTCAAGCAAAGATATTTGGATGATACAAGGAGAATCGAACTATGCACTGGCCATGGCAACTTTTGCATTTCAGAACAATATTAGATGTGGTTATCTCGTTCCTTCGGTAAAAGAAATCACCATAAGGGAGTTTAACCGGACTGCAATTGCGAAACTTGCTTCGTATAGTTTCGCACCTACAGCAGCCATTGCCGAAAATCTTGCAAAGGAAGGAATTGACCAACAGAAAATATATTCAAGTGGAAATTCAGTTTTTGATTCTTTAAATTATTTACAGAAATATAATTTGTTACAGACACCATCAGTGTTGAAGGGAAAAGTACAAACATATCTGATATTAGTTTTATTGGAAGGTCCCAAAAATATAGAGAATAATTTTTATGCTATTTCTGGTCACGTTTGTTCTGACTGTCGCTTCGTTGTTCCAACTTCTAAAGACTCGATTTCAGGAAATTCAGCGCGAAAATTTTGCGCAAATGACCCACGGTTCCTCTGTGCGGTTTCCCTTACGTTTGTTGAACTGCATTGGCTATTTAAGAACTCTCATTTAATTATCACTGACTCATTTGGGCATCTAGAAGAAATGACACCGTATAATACAAAAACGATTGTCATAAAGAACAATAGTCTAGGAGAGGAAAGGGTGCCAATAGCAAATGTTGAAATAGTCGTGGATCTGAATATAATTTCCAAAAAGATAGATAAAACACTTTCTGACCAAAAGGGCAAAGCAAAGAATGGAAAAGAGCTCATGTTTAAGAACAGTAATGCTGCTGTAAATATTGTGAACGTTTTAAAGACGCATTTACACGATAAACTGGAGAAAAGTTTGGATTTGATCCAAACGAGCGATCAACGGTTTAGCATTAATGTTGAATCTACATGTTTGTCCCTACGAAATAGCAAGAATGTTTCTATAGCTGTCATTCTGCAAATATTTAAACGAAATACTCTTGAAAAACTTTTAGATTGTGCTGTTAGACAAACTTTAGTACCAAGAACTATTGTAATATTTCAAAATGGATATGCTTTTGATATTTCAAAAACAATTTACGCGTACAGGAAAAAATATCCAAACATAGAATTTCAACATATAGCTTCAAGTAAAAATTTACGATTTCACGGCCGTTTTCATCTAGCCTATTTACAGACCCAGGATTATGTTTCTGTCTGGGATGACGACGTTAGCGTAGATACGGAATGGCTAGAATACGCTGTACAATATTCAAAATCACATAACTGTTCATTGATAGGGGCAAACTGTAGAAACTTCCTTAAGATTAGCAGGGATAAAGTCACTCAAGACATGAACTCTAAAGGCTTGTGTGATTTTGTCGGACATGTTTGGACATTACCGCGCCGTTATCTGATATTTTATTTGGAGATGCCACCATTTACTTATTACACAGGGGAAGACATTCAGCTTTCATATGCTTTACAAAAACACGGAATCGCCTCGTATAATCCCCCGATGTCTAAACATAAAGCTGTACGGGATATGTCACAGGGAACAGATAAACATTCTTCTTGGAAAACAAACCAAAGTCCAAGACATCTTTTGTTCTGTAAAATTATTTCAAAGGGATTTGTAACGTTAAAGTGTTCTAATTGTAATGATAAAACAATAGTTGATCAGTGTATCGCGTCGAACATTAAGAAGGCTACAGAAGCTGAATTGCAAATATTAGAAAAAGATAGGAATGAAAATGTGTATTCCTGGCATCGGTAATAAGGACAATTTATATTCAAAGTGTATATATCATAAATCTACCTTTTTATGTCATCAAAGTGCCATATATTTTAAATTTTGTATGTAGCATATACAAATTAAACCAAAGATGCAATTTTGCTTGTCGTCAAACTGCTATCAAAATTTACATGTATGTTATAGTAAAAGTAAATAAATAGGAATTATACATAATTTCTGAAATTTCACTGTGTATATAGTTACTAAAAGGCTTAGGAAATATATATAATTCCTAATTCTGACCATTATTTATACATAATTACTTAGGCCTAAACCACACTAACAATTTCAGACCAGGCCTAAACCACACTAACAATTTCAGACTTGGCCTATTCCTATGGAAAACAAGCCCAATGATGCTAGGCATTTTCTTTTTTTCTTTCACACGGTAGGTCCCGTGTCCGGCGACAGGATTGTTTTTTCGAGAGGGATTTACAATTGTCCTGGTTTTTACAAGAGAATAATCAATAAAAATGTAAACTTTGGTGATATTTAGTGATTTTTTACTGAAAGCTAAGAAAAAATGCTTCCAACGGGTAGGCATATTTTAGTATTATCATATTGTATAACAACACCAATTTCAATAAAAAATGTGATTCCTAAATAAAATTGTGGGCTGTTTTTTCGAATTTTTACCTTTTTTTGCATTTTTCGCCCCTTAAAAGACAAATATATTGAACGAGATTGCTAACCATTATAAGTGAACATCAATGTTGTATTATGGCATCCTGCACATTGATGCCAAAAAGTTGCGTCTAATTAAAATAAAATACATGTCCAGGCTTTTTCAAGAGGCGTCCAGGTTTTTGCAAGAGAGGTCCAGGTTTTTTCATACTTTAGATAGACAAGTTGTGCGTGTTGTTTACCTTTTAAATCATATTTTAAAAGACATTGTAAAAAAATAAGAATATGGTACTATCATTTCAAGAGTTTTGGACAAGAATACGTCAGTTAAAGTCAAGAATTCAACCTTATATAGCCAATATAAACAGGCAGGCACATATAATTGACGCCTACAACCAGATCCCATTAATCTATTGTCTAAGCATAACTACCAAATGTTATAAATTGAAAATAGCCACCTTGAATAATTGGCTGGAAACAAAATGTTTGTGTTGCGACAAGCAGAAAATGCTTACAGTTCCTGGGCTACTTTCTTTTAACTTGACTTGTAGTTGTTTCTTGGATGTGCACGTTTGTTTGTATCATCGAGTCGTCTTCTTTCATGTCTGCTGTTTTATCCAGGATTATATAAGACTCGAATGCCCTTTCAGTACGTCTTAATTTTTACACATATGTATTTATTGTATATATTATAGTTTCAACAAAAAACTTCATAAGAGTATGCTCCCGTGCGGGACCCGGAAGGCGAATAGGTTAGCAGCAGCGCTAAGCTTGTCGGTAAAAGTCCACTAAAGATCGCTCAGAAACATGTCATCTTTCCAGGCCGCTTAGCCCACAAAGCGACTGGGATGTGTGCCACAGGTGGTTGAATTGGGCAGCTCTGTCATAATAAATGCCGGTTCATCAGGCTATACTAATGTGAAAACTTGACTGTAAACCATATTGGACCAACGTGCATGGAGAGTTCCAAGGTTCATGCACGTAAAATATTCCATTGTGCACCGCCACAGTCTAAATTTTCCGCACCTACCCACCTCTTCCCTTTTCCAGTGATCTTCAAAATTTACAGATCCTCTGTTTCCCACTCCAACCCCGCTTCTCTCTCTCAGTGAGTATAGGTTCAAACAGGATTCAGCATTGTATTTTCGCCAGATAAAAGATGGTTATGTGAAACTGGGTAAGAGTTGGCAATATCAACAACAGGTAGATGTTCCATCTAGTATGACTTTATTTCGGGTAAGGGTTCTTCATTGTCAGTCACCATATGGAAGGGTTCCAAATTGTGCGAAACTTTTGAGGAAGGATTTCGTCACTTTCTGGATGCATTGGCCTTTGGTGCGTTAAGGGTACATTGGTCTATCTTGTTAGTTGGTTCGTTTTACTTCTGGTTTGTGGTCGTGCATGGGTCCTTCGAATGACAAACATGGGTCTGTGTCCTGGGTGGGTCTACAGAATTCATTTTGGTGTTTCAATTAGATTTGTCCTGCTGATTATGACTGAAATATTGTCGACTGGACATAAAACAAACATAAGAGTATGAGATTCAAATGCTATTTAAGTTTCTGTATCTTTACATACATATGTATACGTTAAGGGGTTCCAATATCTCATATTCCCTAATGTTTTTATCAAATATCCCGTATCAAAAAAAGAGGTTTTGTTCTTATCCCATATCCCTGTAAATAGAATAGATTTAAATATTCTATATCCCAGTTTGTTTTGCCTCAAATATCCCGTATCCCAGGAATAAATATGTAAATATCCCATATTCCAAAACACCCTTAAACTCTTGAAATAACAGAATGCACCAGTGGAATATGCTCTTTTTGTATTTATTTGTTTCTGACATACATGTAGATTTTATAGTTTCGAAGACTTGAAAAGGCACAAAAACAAAATTGCAACTTACCTTTCAAAATTTTGCCCACCGTAACAATCGCTCTTTTTGAAACCGGTAATTTATTAAAGCACATCAAGAAAGTCACAAATGTACAAATGTACCATAAAACTAATTTTGTCAAAATACTAATTTAGTCTTCAAAGATAATGCATTTGGGCAGCCTACTTATGCTTTAAAGTTAGTAACAAACTTGATACTTTGCATGTAATGTGTTTAAATGTATGTTTATTGAGTGGGAGGGATATTAGTTTCCATTTAAGTCGTATAGTTTCCACAAAACCTAGTGCCTCTCTTTAGTCAAAATTTTCAAAAAACCAGGACACCTCTCGAAAAAACCGGACAAGTTGTTGTGCCTCTCGAAAAAACCTGATCAATTTTAATAAATCATTAGGCCTAACTGATGCTACTTTACGGACTTTTTTGGAAGAAAAATAATAATTCGAACATTTTGAATACTTTTATTCCTCTTTTTTGTTTTGTTTCACTTACAATTGAGAATTTAAGCATCTTTTTGTAAACGGACAGGCGAAAAAACCTGGACCTCTATCGAAAAAACTGGACAATGCCTCTCGAAAAAACAATCATGTCGCCGGACACGTGACCTACCGTGTTTCACATAAAAATAAATTCGGCAAAAGAAATTCTGACGAATGAAATTACTTGTTTCGGACAAAAAGCAAAATAATCGGACAAAAAGCTAATCGGACACAAAATTTCGGACAAAAAGTACAAATATCGGACAAAAAGCTAATCGAATAAAAAGTTGTCGGACAAAAAGCAAAATTATCGGACAAAAAGCATCGTATCAAATTATCTTCTTTGTAAGTAAGATTGGTTTATGAGAATAAAATTCATTCATTCATGAAAAATATAGTTTTTTGTTGTTTTTAATATCAATTTATAATATCTGACTAGCCACATCTCGAATTCTTCTTTCAAGATTTGGAATGTTTACTTTCAAGACAAGACAAGACAAGACAATTTTATTCTTTAAAACCATGTGCAAACAGTGGTACAAAGAATATTATTTACAAATGATACATAAGCAATTAACACAGTGCGAATGACAGGATGGAGAAAACAATAGAATTACATAAGGATAGCAAGTAAAATATTATAAAAGGTATTTTCAGATTAGAGTTGTCAAGAATACGCATTACAAGGACATTAACGTTAGCGCCGTTTTCACATTGTAACGTCGCCGTGCTTATGACGTCTTCATTCTTGTAAATATCTTTGAGTATTGTAATAGAGATCCAAACCTACACAACGTCTTTGTTTTTATGTCAATCTAAGACATTTGGTACCGAGAGACCAGGATGAGTGGCAAGCTGAAATCAATACGTGCGGGACACAGAAGCGTAGTTTCCAGGCTAATGAACAAATTTGATGAGATTGAACACACGGCAAGCGAAAACTGTGATGAACTTTCAAACATTCTTGACAACTTGACACGGAAAAGGGATTTATTACGGGGTATGGACGAAGAGATTGTGCAGTCACTTGGAAGCGAGGAAATAGAAGCAGAAATCGTGGATTCAGAAGAATACATGTACAACCTAGACGCGAAAATACGCAAAGTAAGTAAACTTCTTTCCACACATTCCTCCACACTCAACCCGAGGGCAAAAAGTTTTTCCAGCACTACCAATCAACCTTCTCAACCCGTATTAACACAAGAAAGCAATGAATTCCAAGAACACACATCACAAAGTTTTCAACCAGACTTCCGTTCAGCGTCCAATACTAGTAGTACACACAGTAAACTACCGAAATTGCAACTACCTACCTTCAATGGGGACATACTTCAGTGGCAATCCTTCTGGGACTCTTACGAATCCGCCGTTCACTACAATCAATCTTTGAGCAATGCACAACGCTTCAACTATCTAAAATCTTTGCTACACGATGAAGCTCTCCAAACCGTTAGCGGCTTTGCACTCACAAACAGTAACTATGATAGAGCAGTGGCATTACTTCAGAAGCGGTATGGTCAAAGTCACAAGATAAAACAGCGTTACATGCAGGCACTTTTCGACATTCCGCCACCAAGGAACACACACAAAAGTTTGCGCAATTATTACGATTCATTTGAAACATATGTTAGAGGATTAGAATCATTGGGTCTAAATGAAGAAGCTCTAGGGTCCTTACTTGTACCAGTCATACTCAATAAACTACCGGGACAAATGCGTACTAATTTAGCAAGAGAACACGGATCCACAGATTGGAATTTAGATGATTTACGCGAGGGTATATTTCATGAGATCAACATGTTAGAAGCCGGAGACGATTTGAATACGCCCTTTGAAGAGCCCGTGGCTACGGCTGCATTTGTCACACACGCAAAATCTCGTTCGAAGTATGAACACGCCAACAAATCACGACAAATAACTCACACTACCCATCAGAAGTCTTGTGTATATTGCAACGAACCGCATAATTCCGTGAATTGCATGAAAGTAACAGATACCGAAGCGCGACTTGATATTGTAAAACGATTGCGCCTATGCTTCAACTGCCTTAAACACCACAATGTAGCTGAATGTAAATCTAAACAAACATGTAGACAATGCAAGAAAAGACATCATACTAGTCTATGTAAGAATCGTCAAGAAAAAGAACAGCAAAACAGCGTAAGCGTAAATACCATTCAAGAGGCTGAGAACGAAGTTCAAACATTAGTTGCTGACTGTGAAGTTTTACATTCCCAAGTTTCGTCCGGAGTACTTCTCAAAACAGCTATTGCTCCCGTGAGTTCTGGATACAACATAGCCGAAAGTAATATCTTGTTTGACGAGGGCGCGCAGAGGTCGTTTGTTACAGAGAAGCTTGCAAGTAAGTTGAACCTACCTGTTACTGGTACTGAAGTTATTGCGTTATCTGGATTTGGTGATACCACAAAATCAAAGAAAGTTAGACGTCTGAACACAGGGACAGTATATCTTATCACAAATACAGGCACGAAATTACCGATTAAAGTACTAATTGTACCTGACATAGCAGCCCCGTTGAAAATCTTCGTACGCGAAACACAGAATCTGAAGTATTTGTCCGGATTAAAACTAGCACATCCGATGACTCAGAGTGACTATTTTGAAATATCATTATTAATTGGGGCCGACAGCTACTGGTCCATTGTACAAGATAAAGTAGTCCGCGGAGATGGGCCCACAGCAGTCCAGTCAAAAATAGGTTACCTCTTATCCGGACCGGCAAGTGTAAGCCAAACAAGTACCAACGTATCTATGCTAAATGTCATGGCAACAAGCAAAATCGAGAGCATTGATCTTGAGAAGTTTTGGAAGGTTGAGTCTTCTGGAGTCGAACTTGAAACAGAGAATTTAGAAGAAGCTAAATTTCAGGATCTATACGAAGAGTCAGGAATCCGTTACTGTGGTAACCGTTACTATGCTAAGTTACCATGGAAAGATGACCATCCTACATTACCAGATAATGAGGTAATAGCGAAGAGACGCACGGAAAATGTTATTAAACGGCTTACAAGACAACCCGATTTACTTAAGGCATACGTATGTCTGTTCACCTGTGCCAATACACGAGCCGTACATTTAGAGCTAGTACCCGACTTATTACAGGACTCATTCTTATTAGCTTTCCGTCGTTTTACAAGTCGCCAGTCAACACCCCGAGTAATGATCTCCGACAATGCAACAACGTTTGTTGCAGGCTCAAAGGTAATAGAAACACTATCATTGTCCGGAACTACATGGAAATTCATTCCGAAAAGAGCTCCCTGGTTTGGCGGCTGGTGGGAGAGGTTAATAGGATTAACAAAGAACTGCCTACGTAAGGTTTTAGGAAAAGCCTTTGTGACTTTCGAAACACTACGAACAATTATTAACGAAGTGGAGAGTACACTGAATGATCGGCCTCTCACCCATGTTTCCTCCGACCCACTTGATGAGGAACCGCTGACTCCGTCCCACTTATTGTATGGAAGGAAAATTCGAACTCTCCCATTTGATGGCCGAAAAAGTGATTTTCGCGAAAGATCAATGTCTACGAATGAAACAGTAACTAAACATGCCAAACTTGTATCTGATATCATTCAACATTTCCGAAATCGATGGAAAACGGAATACCTAACCGCTTTAAGAGAACATTATAAGTTCAGTGGTAAGAACAATTCCCAAAGGATCGTCGTTGGTGATATAGTTCAAGTACACGACGAAGGATCGCGGATGAACTGGACCTTAGCAATTGTGGACAAACTCGTACATGGACAGGACGGACTCGTAAGATCAGTGGTACTACGTACACGTTATGGAGTGACTTCAAGACCCATTAACAAGCTATATCCGATAGAAGTGAACGCATCTGATGAAGACGACGATTATGCCACCCCAAGAAGAGCTAAATGTAAGGCAAAGGAACTCATTCAACAATGGACAAAAATGTGCTAAGTACCCGAATCATGGACATTAAATTTTATTCAGTTTTGAAAATCAATTTTCATTCATTTTCCATGGACGTTTTAAAGATAACTTTAGATTTATGTTCGATCATTTGTAACTTTTGATTTAAGTTTTTCATTTTTTCCGCGCCCGGAGGATGTCAAGAATACGCATTACAAGGACATTAACGTTAGCGCCGTTTTCACATTGTAACGTCGCCGTGCTTATGACGTCTTCATTCTTGTAAATATCTTTGAGTATTGTAATAGAGATCCAAACCTACACAACGTCTTTGTTTTTATGTCAATCTAAGACAAGAGTAGAATACTGTAAAGTTATCAAAATTCAAGGTTGTTTGAAGAACTTTTCAATTGTTATACCCAAGAAATTGTTTCTTTTGTTGCTTCATATATACTATGTACAACGGTACAATTTGATTCAAGTTTGAACGTGTCACCCAAATTTTATAGCCTGAATTAGAAGAACTTAAATCATTATGAATGTAAATTATATAAAATTGTGGCGCAATTAATCTCAAAATGATCATTTCAGGATAAAAATTACTGAAACGCAATACATGCAGAATGTCATTATCGCGTGACCTTGATGCACAACAGCACATATTCAATTGATTGCACCTTAAAAAGGTTTTAGTTACTATCTCCCCTTATATTGTACATCTATAATACTGATGGGAAAATTTTTATTTGCCACATTATATGCGAAATAACTCTGATACAAAGGTAAGCTAGATAATACAACTTCCGTGTGACTTCTGTTTGCAGTCATAACTTTAATTTTAAAATTTCTATTATATAAGGGGGATTGGAACTTTTTGTAAGATGGAATCCAGTATTTTCATTTTTGCCCAGGGTCTTCTGGATAAGGCTTTAGTGATGGTATGATTAAAAGACATCAGGTCAGTTTTAGTTCATTTTCTTATTTTTATACAAATTTTTCTTTTGTTGCTATTAGTCTCATTGTAATTGATGAACGAGCAAGAGTCACATTCTAACCATATATTTTTTATATTTTATATCGGCTCCAGATATCTTAAGTCCTTGGTTTATATGTACCTTTGAAAATGTTATTGTAGCAAAAGAGATCGAAACTGGTTCAGCGATTGTCGATAATGAGCTTATGAATAAGTGTACGCGACACAACCTACATTTATAACGAATGTAGGAAAAAAAGTCACAGGAAAAAAGTCATGGAAAAAAGTCACGGGAGAAAAGTCACAGGAAAAAGTCAAAGGAAATAAAGTCACAATATATACATTTAAAGCCCCCGTCACACTGGACCACGACCTTACTACGATCTAGATTTTTTCCTAAATCGTGGAACATCGTAGTGCTGTCGTCCTGGGGTCGTGGAGATCGTGTTGTGATCGTGCTAGGTCGTGGGTGACTACGACTGCACTACGTAAATTTTGAACATGTTCAAAACATTCGTAGTGCAGTCGTGGTGAAAATAGAGCGTACTAACAGCGTACTGAGATCGTAAGAGGATCGTAGAGCAGTCGGCTTTAGTCGTAGTAATGTCGTGGGACAATCGTGGTAAGGACGTACCTTAATTGACAGCCGATCCCACTACGCTAGTGCTGCGCTCTCGTCACGATCATACTACGATTATAGTACGACCTATACGATCGTACCACGATGATACTACGACCTATAAGATCATATCACGACAACACTACGATGCTACCACGTCCTTGGCGTTCTTAGTACGATCCTACCAAGATCTTTCTACGTTTTGCATGTAACAATTAATTGTCTCTCGCACTGACAAAATCAAGTATTAATGGCCTAGCCTTACACTCATTTGCAGCAGAATTTGACTTCCTAGATTTAAGAAAACACCAGTTTAAATAAAGCTAAAATAAAAAATATAAATATCGTATATTTGGAAAAAAACTCTTTCAATGAGTCTTGATTTTGATGTTAATTAAGGGCATACATGCACGGGCGTTTGGGTCTGGGATTGAATTTATTTATTGTTTGTATATAAAAAAAAATATGACCCTCATTATATATATAAATTTTATTGTTTCCACGTGGAAATAGTAAATTAGCCATGGTCAGAATTTGTTATATGCATACAATAAATAAATAAAAAAAAATCCTAGACCCAAACGCTTATGCGTACATGTAGAATACTTAGGGACCGACCATTTGATTTTTAGGGGGGGGGCTATGGTGAAATTGAAATAATGGATGGCAAAAATCAAGAAATAAAAAGGCAGGACAGTGCTTTGAATAAGAATAAAGGCAGGATGGTAATTTTGGCTGAAAATGTTATAAAAGCTTTAAAAATAAAATAAAAATGGCGCGTGCAAGCGCGAAAAAATAAATCCAGGTTCAGCCTTTTCCGAAAATAAAAGTGCAGGACGATGAAAATATCCATAGCCCCCCTAAAAATGAAAATGGTGCTCCCTTAGTAGCTATCTCGTGTTCCAATTTCATACCATCATTTTTTCATAAAATATTCCATAGTGATTGAGTTTGGTGAAATGATTCCGACGGCCTGTTGCCCAATCTGTCATTCTGTCGATCAACAAGGCAAATCATTCATTGATTTGAAAATGGAGCGCCTTTCATATCATAATGTTTATTTTTAAAATCGCACATGTCTAACAAATTAAATGCGTTTTATAGAATTTTTAAAACTGAATATGAAAATATATAAATTCTTTAATTTATGTATTGGTGAAAATTAGTCAGATTTTGAGTGGGGTGCGCAGCATATTTAAGTTCGACCTATCGTGGAGGAGTCTTTGTTAGCGTAGTGGAATCGTACTGAGCGTAGTACAAGCGTAGTGAAAGCGTTACACGATCGTAGTGATCGTAGAAGATGCGTAGGAAGGTCGTAGCTGGTCTTGGTATAATCGTATAGACCTATGGTCGTAGCAAAGTCGCTGAAGCAACGTACTGCACTCATGGTGGTCGTAGTATCATCGTACTTGAATTGAAAATAAATTCCCCTCGAACTATCGTACTGTGGTCGTAGTTCTGTCGTACTCGTAGTCACACTGACTACGTTTTAACACAATCGTCGCGACTCTACTACGATCCTTAAGATGGAGAGCGTAGTAAGATCGTGGTCAGTGTGATGGGGGCTTAAGATTTAAATTTTACTGATTAGATAAAAAAAATATTAGAAATATGAAATTAATATTGTACAATTAAATTGTATGAATATGTTGTGTACAAGTTGCAATATTGTACACGTTGCAACATGCACAGATAAATTGTACAAGTTAAGACAAAATATGACATGGTTGTCTTTCATCGAGTACATGTATTCCCAAACCAGTTATATGAGATTTTACACTTTTTGTTGAAATTCTACATTAAAGTTTAAGAAATATTCACCTAAATCATTATTATTTAGTATTATTGAAGTGCCATACAAAAGCATTTAAGGTTTTGTTGCTGAAATCAAGACACCAAAATCTGCGAACTTATAGTGCCACCATTATGCAATGGAAGTTCTTAAAACTTGATGTATCTTATAGACTTGATTGTGAACTTCATGATTCACTTTTTCTTTAATATAACATTCTCATTTATGAATATAAAAAATAAGTCGTGTCAAATAATAATATAGTATTATTGCGTAAAGTTTTCCATATTGGCTGAGTTATTGGTCCAAGGCTAGCCATATTGGACTGAGGCGAAGCCGAAGTCCAATATGGCTAGCCGAGGACCAATAACTCAGCCAATATGGATAACTTTATGCAATTATACCTTTATTGACTAACCTGACCAATATGGCTGACATGCCATATTGACTAGTCCAATATCCATATTGGACGGATAAATTACATATTGGCGTAGTTTTGTGTTTACATAGTATAGGCTGTTCTCATCATATTTAGACAAATATTTTTATGTTAGTCAATAAAGACTTGTACAATGTTTCTGTATATATTGCAACATGTATACGACAAATATATTGTATACATTTTAAAAGACATCAATAGAAAATGAATAATTCCAAAATTTATTAAAACATGAAAAGTTAAAATAACAAAGATGTAAAAAAATTTTAAAAAATGTTGTTTTGTCTATTAAAAACTTTAAGAAAATAAAATTATTATTTAAAGTTTTTAAGACAAATGAGAAAGTAAACAAGTCTTAAAAAATCAAAGTTACAAAAAATATATATTTAACCATATCTAAACTGAAAAAGAGTAAGTTCTTGTTAAATGTTATTTTTCATTGATAATAATATTAACTAAGATCAATATTTTTTCACTCCTTTCTTAATCTTTTTACAAGATTTTTTTTTATAATAAGCAAATGAAATAAAAAGAAAAATATCTAAACACAGAATACTGAAGCTTTTATATACATTGTGACTTTAATTCCTGTGACTTTAATTCCTGTGACTTTTTTCTTGTGACATTTTTTTCCTGTGACCTTTTTTCTTGTGACCTTTTTTCCTGTGACTTCTTGTGACTTTCTTTCCGATTACCTTTATAACAAGCAGATATATAAGCACCAAGTTGAGAGCAGCCAGCAGCCTTCAATGTGACAGGGGTTACTTTTCGCTGTCTTGCATTGGCCTTAGATTGAAAATATAATGCATAAGATTCAGTTCTAATCTTGAAATTATCAGTAAAAGACCCATTTCCGAACATAGAAAAATTAACATAAATCATAAGCTTTGACAAAGCGGATTCCTGACCGATAAAACCTTTTATATGTATTTGGTAAAACCTTTGAAACCAAAATTTCAAACTTTAACTAGTGTGTTGCTATATGTTGAATTTCTATCGTAACAGTAAACTGTGTATTGTATGAGTCTCCCCTCCCCCCCCCGTGAGTCCATAAAATTTCTAATATATTGTCGCTGAAATTTCCGATTGTTAAATTTAAAATTGATGAAAACACCAGGTTTCTTTCCTTGTAATGCACATGGTCGATATCCTCGGTGCTGGATTTGGCTTCCTTGTTCGAACGTTTTTGGTTTTGAGTACTTTTCGTTTTCAACTGTTTTGGATTTTGACCTTCCAATGTTTTGGCTAAAATGCTACTGATGAGAGGTTACTCCTTGAAATATCGATATATAGCATATCCAAATTAACCGTTTATACCCGAGTTTTGGTATTTGTAATCTGTTAGTGAGTAGCCGTCAAATAAACGTAGAAAAACTGACGGATTTCTCAGCCGAGTAGAGGCGGTGGTATTGAGATCTCTGGAAGGGTGTAGCTTCCCCCTCCCTTTGTTACCCACGCCTAGGTTTGTACCCCAGTTTTCTGAAACTTATCTGAACAGTAGGGAGTCGGTCGCCAGCCTAACCCACATCGACACTAGTCACGGGGTAGTAACTTTCATTATAAAGGTAGGTACATATGTGCGGCCCAAAGGGGTCTACTTTTTTGGGTGCTCAATATGTGAAAAGGGTGGAAATTTCAGATGTTGCATATATGATAAGGTATACTTTTCACGAATGCCATATATCAATAGAAAAAGAGTGACCGAGCGTCCATGTTTTTCCTCCTTGTAACCTTATCTGTACATGCATTTGATAACTTTTACCATTCAAACTTTGATTTTAATAGGATATCTAAAAAAAAACATGTAAAGTTTAAGCATATTCTGAGTAATTTCAAATGCATTAAAAATATATGAATGGGCGTCTTTTTCTAAGCAGGCCAATATATGAATGGAGTGGGTATAAACTTTGTGGGCCGCACATCTGTACCCTAAAATACTTGGATTTACCCCCCCCCCCCCCCCCGCCGTGACACTAGTAAATTAATCACAGCCATTGGCTTGCGAGTCGGTTATAGGTCTCTTGAGAAAAAAATGCTTTGTAAAAATATGTCCGTTGATATATGATTTTTGACAGTCATTTATATTCTAACAAAACCAAAAAGTGTCTAGAAAAATGGTATTTGTTCGAGCACGTTTCTCACTTATTGCACTTGATCGATGCGAGATTTTATTATCAATGTCGAGATAGCGACCGTATGACAAATTTGGCGTCCTTTACATGGTTACTAGGTGGAGTCAAGTTACAATAGACAATATTTTATTGGCACAAACACAAGCAATACAATTGGTTATGACCCATAATAAAAATAGTACATATACATTTTTTTACCATGCATACAGTATGATATTCTAAGCTTAAAAATAGACCCAAAAAGCATGGGTTGATGCTTGGAAACCTTAGAGGATCTAACCCGCAAGATGACGACATCGTAATCATAAGACAAGTGCCTTAACCACTCAGTCAGCCAGCATATAAATTCTTTATATGAAAAGGAACACAGTCGACTAAGTCTTCGAGTTAGAATACATAGCAGTTGATTTGTTTTATATTTGTATTTTTAAATTAACTTATATAAACGCTACTTCGATCACAGAAAGAAAAAGATAGTCTCAAGTAAAGTTAAACTCCTGACAGACCAACCAACACACCGAGTTCATGATATATATTTTTCTAATTCTTAGTCATGAAGCTGTCAACAGAATGACAGGAAATGCTTAAGTGGGTAACTTAATCAAATAATTTCCTCGGATAAGTAATAAGAGGTTTCCTTCCATGCATAACAACTGTATCCGAGTTGCAGAAAATTCACGACAAAATTAATCAGACACATGGTGTTAGTGAATTCGACGTTAGTTATTAGCGATTTTAAATTTTAGACGTTTTCTCTAGAATATTTACATTTTGCATTTGAAGTCACTATTTCGGAGTTTGAAGTGCAAAATTTAAACTTTGAAGTTCTAAGTCTTAAAGATATCTAAGAAAGGCAATCGTCTACCTTGAAATTTTCTCTAAATCAAGAAACTGATATTAACAAGAAAATGGCATATTTTGAACGAGATTTTCTGCCTTGAACGTCAACATGTTTTTTAATGAAAATATAATCATTTAGATACAAAATAAGGTATAAAGTATCGAGTCTCAGCATTTTTATTTTATTTTATACATGTGGGCCAAAATAGGGCTTAATCAACCCATCCTTTTTCAAGATAACCTAATTAGTGTTTAACAAGAGCCAAACCTTTAACAATGTAGAAGGGTAGGAATAAAGTCTATATCTATCAAAGATTTGCCTCAATGCATATCATTCTTCATGGGCTCGTAACAAATGATATATCCATTCGGTATTCTTATTTTCTGGTGTTTTTTTTAACTTGACGTCGGGACTGTCTGTACACTTGAAGAAAACATGATATCTGAATCACAAGTATAATCAAGGATCTTTTTACTTCATAATAAATAACCAGAGAACGCATTAAAAGTGTAATATTACATATTTAATAAATTTGTATAGAATATAAATGTCATGTTTAAAATTGAATGTGTCTCTAAATTGGGTTTAGCTTGAAGTTTCAATAAATCGGCCAAAAAAAAGAAGCCTATATTTTTTGTAAAAGTACATACTCACAGGTAGTAAACCTGTAAATACCGTAAAGCGTTTTGTCATGGAATTTTGACATAGTTTCTTCAAAGAATTGTAGTTTGCACAAGGGTTTGCTTAGTGATGTCAACAATGATGAAAACATGGTTTATAAGGACTCGAAAGATTCTCTCAGCTCATAGATAAAAGTTGTATCTATATACTATGACATCCCTTTCATGCCTTTAGTACACTGTCAATGAAGGCTAAAAAAGTGTAAGAAATTACACATCCAATGTACGATAATGAGATGAGAAATAAGTGTGTGCGTTACAACCTATATACATTAAACAAACGGCAATTTAAACAATCCACAATGGAAGACAACCAGCAACCTTCAACGTGGCCTGCGGTCACTGCCACAGGGGCTTGAATTCTGGTCATTTATATCGACTTGGTTGGTCGATTTTTTAAAGTCGATATAAATGAACAGATTTCAAGCTCCTGTGGTTACTGCTCGCCGTCTTGCATTGCCAGGGGTCAGGACATCACCGAAAGACCTATTCATTTGATACATTTTCTGTGCAGTCAAGTGCTTAACAGAGAGTTAAATGCTACAAAGAGCTTCATAAGTCATAGTTTGATCAAATAGTGTTGCGAAATGTAGTTAAAGTTCGGTCAAGGGATAAATAAAAGTATTTACAAAACTATTGAGCTCGGATGAACGAAAAGAAAGACGAAACATGACAGGCATATCGAAAAAAATGTTGGTACAAAGATATGCAGAAAAAATCATTTACATAATCATTTTAACACCCAGAGGGTTGATTGTTTTACTTGCTACGTGCCTATTATTTTTTTCACTCCGTAAAAGTAAACCTGTTCCGGTTTTATCGTCAGTGTATTTCTGGCACATCTCAAAATATGCACAATGCCGTAAGGCTCGCATCTGCGATGCTCGCTATTAAATCGACTTGGTTTTCTAAACTTAAATTGTTTTATGTTGAAACTAAGTGACATTACAGTTCCTCAAAACTTTCCCAAATTTACATGGAAACAGAGCGTACAAGTTGTAATTTTGTACATGTTATAACTTGTACGACTCAAAATACAAGTTATAACCTGTACAATTTTTGTCTAAAATCGTGAATGAGATGTGGAATAAGTATACCACACGACCACCAATGTCCTTAATCACAACTCCAGGTTATGCGACAAAAACCGTTTGGATAAATTTCCAGTTACAATTTTGGGGAGGATTTTCTTTTTGGTATTTAAAGTTTGCTTTTATTTTCCATTGTTTTTTCCATATCTCAACGTTTTATGAAAAATCAGATAACGTAGTCCGCTGAGGTTATGACTATAGTTAATGAAACAACTTTTGATGAAATCTTTGAATTTAGGTTTTTTTTTTGCAGAAATATTGAAACAATATTGATACTTACTTTAAAACTTCCATAAGCTTTTTTTTACCAATTGTCACTTTTAAGCTTCATAGCGATCAAGCATGTCGGTTTTGTGTGATGACACTCCTCCAAATCATTATTGTTTGAAATGTTGTGTCGGATTTAAAATCGATATGTTTTGATTTTTTTTTTACATCAGTAGATTGATCATTCTCAGTTAGCTGTCAGTAACAGCGAGTGTTCTATATAGAGAGTTCCTCTACGTTTATTCTTGTTTTCTTTTGTCTAAGGTTCTCTCTATTGTGATTGAACTTTGATCAATTTGATTTTTATTGTGTTTTTAGTTTTTTGTGCTTTGTCTAGGAATATTTATAGGGGGAAGGTTGGGCCCAAAAAACTAGTTTAACCCCGCCACATATTTTATGTGCCTGTCATAAGCAAAGTATCTTTGACAAAGTTTTTGTCTAATTGGACTTGACTTCTGATGTTTTCCTGTTTCTTGTTTGAGAAGGGGGTCTATCTGTGACTATTTCAAGACTGGATTTGAACTATATGCATTTTATTTAGACCATGGGCCAATTGCAGAACCGCGAGCAGCGCCTACTGGCCTCGTTAAAGGCTGCTGGCGGTTGTCCATTGTGATTTTTCTGACTGAATTGCCGCTTGATTGTTGACTGTGTCGCGTACACTTATACCACATCTCATTATTTTTTATAATGACAAAATTAAGGTTCTGAAAAAAAAATCTATTTTTCAAGATAGCAACCAAATTTTTCAAAATAACGTCTTTTTATCGTAGTATGATAATATAACTCAACAAAATTTGAATAAAAAGCTAAAATTTCTCCATTACGATAATTGTACAATATCAAGACAGGCATTAACACAACTTCCGTTTAAAAAAGAGCTTCAAAATACAAAAAGGACCCCTCATCTGTATGTGATTAGATTTGTCAGTTACCTCTCCGGTTTCTTCCACCATTAAAACTGACCGCCCTATATATCCAATTTGCGTCGAAAAAGGCGTAAAACCCCATCAAAGAAACAAACAAACCAATATCTGCATTAAAAGAAATATCCAAGTGCAATACTAAAAGCATTACACTGTGCGGTCTCAGTAGAAACGATGTCTTAGGGCATATGTTAGGATAGTTTCATTGATACGGGCCCTGACTTAAAACTCTAAATTTTAATAACCGTTACATGAGAACAGCGCAAATGAAAGATTTTTCAGTGGCGCATATGAAATATATATTTCTTTAAAATCGGCGCAAATACAATACGCCTTGATAAACCAGACCGGTAGCATTTAATTGGCGTTCGATATTTTTGAAACATTCTATTGTAGAAACCATTGACCATCTAATAACAAAATCCCTGTATAATTTTTTTTACGATGTGACAGACTATAACCTGTGCAACTTTGCAAAAATCCATCATTACGTAATTCGTTGATTTGTTAAAAAAAAAAGATTAAAAGAGAAAAAGATTATTTGAAAAATCATGTCTGGTTCACGTGTACCCTATGATATATTTCAAAGTTGTGTCTGAAAGATTTCTTTAGGTGAATGATCTAAGCTTCTTTATTCTCTACTGCTGTTGATTAAAACCCCTGAGCAAGTCCTGAACCTGTACAGTCAGTCGAATGGATAAATTTTCTATACACGGATTCTTTATGATATAAACGTGCAATGAAAAGTAAGTATATTTCGCACAACATCAGAAACGAAATCAAAGATCTAAAATCAAGACAAAATTTGAAAAAAAAAGCATAAGCGGAGACCAAATCAGAGATCTTAAGTCTAGACCAAAACTTGAAAAAGTAACTCTGGTGGACACATAACAAGATCAAAGATCTTTTATATACTGGTATTTTTTTTGGGGGGGGGATAAAGGACCAAATTCTAGAGCATCTACAAACATAAACTGGATTTCTGAATGAATTTATGTCTACTGTTAAGGTTTACCAAAATTACCATAGATTATATAGAAAAGGCCAAATAATAAGCATAAAATCTACGAATTTAAATTTTATTTTGTATTTAATAAAAAATCAATGATTTTGAAATAAAACAATAAAAACTGGGGGTCACCAGATTATTTTTCTATCTGCAATACAATTCTTTGTAATTTTGGGGACATTTTTCAAGTGAATTATCTCCCTTGTTTTATTTGAAAAGTTTATTTATGAAGGAATGGTTGTTGTATTTGTGTTAAAAATAATTTATTTTGATTAAGTTTTATTAAATGAAACTATTGAACACAGGTTTCAAGATATTTGTGACATTTGAACTTGTTTTTTGCATTTTTAGCTGTTTTTTGGTCACATGACAGGTGTCCTCAACAAAATTTCTTTCTGAATTTCGACCCCCTACTTACCATTAAAGACGTAAGTCGAAGCTTCGTTTATTTTGTAGCAAAACCTTTTTTAGCTCACCTGGCCAAAGGCCATGTGAGCTATTGCCATCACTTGGCGTCCGTCGTCGTCGTCCGTCGTCGTTAACTTTTCTTCAAACTTCTTCTCCTCTGAAATGGCTGCACAGATTCAAACCAAATTTTCTCTGGTGGTACTTTAGGGTATCCCCCACAGAACTGATGTGAAGATTTTTTGATTCGTCGAAAAACATGACCGCCGTTGCTAAAAATAGACCAGGGGGGTCAGACTACTGTTTTTGGCTTGTAAATCAAAAAGTATAAGAGATAGATGAAATCTGATGCCACCCTACTGCTTCAGCGTCAAAAGTTCTACAAAAGTCTCCATTTGGTTCAAGTTGTCAGATGACCCCTTATAGGGGTTACAGCCCCTTAAAGGTGAAAAATAGTGTTTTTTCATGGTTTTGGCCTATAGTATGCTCTAATATATTTTCGAGTATTGGAATATGTGTTGGAAAGACACAGTTTACATATTTCCAAAATTTAACAACGTTTGGCTGTTTCTTTAGAAATTGATAAATTTATCTGTTTGGTCATTGTTGTAATATTTTTTGGCATTTTTGTTTAAAATCAAATCGAAAATTCTACCGGTTTTCCAAGTTTTCTATTCCTAGCGTGTCTGATGAAGGTTAATCCAGAAAAGCGCTTCACACGCAGTGAAATTTTGCTTTTGTACATTTATTAAAATCATTTCAATATGTGGATCGTGTCTTTTTGGCACATATTCCATATTCTTTCGTTTTTAATATGAAAACTATTGCAGATAGAGAAAAGCTGTTGCTTGCTTAAATGTTCAGCTCATTTAGCTCTACAAAAGTCTTCATAGGGTCGAAATTGTCAGATGACCCCTTATAGGGGTTACGGCCCCTGAAATAATGTTTTTTCATGTTTTTGGCCTATGGAATAAAAACTATTGCAGATAGAGAGAAGCTGTTGCTTGCTTAAATGTTCAGCTCATTTAGCTCTACAAAAGTCTCCATAGGGTCGAAGTTGTCAGATGACACCTTATAGGGGTTACGGCCCCTAAAATGATGTTTTTTCATGTTTTTGGCCTATGGAATAAAAACTATTGCAGATAGAGAGAAGCTGTTGCTTGCTTAAATGTTCAGCTCATTTAGCTCTACAAAAGTCTCCATAGGTTCGAAGTTGTCAGATGACCCCTTATAGGGGTTACGGCCCCTGAAATAATGTTTTTTCATGTTTTTGGCCTATGGAATGAAAACTATTGCAGATAGAGACAAGCTGTTGCTTGCTAAAATGTTCAGCTAATTTAGCTGTACAAAAGTCTCCAAAGGGTCGAAGTTGTCAGATAACCCCTTATAGGGGTTACGGCCCCTAAATTTTTTTTTTATGTTTTTTGTCTATAGAAAGAAAACTATAGTAGATAGAGAAAAGCTATTGCTTGCTTAAATGTTCAGCTCATTTAGCTGTACAAAAGTCTTCATAGGATCGAAGTCGTCTGATGACCCTTAAAAGGGGTTACGGCCCCTAAAATAACCTTTTTCATGTTTTTGGCCTATAGAATGAAAACTATAGCAGATAGAGAAAAGCTGTTGCTTGCTTAAACGTTCAATTTATTTAGCTCTACAAAAATATCAATAGGATTGAAGTTGTCAGATGACCCTTAATAGGGGTTATAGCCCTTAAAATAACCTTTTTCATGTTTTTGGCTTTTAGAATGAAAACTATAGCAGATATAAAAAAGCTGTTGCTTGCTTAAATGTTCAGCGCATAAAGCTCTACAAAAGTCTCCATAGGGTTAAAGTTGTCAGATGACCCTTATAGGGGTTACGGCCGCTAAAATAACGGTTTTTCCTGTTTTTGGCCTATAGAATGAAACTATAGTAGATAGTAGATGAAGAAAAAAACTGTCGCTTGCTTAAATGTTAAGCTCATTTAGCTCTACGAAATATAGGATTGACATCAAGACCAGGTGAGCGATTTAGGCTCCTATGAGCCTCTTGTTGATTGTTTCTGATGAAGAATATATGCAAAAATATTGTTTTGGTAAAATGTAGATATATCACCATGGTTACCAGCACTTTTTTCCCGTGCAATTGTCATAAATAACCAAGCGTCAATGACAATCATATATTTGAGCTATTACTACAAAACAAGTAGCACAAACACACAATTACCAACTCTGTACTGGACATCTAAAATACACGAAACCCCATTTAGATCTCCTTAACTCTTAGCTTCAGTAGTTGATATTCAGTAGTTTTTGTGTTTCCGTGTTTTATGTGTTGTTTGTTTTTCGTTCTGTTCTAGCTGGTGTTTGCTGGTTTTGTCTCTGTCATTTCGGACTTTTTGAATTCGGATGCCCGATTGGTACCTCTGCTTCTTTGCTTCCTTTAAACAACCGCAACTCCGCATATGACTCTCCTTGTTCATATTAGACCAGACACCAACTAATTTTCGAGAGCTATTTATTTACGCAAATTTCGCGAAGAACAGAAGTTCGGGAAAATTTATCGTCGCAAATAATTCATTTTTCATAGTAGATAATTGTTGTAACATGGAATCGCGAAAATAGATAGCCGTGAAATCGCCCTCTAACACTTAAACTCAAAAAAATAAACTACCTGTTGCAAAGGAAACATCAATAATTTGCATTAGAAATTAAAAGTTTCTGTATTGCACATTTTACTTTCCAAAAACAAATTGTTTTTATGATTCTATGTCTTAAAAAATATTTAGTAAATCGTTATTTTTAGGAATGGGGCACATATGGAGAACTAACATACTATTAAAGTCAGAAAAGCCTCCAATGGCAACTATATTAGTTTTAAAAGATACATTTTATGAATTTGTTCATAATTTGCTATGTTTTATTTAAAATCTACAGCACCGTATATCAACCTCATTTTAATAGAAGAATTACTACTAGATGTTTTCCTAACCGATCTTAAGCATATTTCATGTTTGTTTGTGTATTAGGGCAATATTTTATATAAAAAGTACTTTCTTTAATCAAAAGATCAACTAGTTAATTATATTTATGCATCATTTTCCTTTATAATTCCTATATGTATGTGTTCTTGAATTAGTGACAAAATAATGAGGATGTTTCGTCAAATCATGTCGAAATAAACACATACATCTCAAATATGTCTTTTTCTTTTTGTTTTTATTTTATGAAAATTGGTCCAGGAACAGTCTGGTAACATTTTTTCAATGTGAATTTTTATGGAATATATAGGAAAAAATATTTTGGGACTCACTTTTGGCACGGTACTTCATTTTAAATTGAGTTGGTAAGATATCTGCAGCACTAGACGTTTCTGATTTTAAAACTGATAAAACAAACTATCAACACATTGTTAACGATGCCATAAACTAGTTGAATATTTCTTCCAAAAATCTTTCACATTTAGCGATATCTTCCTTTTTTAGTAATGAAAGGAATAGCACATTCTATTTTGTGTCTATGGTGTTTGTACATAGAGGAAACCAATTCAAAAACAACCTCGTAGAATGAGAAAAACAGAAATTTGTCATGACATGAATTCAATGTTTTAATTTAATTTTTTTAATATCGAAATATTGATCATTTGAAGAAACACTTTAAAATGTTTATAACATTTTCACCCTTGTACATATACCACAGCGCATTATATAACCATGTAAGCGAGTAATTAATCAGATTTCTTACCTTCATATATTACATGTAAGTATGGCAGAAAAAAAAACGTGACATGTTTTTCTTAGACCTATATCTAAAAGTTTTAATTGGCTGCAAATATAATTGACCAACCATTAGTAACATTGATTTTAACTATCGCTGATAAATACACTTGGACAAAAGTTAAGGACCACCATTTTTTTTTATTTTTTCAACAGTTTTCTTTTCTTATTTTTGTATGGAATCATATAATTTTGATCAAAAATCCGCATGGTGATAAAAGACCAATATGATTTGTAATGTGTTTTTTTTTTGCCTAAAAAAATTCACCTAGTGAAATGTATTGCATATTTCCAGTGTTTTGTAAGAATAATCTATGTTTTTTTAAACTAAAGTTGGGTTGATGACAATTCCTTTAGCCGTTGATTAATTTTATTTTTTATGCTTAAGATATAAAATTATGACTTTGAAAAATTTGTTGATTTTCAGGTGGTCGCTAATTTTTGTCCAATTTTTTATGTAAGTTGTTTCGCGTACACCTATCATATCTTTAATCATCTTCTATCAATTATAGTAATAGGTAACAATAAAATTACTGAACTGGGATGATCAATCTCATGTATCCAAGCCGAACAAAAGACAAAACAAGGGAAAGACATAGAGAAATTTGAGATCGCAATGGTCTTGATTTCGTACAGGCATTTCAAAAGATATGGTGGGTTCATGTTTTATGGCACCAAACCCCCCTCTTCCATTGTGACATGTCTTAGGGTCTAGTAATACAAAACACAACATAGTTGTGAGACACAATAAAGAAAAAGAGGTGTTCGTAAAACGTTTACTACGGAGTAATTACAATTGGCAAACTGAAGATGGTCCAAAACCCCCCAAAAATTAAAGGTGAATGATTTTTCACGAAGAAGATGGCAATAGAAGAAAAAGGTAGACAACAGACTAAGATAAGACCGCTGTCTACCTTTCTCTTTTATTATCCCTTTCATTGAAGTTTCTTTGTTTTAAATCATGCATTGTACAATAGTGGCACAGGCACTTTTTTCTAGAAAAAAAACTTATATACGAACCATACCACAAGGTGTCTAACGTATCGTTTTTTTGAAAATTTACCTACTCTTGATATTTGCCTATTTATGCCAAAAAGAACAAGAACCATTGTCAAAGGAATGAGAGTTATATCATCGTAAACTAGAATGAATTATCTACAAAATGGTGTGTGTAACAACTACCTTCACTGGACCCCAACACCACAAATGCAACTTTTATTTCTGACTTTTCACAAACAACGTTATCCCAACAATACTTCATGATATCTACATCCCGAATTGTAATCTCTCTAATGTGGACCACAATTTATATTTGTTTCCCTGCTATGTTTACAAAAACAACAATTTGAATAAGTTTTTTCTTCTTTGATCATATAACTGAAAATGCCGATCAACTTAAATTTGGCTTTTTTTTAAACAACCCTGATGTTGCTAAGACATGACAAAATATGTTGTCCTACCTGCGCCTAACAACATCATTTTCATTTGCAAAAAAAAATAAATTGATTGTATGACCAGCAAAAGCACCACATAAACAGCAACAGCACCGTCATAGGAGGATATAATTAACGATCATAATTCTGTAATTTTTCCTTTGGCATTTCCGTTGACAAAAAAGAAAGATGACATTCCATCCTTGTATTGGCTCCCAAAATTACATAAAACGTTATACAAGCACCGTTTTATTGCTGGGTCATCCAAATGTACAACTAAACCTCTTTCAGTTTTGTAACATCAATATTGACAGTAATAGAATCGAGCCTTCAAAAGTATTTATATTGTCATGATTGTTGTTACTTTAGAAAAGGCGTCAATCAAATGTGGATTCTCAAAAATTATAAAGACCTGATGGAAATTCTCCATTCTTAGTCATTTTCATTTTATAATAGCTTTAAATCTTTTGATTTCTCTACATTATATACTTTAATATATTCCACATTCACAATTAAAATCTCGATTGGCACAGTTGACTAAACATACAATGTAGCTTTATCAAAAAGAGCAGAAAATACATGTACAAGAATTTGGTAGTCGATTATAAAAAGACTTATTTTAATGTAATCCATGAGTCTAGTAGGAAAAGCAAATTTACAGAAGATCAAATAAAAGAAATGCTCAACTTTCTTTTTGACAACATATTAACAGTTCGGTGGACACGTTTTTCAACAGACAATTGGTATCCCAATGGGCACAAATTGGGCACCATTGCTTGCCTATTTGTACAGTATATTCATTCGTATGAAGCTGACTTCTTACAATCACTTCTAGACAAAAAGGATCGCAGACTTGCTTTATCCTTTTATCTCACATTTCGTTATATTGATGATGTCATTTCACTAACAACCCTCGATTTGGTGACTATTTACATCTCATATATCCGACGGAACTTGAGATAAAAGTCACTACAGATTCTAGGAAGTCCGCTTCATATTTGGATTTATTTTCGAAATTGACACACTAGGAAGGCTTTGTACAAATCTCTATGACAAACGTGATTACCTCAACTTTCCAATAGTCCGTTTTCCCTTTCTGTGTGGCAACATTCCATTCGCTCCAGCATATGAAGTTTACGTATCACAATTGATTCGTTATTCCAGAGCATGTGGGGAGGGGGCTTGGGTGGTCGAGTGGTCTAAGGCGCTGGTTTAAATACCACACTATGGATCACTAGACGATCACCTCTCAGCTGGTGTTCGAGTCCCGTTTCTAGCTCTCAGATGAGTGCAGATGTTAGTTTGTCATAGGGTTTTGTTTTGTTTTCCTTTACCGGATTTGAAAAACGGAGTTGAAAAATTGCAGCTCGACGGGTGTACTATAACAGGTAGGAATCGCTTACGATTTTAATTTTCAAATTATTAATTTTCCTAATCTACAGAGCAATATACCTACTTCTCCTGCATACGGTGTTTATATTTCTCAACTTATTCGATATGCCAGAGCTTGCACACATTTCACAGATTTTTTGATCAGACACCGGTTTCTTCGTGACCGACTTTTGAAGCAGGGCTATAAGAAAATACGTCTCATACGATCACTAAAAAAATTCTTTCTTCGTTATCAGCCACTAGTAGAAAAGTTCAAAATTGAGTTAAAAGATATGATAGTTAAATGTTTTAATTAGTGTTTGACTGGTGTGCTGTACTGAGATGATCACCTCAATATCCCTATTGTGTCTCACAACTATGTTGTGTTCTATGGTCATTACCGGATCCTAAGATCGCAATGGAAGAGGGAGGTTTGGCGCCATAAAACCTGGTTTAACCCACCATTTCGTTTGAAATGCCTGTACCAAGTCAGGACCATTGCGATCCACCAGTTCTCCGGTATGACTGATTCGTTTTTGTCATTTTCTCTGGACTATGAGATTGATCATTCAAGTTCGGTAGTTTTGTTATTTATTTACTCCTCCGGAGCACCTGAGTTCATCATCGTAACGTCTAGAGTTCGTGGTGTTAATTGATCTTCAGTAGTTTTTGTGTTTCCGTGTTTTTTTTTTTTTTTTTTTTTGGTCATGTCCTTTATTGTGTTAACTGCCCTTTAGGACTTTTAATTCGGATGCCCCATTGGTACCTCTGCTTCTTGTTGTAATCACTCAAGTAATTTTCGGAAGACATGATGTGCTTGTACGGGATTTCTATCTCTCAGATGAGCACAGATGTTGTTTTGACATAGAGTTTGGTAATGTCATCTTTTCTGGATTTGACCAACACTCAATCGATCTTTGACGTGACAGGTGTGCTATAGCAAGCAGGATCTGCTTACTCTTCCGGGGCACCTGAGTTCACTCTCGTTTCGACTTGAGTTACGTTGCTAAATGTGGTTTGGTTGTTATGTGTGTGGATTTTTTGTTGTTGTTGTATGGTTTGTTTCTTTGTGATTATTTTTTTGTGAACCGATTTTGTCTTTTCGGTATAATAATGTTTGATTACCTCTTTTATACAATAATATTATGTATTTGTCAGTGTTACCCTTGATCGGTTATACCCCGTGTTAACAGTCTTTCAAGCCCATCACATAGCAAATGTTTTAGATGGTGAGCTATTGACTTCACTTGGCGTCCGTAGTCCATAAACTTTTTATAAAACGTGAACTCCTCTCACACCATACGTCCAATAGCAACCAAACTTGATATGGTTGTTCATTAGCATTCTGTGCTTAGATTTGGTGTGGGGATTTTCGATTCGTCGTAAAACATGGGCGCCGATGCTAACATGGCTTCTGTAACTCTGAAGGAAAATAAAAGTGACCAGTACCTTAAGATCTACCTGCCCTGAAATTTTTAAGAAGATCCAACAACCATTTTCTTGATATTTTATGAATTTTGCACTTGTTAAAAACTATATAAGATATTTAGAAAAATGTTAATTGCATATTAAGCACATCATTATCTACAAAAAGGGAATAAGATTAAAATTGTAGTATAGTTCATTTTGGGAGTTTTTCCCCTTGGAATGTCAAAAGAAGCTTTCGATTGCTAATTTTTTACACAACACATTACTGCATTAAGTTAAACCATTTCATCAGTTGACCCTTTTATTAAACTTATGATCCTGTCAAATAGGTCTATGCCTAATAGCGTATAGTTCAGGATCACAAGTCAGGTGAGCGATTCAGGCTCCTTGGAGCCTCTTGTTATATCTAAGAATCCTCTCCTCGTACAAACTATATCCTCATTAGACAATTTTGTGACAAAATTCCAAGCTACTGAACAAAATGATAAACGGTATGACAGGGTAGAACCTGTGTTACTCACTTTATTACGTAATTTGCCGATTTGTCTGCTTCAAAAAATTAGATTCGGTGAAAATGTTTGTGTTTGCAAAATCTCTCGGGGTTTTATTACGCAATAAAATTAATTTAAAAATTCTTGTCTAGCTCACGTTACCATACAGAATATATTAAAGTTATGTCAGAAAGATTTTTAGGTGAATGATCTGGGCTTGGTTATTCTACACTGCTTACAATTATAAACCCTGATATAAGCACAATTTGAACATCTACAAACTCCTAATGGATAAAGTTTTAAAACACGGATATTTTTATGACATTAACATGCAATGAAAAGTAAGTATATTTCGCACAATATCAGAAACGAAATCAAAGATCTAAAATCAAGGCCGAAATTTGAAGGAAAAAATCTCAAGCGGAGACCAAATCCGAGGTCTAAGATCTAGAACAAAACTTGAAAAAGTAACTCTGGCGGACACGTAACAAAGATCTTAAAAATCAAAAAGGTATAATTTTTGGGGAAAAAATGACCTAATTGACCCAAATAATACGCGGTGGTTTGGTGAACAACTAATAGATGAAGATAGTTCTTAATACGAAATTGGATATTCTCAAAATTAATCTGAATATAGGCTGGGGCCCAATAACGGCATTCGTCAGAGACTATCTCATTTTTAAACAAATTGTTAGATTCAACGTGAAAAGATTATGCGTTCTTGTATTCGAACCTATACGGCATTACAAAGACTGTTTAGGATTTGTACAAGAAAATAAAAATCTTAGAAATAATTTTGATTTCGAAAACTTTCTGTATTTGGACATTTTAGCCTCGAAAGGTCATCCCAAGACGTCAGTTCTAAAAGGAGTCTTTACTTATATATCAAAGTAGCAACATATTTGTAAGATGCAGACATCAAAATGTTTTAACGGCTGCTAACACGGACAAACTATTTGCCTGTTAACAAAAACCTATCTAGGATGAACATGTCTGAAAATGAATTTCGTCCGTTATGTGGTTCTGGTGAGTCTGAAGATATTGAACATTTGCTTTTGTATCCGGCAAAAATATTTTACTATTATTTCGTATACGACTAATACCGTTGGTTTTAAGGAACTTTAAGAAAAGTTAAATTATCGAAAAAGTATCATTAATTCAGATAACTTATAACACAAAAAATAATGTATGTTTCAAGATGTCAGTGTTAGTTTTTATGTTTTATTTTGTCTCCATATTTTATGTCCTTTTCACGTCAGTATACACATTTTTATAACTATGACTTTTTTATGCATATGGAATGTATGTAAATATTACCTGTACATAGTTTTATATGTTTTAAGTGCGTGTCTCAGAGAATCCATGCAAAATCCTAAGTTTTGTCCAGAAGCAGTATTTTCATAGCTTTGAAAGCAATGGTGTAACTTAAACCCTTCATGGAAGGCTTCTTATGGCAAAATATTTTTTTCTGAAAAAATCAAGATCGCCAACTTTCGGGCCAATATCAGTATAAATGCGACCAAGAAGCAGAGGTACAAATGGGGTATCCAAATGTCAAAAGTCCGAAAGGGCAGAGACAAAACCAGTAAACACCAACAAGAACGGGACAAAAACGGATACCATGTAAAACATGGAAACACAAAATAACTGAATATCAATCAACAACGCGAATTCCAGTCGAAACATGAGCGAACTCAGGTGCTCCGTTAGAGTAAGCAGTTCCTGCTTGCTATAGCACACCCGTCGCGTTGCCAACAGTCAATTCAGCGTAAAGCGTGAATCCGGTAAAGGAAGACAAAACAATACTCTATGACAAACAAACATCTGCACTCATCTGAGAGATCGAAATCCCATATTTGTCTATAAGTGTATGATGTCTTCCGTAAAATTTCTTGAGTAAATACAGCAACCGAGGAGCAACATAACCCTGTGTGAGCAATTTTTGCGTCAGACGTGACGCTCTGCTAAGGAAATCGATGTAAGTCCCACACGCTCTGGAGTAACGAATCAATTGAGATACGTAAACTCCACAAGCTGGAGCTGACGGAATGTTGCTAAACAAGAAGGGGAAGTTGACAATTGGAAAGTTGAAGTCATCATGTTTGTCATAGATCCTTGTTAAAAGTCTTGTTTGAGAGTCAATTTCGAGATGAACATGTAGATCTAAATATGAAGCAGACTTTCTAGAATCCGTTGTGTCTTTTATCTCAAGCTCCTAGGGATATATGAGATGGAAAAAGTCACCAAATCGAGACTTGTTTAGTGAAAGGACATCATTCGCGCAAAATCAGCTTTATTGAAATCAAAACTTCAACTACTTTAAGATTTATTTTGTCCCAATGTCTTCTGATTACATGAAATCCTTTAAGGAAAATGTCTTAGCTAACAATTGCAAAAGAAATTTTTAAAATCATATTTTCATTACCAAGCATCCTAGGGAGTAATATTGGCAATTTGCCAAATTGTTCAAAATCACCAAAATGCTTATTTTTAACGTTTAATTTTGTCCAAGGCAGGCCTTTTCTTATATTCAAAAAATAATGCCTGTAAGGTGAACATGTCAAACATGCAACCATTGATCATGTATTCTAACTTCGGTAAAAGTCTGTGAAATGGATAGGTTACAACTTTTATAAACACATGAAAGTGTTTAATTTCAAATAAAATGCATTTTTGGCCGGATTTCACAGAGTGAAAAATCCGGGTTATAAAATGGTGAATGTCGGGCGGGCGGGCGGCGGGCGGGCGGCGGGCGGCGGGCGGTAGGCGGCGTGCGGGCGGGGAAGAAATTTTCGTAACAGTTTTCTCAGCAACTACTTATCACAGCCACTTGATATTTGGTATACAGAATCAGGGTGGGGTCCCATAACGTGGGATGCGATTTCATGTCTGTCACTCACCTACTTCCTGTTTACCGACTTAGTTAATTTTAGACAATAATGTCCAATAGTAGAAAATTTTCGTAACAGTTTTCTCAGCAACTATTTATCACAGCCACTTGATATTTGGTATACAGCATCAGGGTGAGGTCCCATAACGTGGGATGCAATTTCAGGTCTGTCGCTCACCTACTTCCTGTTTACCGACTTAGTTAATTTTTGACAATAATGTCCAATAGTACAAAATTTCTGTAACAGTTTTCTCAGCAACTATTTATCATAGCCACTTGATATTTGGTATACAGTTTCAGGGTGAGGTCCCATAACGTGGGATGCGATTTCAGGTCTGTGGCTCATCTACTTCCTGTTTACCGACTTAGTTAATTTTTGACAATAATGTCCAATAGTAGAAAATTTTCGTAACAGTTTTCTTGGCAACTACTAATCACAGCCTCTTGATATTTGGTATGCAGTATCAACATGGGCTCCCATAACGTGGGTTGTGATTTCAGGTCTGTCGCTCACCTATTTCTTGTTAAACGAAATCCGGCCATTTCTGTCTTTGACCCATTTTTAATTAGTGACATTATACTTTGTAAAAATAATCATTTTGGTGATTTTGAACAATTTTGGAAAATTGCCCATATTACCCCCTAGGGTGCTGGGTAATAGAAATTATGATTTCATAATTTCTTTTGCAATTGAAAGCCAAGGCATGACCCTTAAAGGATTTGATAATCAGAAAACATTGGGACAAAGTAACCTTAGAAAAGTTGAAGTTTTGCTGAATTTGCAAAGAAATGCAGTTATACTGGTTAAGGCTCGAAGGTCGGCCATTTTGAATTTTTCGAGAAAAAAAAAGATTTCGCCAAATAAAGTCTTCCATGAAGGACTTGCTTTCATAGCCATGAAAATATTGCTTCTGGACAAAACGGCATGGTTTTCCCTGAGACACGCACTTAACAAAAAACACCGCTGTTCAGTTTACCCTGGTAACAGGTGCCCGGGCCCCCATTGTAAAGGGGCAGTTTCTAAATAAAATATAGTTTATAGAAGAATTCAGATTGGCCTTAATTAAAATTAATTTATTAGTCCCTAGATAAAATGATTAACGAAATGACAAAATATAACCATAGACCTGTAATATAAACATATATTACAGGTCTATGATATAACCAATGTATTGTTACGTAATTCGCTACCTTGTCTACTTCAAAAATAAGATTGGTAGGAAAATTACTTTTAAAAAATCGTTTCTGGCTCAAGTGCACTACAGAATATTTCAAAGTCATGTCTAAAATAGAAAATAATGAGATGTGGAATAAGTGTACGCGACACAACCCACAATTAAACGGCAATTTAGAAAAACCACAATGGACAACCACCAGCAGCCTTCAACGAGGCCATTTGGCACTGCTCGCGGTTCTGCAATTGGCCCATGGCCTAAATAAAATGTATATAATTCAAATCCAGCCCTGAAATAGTCACAGATAGACCCCCTTCTTAAACAAAGAACAGAAAACATCAAAAAGACAAGTACAAACGAAAGCTTTGTCAAAGATTCCTGGCTTAGGACAGGCACATGTAATATGTGGCGGGGTTAAACTAGTTTTTTGGGCCCAACCTTCCCCCTATCAATATTCCAAGACAAAGCACAAAAACTAAACACACAATAAAAATAAAATCGATCAAAGTCCAATTCCAATAGAGAGAACCTAAGACAAAAAACAAGAACAAACAAAAGGACGGTAAAGGAACTCTCTATAGAACACTTGCTGTTACTGACAGCTAGCTGAGAATCATCAATCGACTGATGTAAAAAAATCAAACGTATCGATTTTAAATCAGACACAACACTTCAAACAATAATGATTTAGTGAAGTGTCATCACACAAAACCGACACGCTTCATCGCTATAATGCTTAATCAAAGTACCGTTGGTACTGACAACTCGGAAGTCAGAATGTTTTCTTTTATAATGGAACTTTATATCCAATGGATGAAGAATGTTTGTCACCATATAACATGGTTTAACCCACCATTTTTTCTTTAAATGACTCAACTAGGCAGCGTACCAAATTTCATATCTTGAAAATATTTTAAAGATTTCTTGTAGCATGTCTTTGAGTTGCATAAATTTGTTTATTTCTGCTGGGTATTCTGTTGCAAATAAATGCGACACATTTTAGTTTCTATTGAATGCTGATTTCAAGGATGGAGATTTCGTTAATCTGGTGTTTGATAAAACAGTTCCTGTTTTGTGGGGCTTTGTCTTATGTTGCACATTTAATCTATATCTTTTTTTATACTTAATTTTGGAAAGCATTTCCTGTTTTGTGTTTTTGGACAAGGCTGTATATTTATGATATAACCCTTGTGTGCAGTTCATATTATGGTATTGGAGTAAAAAATTAGCTTTATAATTATGTACTCTGGTAAATCAATGATTTGTTGCAACAGATACAACTATAAGTGTTATACTTCTTCAATTCCAAGTTCTATGGAATTCTGTTTTGTTGTTCTTGGTATTTTGGTAAATTTAATTGTGTCCCAAATTTGTGGCTAATGAATACATGGTAATTTATGCACGATTTCATATGATGAACTTCTTGCATACCAAGTTTCGTTAAATTTTGTTCAGATGTTTAAGGGTTGTGTTGACTAACTTGACTAACAGATGGGGACAGCCTTATCACCATTTGTACATGTATATCAGGATTTCAGTTTAATGGGTGATTATTCACACTATAATTTGCAGATGGAATCCTGGTAGAAAGCACAACATATGATGTACTTTTTAGAAATATCCGTTTACTTGTTCATGAACTATTATCAGGGTTTTCAACATAAATATTGGGTCAACAGTCCGACAAAACTTTGCTTTTCTAGATTTTTTGGTAACATGCATATCTATATATGGTGTAGTTCTTGCAAACCATGCTGTGTTTGTGTTCAGTAGTATAAGTGGAGTTTCATTTATCATGTTTATAGCTATAAATTATATGTTTAATTTTCAATATTGTCTAAACCCCTAGATTCTTCTTACCCCAGACATTGTTAGATAAATTAAGTAATAATTTTCTTCCCCTGTTTGGTATTTTTGGTTTTATTGTTTTATGCTCATCATAATTATATTATGTTTGGCATTTTCAATTTTTTTGGTAGAGTGCCTCTGATGAGTCTTGGTGCGTCAGGCGGAGCAATATTTATTGTCTGGAACTTTGTCATTTTCATTATAACAAAGTGATGTGTAGGACTGATTGATGGACCAGAGACATAAAGCTCTGCAACTTTTTTGTGTGGGAAATAGATTGATATAACAAAACAAGTTATCTTTTATTATTACTTTTGTAGAATAACTAACATTTTTACAGACATAATATTCTTATAGGAGCAATTATGTTTGAAAATATGCATTTTCTATTGAACACATACTTGGTATTTTGGACAATATTTTTAGACATTAATACCATTTCAATGGTAGCATGTTTATTATTGTTCAATAATTAGTTAAAGTAATCTTTATAACATTACATAGCAATCATCATATCAATATTACATATTGATTCACTAAAATGCATAAAAAATGTCACCAACATGTTATATGTACAAAGAAAATGGGTACAATGATAAAAATAACCCTATTGGACTTATATGTAAATATTATTTAACCCAATGTTTTGTTTTTAATAAACAATTACTAGTGATTTTTTTAAATGATAGGGGGCATAACCTGCCTCTAAATAATCTTAATTGGTCAAATGTCATTTCATTGACAAGGTTACATTCATAATTGAAACTTATAACATATATTGAAATACATGTAGACAATCTTTAACATGTCAAATAGTATAATTAATGCTTATGATATTTGTCAGTCAATCTATTTACATTGGATAACTTGTAATATATATCTATTGTTAACAGCTGAGGAATAAGATGCTTGCACTATGATGAATTGAAAGGATAATTTATAAAATACTTTGTTACAGTGAATTGAGTAAATATGCATGCCACAAAATCTTATTAAATACACGAAATAAAAAAAAACTTATGGAGCATTTACAGCTTTCAACTTTTGTTAGTCTTTTATCATTTTTTTATAGACTTCATTTGGCAAATAAATTGGAACTATGTGATTTTATTCTTTCTTGCACTTGAGCTGTTACACATGGTATGTTGCATTGACACTTGCATGTGTTTTCTTTTTCTTTGTGTGTCTAGTCAACTATTATACTTGTATGTCCAATATCATGAATATGGGTCCAGACAAATCTTTCTTCATTAATGTATTGTTCTGCTCTGTATTTGCCTTGATGTTTATGAAGATATGATGTTGTGTGGATCCATCATCAATAGAAAATATATAGAGTAACAAACAAAAAAAGTTCTTATATCACATTTATTTTTTAATATTTCACTTGATATTAAATTCACCACTGAACTCATTCTTTTACACAACATATTAATTCATGATTTTTACTCAATCTTTTTCACATCATCCTAGGATGTTTATATATTTTGTAGCTGCTCAAAACAATTTTTCATAATTTCTATAGACTTTTGGACTCCTTAGTTAGAAGAATAAAGCTCTCTGTAAAGGTAAACACTATTTTGATGCTAGATATATCCAGTTTCAGTGAGAATTATATATGCACAGTCAGCATTTATCCATATCTTGAAATTGCAGATGCTGATGACTTTTATCAACTTTTAGCTTTATATGGCTCTTTGTCTGAAAGAAAAAAAACATTTATACTTAACTTGCTAATACACACACATATTAAACATACAATGTAGGACACAATTCACATATAAATCCACATTTAAATTGATATTTTGCAAATAAATAATGTTATAAAAATAAACATCAGCTTACAATAATGTATTTTTTATCAACAATTATTTTTGGTGTCCGGCCACTGCAAGCAGGAACTGCTTACTCTTCCGGAGCACCTGAGTTCATTCTTGTTTCGACTGGAGTTCGGGTTGTTGATTGATATTCAGTTGTTTTGTGTTTCCATGTTTTACATGTTGTCTGTTTTTGTCCTGTTTTTGTTGGTGTTTACTGGTTTTGTCTCTGCCCTTTCGGACTTTTGACATTCGGATACCCCATTGGTACCTCTGCTTCTTTTATATATTTTTGATTGTCACCTATTCAAAGATTGTCCTTCCCTTTATGATATAAACTAAAGCAAACTTATACACGAACGTTGCAATCCATGTTCCCCACACAGGGGCTTGGATTCTGGACATTTATATTGACTTTTAAGTCCCCCCCTACTCTATAATCCAAGCCCCTGTGGTTCTGCACAGTTAAAATTATTTTCTGACATGTTTGTAGTTGTGGCGACATTGGTCTCTGTGTGGTGAATCGACAAAATTATCAAGCATTGATAACATTTTCGAACAACCATTGTTACCAATAACTTGTGACAAATAAATTTATTTTTCCGGATCCCGAAATAGCTTTGTGAGAAATAGATAAAATTATTTATCCTTATTAAAATGACCTAGATCAAGACAGACGAATGACCCAATGTGGCCATTTTGTCATTTTCTAAAAATCAATAAAATGCTTGAATTGTGTGTGTCTGATTGACCTATTTTGCATAAGCATTATTTCTGTCTGTGATAATAAACAAATTATTCAATGAATTAACATTTTGCAGTCAAAAATTTATAAAGAAAGTACGCTTAAACATGTGCACAACCTGATAAAGTGACTACGCCATGTACGCTACATGATCTAGTTGAATCGCATTGTTGCTTTAAAACACCGCCACATAAAAGCATGAAAAAGGAAGATGCTGTGTACAACTTTTTTGCAAGATTTAACTTATTTTTGGTGTCCGAATAGTATTTTTGTCCTTTAAACTTTATTCAATTAAGTAAATTTTCGCAATCCAAAATCAAATATCCATTACGCTAAAGCTACGCAAGATATGCTACACTGACTAAAATATAATCCAAAGCGAAACACATAATCTACTGGTTGCGGCCATATTGTCTTGATGGAAATCCGAAGATTGAGAATCCGAATATAGCCCCCGAGTGAAAAGTGAAAGTATGTACATCATGTACATTGCAAATAGCTTTTGTAAATCATGTAAATATAAAAACGACGGAAACAAACGACCTAATTTCATTATCGCTGCCTTTTTCTTTATAATAGGTAGTAATAATGATCAATAATAGTCTTGCAATTTCATATGTCCTAAAGTTGCAGCAATTCCACTATAATATTATCAATCAATCAATCAGTTTATTGGATAAAGCTCATGAATTAACAATGCAATGTAATCTTACTAAAGTATAAAATGTAAATAAGATGAAATAAAACATTTTTGTCCCAATATTTCAAGTTATAATATTGCAACATTTAAGGGCTGCAAATTTAGAATACAAGGAAAACTGAAGTTTCTTTGCTTTTTTTGTAAGATCAAAGATATTTGATGATAGATTTCCATTGCTTCCAAGTTATTACAATTTCTAAACACAGTTTCCTACTCAACCAGAAGGTTCATGCAATAAACATGAAACCCAGAAAATGTAAAATCAAAACAAATATAAGGTGACATGTGACCAAATTGGCCATGCTGTTCTTTGAAGATATATCACATTAATCATTGTTAATATTTGTTTAATTGTTTTAAGTAATGAATACCTAACTATTTAGTAGGTCAGAAAATATTGTCAGATATTGCTTTAATTTAATTTCTTTAAGTCATATACACATGTACATTGTCATTAAAAATCTAAAAGGTCTTCAGGAGGGGGGTAGCTTTCCATAAAATGGTGAACAGGGGTGTGCCAAAGAGTAGGCCATGCCCATAAAAATAACTTTTTTATAATTGGTCCGATTTCAAAATATTTTTTCATTGGATACCTTATGAAAATCCCTGCCCTTTTTTGCAATCTGATTAACAATATTTCTTACAGTTTTTTTTTTTAAATTAGGGGTCAAAGGGCAAAAAATGTAAATTGATATATGTATATAAATAAGGCTTTTTGTATGAGATGTTGATGTCAATATACATGTATATGTGTCAAAATGCATTTGAAAGTCCACCACAGGATGTATAATGTCAAAAAGCTTTGTAAGTCCACCATGGGCTTCATGTGACCAAAGCAACAGACTATCCATATTGGGCCTCCAGCGTACAGGGTTCAACTTGTATCGGTCGTATCATGCTGCGCTCAGCGTAGCTTTTTATTCTATGGCAAACATATCGAAATATTGTACATGATGACAGCTGTACAGAACCTCAGGACCTGTCCTGCAAAAATCTGTTCAGTCCTGCAAGATTTGGTGTGTCTGACAGAATTACTGGCTGATCAGACCCTAATTTTGTATGAACTATCCTGGTATCTCGTTATATCATGGTACGTAGCTACGTAGAAACAGTGACGTCACAGTTGAATATTTGGTTTTGAAATGAAAGTAAATACCACGATAACACAGAACCCATGATATAATGAGAACGGAGTATATAAGTAAATTGCAGACAAAAAAATGCTTGGGTCAGACACAATTTTCAGATTCACCAGACCGAATGTCCGCTTTTAAAATTTTTCGATATGTCTGCACTCTTGATTGAAGACAACAACCGAGCAGCAACATAACCTTGTGTAAGCAATTTTTGATTTAAAATATAAATTAGATTCATATAAGACTCTAATATATTTTTACTAAACAGGTGGCAGTGTTTTACATTCTATAATAAATACATGTACACAGAGTTCAGCATTGACATGTAGTAACATATCTATTATTTGTTGTACATGTAGAGGAAAAGAACATAATTGATTGAAGAAAAGAACATAATTGATCATGTTGATAGATTACACATAAAATACAATATTAGACAACATGGTGATACAATCAATATACATGTACAATGTACAAGATGTTAATGTATGTAATCGTAAATTAAACAAAACTCTTTAAAATAACATAAATGCAAGACTTACTTGTCACGTCAACTTTTACTTCCGCAATAAACCATTTTCATATTTCAGGGACTGCTGAATAATTTAGTATTTTTTGGACTGAACCTGACCCGACATGGACTGGTTTACCATTTTTTGTATAATTGAGCAAAGGAAAAATAGTAAAGTTTTAACACATTATTTTAGGAAATCTAGATTAAAATTATTGAAATTATTGGTTTTAGCAAATAATATGTCTAAAGAGGATTCGTTACTGTCTTTCTGAATGCAAATATGTCAAAGAGCAAAAAGTTCAGGTAGAATGACCAAATGCCCTTTTACACTTATTTTAAGCTATAAATAGTTCCAAATCAACATCTTATTGATGTATCCTTATTTTTTAGTTCAAATCCATCAAGATTACAATGAAACATTTGTAAGAAAACATTACAAAATCAAGTTTATTCTGACCTTTTTGATGCAATATTTTTTGTTTGTCCTACTCAGGAAAAGATAACTCTCTAAAAAGTGTTGAGAAGGACTAAAATAATCAGTCATCCCAGAAATATGAAAATAGTCTATTGATACATCACAGAACCATACGAGATCATTGGGAGCGAGTTTTTCAATAACAAAATCACTATTTTCCTCTGTCGAGACTCCTGGGCATGCATACAAACCGAGATCGTCTGGTTTGAATTCAGTTTCTATAGTTGTTATGTCGATATTTTTTGGTATCAGTCTCAGATAGATTGTTAAAATCAGGCTGCCGCTTACGACCTTACAAAGCAATCGCTTTTTCTCGTCTGGTCCTATATTTTATTTCTACGAGAGTTAGCGACGTGACAACGAGTTGTAACAGTTTGCCGCGCTTCTTCCATTTCATCTTTTCTCCGACAAGACTCGGAAGCCGAAGACTTCCGAGTAAAAATGACAATAGTAAAAACGTTTATGGAAGTTTTAAAGCAAGTTTCAAGTTATCAATATTTCTGCCAAAAAACACTAAATTCAAAGATTTAATCAAGATATTCAATTCATATCCTTTCCGTAATAAATTTTGAAGCCAATTTTTCAATTTTTTCTAATGGATTGCTTTTAAATTTGTGAGCTTTATAAAATACATTACCATAAAATTCAGGATGTGATATTCCTTTAAGTGAATGATGTGTACTAGGTTAATAATCTATCAAAATAACTCGATATTAACACATCCTGAACCTGCACAATCTCTTTGATTAACCATAGAAATTACTACAATAGATCGGGATTAAGTTTGTATACACCGATATGCCTTATGTCATGAACATTCAATGAAAAGTAAGTTACACAACATCAGAACTAAAAAATCCAGACAAAAAAAAAACACTGGAAAAATCTCTAGCGGAGACCAAATCAGAGACCTTATATCTAGACCCAAGACTTGGAAAAGTAACTCTGGCGGACACATAACAAAGATCTTAAAGTATCATTATCATTTTAAATCCCAACCCCGAACTTGTTTGTCATATTGGAGTCTTTATTAAACCGTCTTTAGAACTCAGGGCTTCAGATCCAGGTTCATAACATGTGTGTGTGTGTTTGCTTTTGTTTGTTTGTTTCTTTTTTTTTAATTTCCTGTCTAATTATGTTTATGTTACGCTATTGTATGATTTGTTGTGTTGTTTTTTATTCTATATATTGTTCTAGATATCTATGTTGATTTGACCCTTACGGGTGTAATTTCATCAATAAAGATTAATTATCGGAGACGTAATCAAAGATCTTTTATATATATTTAGGTTAAAAAAATCCAGAGGTTTTTATTCATTTATTTCTATTTCAGATGTTTTTATTCATTTATTATTTTTTTCTGGAAAAATGACCAAAATCTAGAGCATTTACAAACATAAACGGGATTTCCTGTCAAAATTGCATTAAAGCTGTCTAGCATCGTTGAAGGCTGCTGGCGGTTGTCCATTGTGGTTTTTCTGAATTGCCGCTTAATTGTTGGCTGTGTCGCATACAATTATTCCAAATCCCTTTATTTTCTATTACAGTCACACTTTTAGATTCGGAAAAGAAGTGTAGTTCTACAAAATCCTAGACTCTTTTTTAAATGAATTCATGTTTTCTGTTAAATTAAGAATAAGCCATTTTCAAAATTTCTTTTCAGAATTTTTACCCCATACTTAAGTCGAAACTTTGTTTATTTTGTTGCAAAACCCTTTTTTTTCTAGAGATAATTATGCAAAAATATTCAGTGTTGGTATAATGTAGATATATATCATCATGCTTATTATGCTTCAAATTCTAATACTATTTCCCTGTGCAATCTTCATAAGCTAGTGTCATTGACGATCAATGCAAATCCAGCAGCTCAAACACAAAATAAATTATAACCTGTATACTGGATACCAAAAAATGCACGAAAACTTATTTAAATCTCCTGAACACTTGGCTTCAAACAAACATTACCCGGCATACTGCTCTTTTTCTTATGGGACAGACACTTTTTACTAACGGAATGTTCTATAGCAAATTCCACTGGATTTCTTTACATAGCTTATTTATAAACAAATTGATAATAAATTATTTTAAGAAAAATGGAAATGTATGAAAAACAAGAATCAACACTAAAGTATGTCTCGCATGCCGGCACCATCAGGAACAATCATTTTTTCTTACTTCAACTATATTTTGAATTTACATGGATTTTCAGTTTCTGAGATCAAAAGATGTTTATAGAACTTAAACATTGCAAATATATGCAATAAAAGTAATCAAAGTCACTCAACCGGAAAATCAAGGTCAAGGTCAAAAGATTGGGATGCAACTGTGCTAAGCTACTACTGGGGCATATGCATACCAAGTTTCATCATTCTAGGACCTATAGCTCTTGAGATATGGAGGTGCTCGCAAAACTTTTCCATTGCTATTATATGTATTGAAAATTGTCGAAGTCACTCAACCGAAAAATCAAGGTCTAGGTTGAAAGATGGGGACGCAACTGTGCCAAGCTACTACTGGGGCATATGCACACCAAGTTTCATCAACCTAGGACCTATAGTTCTTGAGATATGGAGGTGCTCGCAAAACTTTTCCATAATGCTATTATATGTATTGAAAATTGTCAAAGTAACTCAACCGGAAAATCAAGGTCAAGGTTAAAATATGGGGATGCAACTGTGCTAAGCTACTACTGGGGAATATGCATACCAAGTTTCATCAACCTAGGACCTATAATTCTTGAGATATGGAGGTGCTCGCAAAACTTTTCCATTGCTATTATATGTATTGAAAATTGTCAAAGTCACTCAACCAGAAAATCAAGGTCAAGGTCAAAAGATGGGGATGCAATTGTGCTAAGCTACTACTGGGGCATATGCATTCCAAGTTTCATCAACCCAAGACCTATAGTTCTTGAGATATGGAGGTGCTCATAAAACTTTTCTAAAAAGTTAACGCCGCCGTCGCCGCCGCCGCTGGTAAAGTAACAACTATGTCCCGCTCTGCTTCGCAGACGAAACAAAAAAAAAGGAATTTGAATTACATTGTCGCTGTGAAACAACAATAAGTTCCCATAAACCTTTGTTACGCATTATTGTTACTCATCCATGCAGAAAAAGGAGGCCACAGCCATCATCTGAACTATGCATCTTGCTGAGCATCCCTAGGTGCTACTATCAAACTGCTTTGGTTGATGTGGTACTTGTCTGTTAGCTAGGAAGGACTTTAAATATTCTTCTGTGAGTGGTAATCCATGCGGAAAATATAGGTCACAGCAAGCATCCGAAGAATGCACTTATCATTTTTTTACTATGTGCATCTACAATATCAATATGGTTGATTTGGCACGTGCCACTACTTGGGTAGGAACCTTAACCATTCTTCTGTTAGCGTCATGCGGACGCCGACGAATCTGTAAATGGCCATTCATGCAGAGCATGTAGATCAATTCCAGCATCCGAAGCATGAATAATGCTTAGTTTCACTAGCTACACCTACCGTACCAATATTGTTGATGTGGCACTAGTCATTACTGGAAATAGACCTTAGTCATTCGGACGCCGACGCCGACGCTCGGGTAATAACATAAGCCCTTCTCACTTCGTGAGGTGAGCTTAAAAGCTAAAGCTTCGGATACCCCATTGGTACCTCTGCTTCTTTCTATTTTAGCACTGCAAATTAAACTTTCTCAAAAGAAATTCATTTAATGATTCTAGGACTTCAAAAGTATTTAGTAATTCGGTTTGGTTTTTTAGCTCACCTGACCCGAAGGGTCATCGTTAAGCGTCCGTCGTCCGTCCGTCCGTCGTCCGTCCGTTAACTTTTCTTCAAAGATCTTCTTCTCTGAAACCACTGAAGGGATTGCATTGAAACTTGGTATACATGATCTTTAGGATGTCCTCTACCAAGTTTGTGAATTATATACATGTCGCGAAACCAACATGGCCGCAGTTGCTAAAAATAGGACAGGGGGGTATAACCATAGACCTGTAATATAAACATATATTACAGGTCTATGATATAACCAATGTATTGTTACGTAATTCGCTACCTTGTCTACTTCAAAAATAAGATTGGTAGGAAAATTACTTTTAAAAAATCGTTTCTGGCTCAAGTGCACTACAGAATATTTCAAAGTCATGTCTAAAATAGAAAATAATGAGATGTGGAATAAGTGTACGCGACACAACCCACAATTAAACGGCAATTTAGAAAAACCACAATGGACAACCACCAGCAGCCTTCAACGAGGCCATTTGGCACTGCTCGCGGTTCTGCAATTGGCCCATGGCCTAAATAAAATGTATATAATTCAAATCCAGCCCTGAAATAGTCACAGATAGACCCCCTTCTTAAACAAAGAACAGAAAACATCAAAAAGACAAGTACAAACGAAAGCTTTGTCAAAGATTCCTGGCTTAGGACAGGCACATGTAATATGTGGCGGGGTTAAACTAGTTTTTTGGGCCCAACCTTCCCCCTATCAATATTCCAAGACAAAGCACAAAAACTAAACACACAATAAAAATAAAATCGATCAAAGTCCAATTCCAATAGAGAGAACCTAAGACAAAAAACAAGAACAAACAAAAGGACGGTAAAGGAACTCTCTATAGAACACTTGCTGTTACTGACAGCTAGCTGAGAATCATCAATCGACTGATGTAAAAAAATCAAACGTATCGATTTTAAATCAGACACAACACTTCAAACAATAATGATTTAGTGAAGTGTCATCACACAAAACCGACACGCTTCATCGCTATAATGCTTAAAAATGACAATAGTAAAAACCAGCAAGTTTCAAGTTATCAATATTTCTGCCAAAAAAACACTAAATTCAAAGATTTAATCAAGATATTCAATTCATATCCTTTCCGTAATAAATTTTGAAGCCAATTTTTCAATTTTTTCTAATGGATTGCTTTTAAATTTGTGAGCTTTATAAAATACATTACCATAAAATTCAGGATGTGATATTCCTTTAAGTGAATGATGTGTACTAGGTTAATAATCTATCAAAATAACTCGATATTAACACATCCTGAACCTGCACAATCTCTTTGATTAACCATAGAAATTACTACAATAGATCGGGATTAAGTTTGTATACACCGATATGCCTTATGTCATGAACATTCAATGAAAAGTAAGTTACACAACATCAGAACTAAAAAATCCAGACAAAAAAAAAACACTGGAAAAATCTCTAGCGGAGACCAAATCAGAGACCTTATATCTAGACCCAAGACTTGGAAAAGTAACTCTGGCGGACACATAACAAAGATCTTAAAGTATCATTATCATTTTAAATCCCAACCCCGAACTTGTTTGTCATATTGGAGTCTTTATTAAACCGTCTTTAGAACTCAGGGCTTCAGATCCAGGTTCATAACATGTGTGTGTGTGTTTGCTTTTGTTTGTTTGTTTCTTTTTTTTTTAATTTCCTGTCTAATTATGTTTATGTTACGCTATTGTATGATTTGTTGTGTTGTTTTTTATTCTATATATTGTTCTAAATATCTATGTTGATTTGACCCTTACGGGTGTAATTTCATCAATAAAGATTAATTATCGGAGACGTAATCAAAGATCTTTTATATATATTTAGGTTAAAAAAATCCAGAGGTTTTTATTCATTTATTTCTATTTCAGATGTTTTTATTCATTTATTATTTTTTTCTGGAAAAATGACCAAAATCTAGAGCATTTACAAACATAAACGGGATTTCCTGTCAAAATTGCATTAAAGCTGTCTAGCATCGTTGAAGGCTGCTGGCGGTTGTCCATTGTGGTTTTTCTGAATTGCCGCTTAATTGTTGGCTGTGTCGCGTACAATTATTCCAAATCCCTTTATTTTCTATTACAGTCACACTTTTAGATTCGGAAAAGAAGTGTAGTTCTACAAAATCCTAGACTCTTTTTTAAATGAATTCATGTTTTCTGTTAAATTAAGAATAAGCCATTTTCAAAATTTCTTTTCAGAATTTTTACCCCATACTTAAGTCGAAACTTTGTTTATTTTGTTGCAAAACCCTTTTTTTCTAGAGATAATTATGCAAAAATATTCAGTGTTGGTATAATGTAGATATATATCATCATGCTTATTATGCTTCAAATTCTAATACTATTTCCCTGTGCAATCTTCATAAGCTAGTGTCATTGACGATCAATGCAAATCCAGCAGCTCAAACACAAAATAAATTATAACCTGTATACTGGATACCAAAAAATGCACGAAAACTTATTTAAATCTCCTGAACACTTGGCTTCAAACAAACATCACCCGGCATACTGCTCTTTTTCTTATGGGACAGACACTTTTTACTAACGGAATGTTCTATAGCAAATTACACTGGATTTCTTTACATAGCTTATTTATAAACAAATTGATAATAAATTATTTTAAGAAAAATGGAAATGTATGAAAAACAAGAATCAACACTAAAGTATGTCTCGCATGCCGGCACCATCAGGAACAATCATTTTTTCTTACTTCAACTATATTTTGAATTTACATGGATTTTCAGTTTCTGAGATCAAAAGATGTTTATAGAACTTAAACATTGCAAATATATGCAATAAAAGTAATCAAAGTCACTCAACCGGAAAATCAAGGTCAAGGTCAAAAGATTGGGATGCAACTGTGCTAAGCTACTACTGGGGCATATGCATACTAAGTTTCATCATTCTAGGACCTATAGCTCTTGAGATATGGAGGTGCTCGCAAAACTTTTCCATTGCTATTATATGTATTGAAAATTGTCGAAGTCACTCAACCGAAAAATCAAGGTCTAGGTTGAAAGATGGGGACGCAACTGTGCCAAGCTACTACTGGGGCATATGCACACCAAGTTTCATCAACCTAGGACCTATAGTTCTTGAGATATGGAGGTGCTCGCAAAACTTTTCCATAATGCTATTATATGTATTGAAAATTGTCAAAGTAACTCAACCGGAAAATCAAGGTCAAGGTTAAAATATGGGGATGCAACTGTGCTAAGCTACTACTGGGGAATATGCATACCAAGTTTCATCAACCTAGGACCTATAATTCTTGAGATATGGAGGTGCTCGCAAAACTTTTCCATTGCTATTATATGTATTGAAAATTGTCAAAGTCACTCAACCAGAAAATCAAGGTCAAGGTCAAAAGATGGGGATGCAATTGTGCTAAGCTACTACTGGGGCATATGCATTCCAAGTTTCATCAACCCAAGACCTATAGTTCTTGAGATATGGAGGTGCTCATAAAACTTTTCTAAAAAGTTAACGCCGCCGTCGCCGCCGCCGCTGGTAAAGTAACAACTATGTCCCGCTCTGCTTCGCAGACGAAACAAAAAAAAAGGAATTTGAATTACATTGTCGCTGTGAAACAACAATAAGTTCCTATAAACCTTTGTTACGCATTATTGTTACTCATCCATGCAGAAAAAGGAGGCCACAGCCATCATCTGAACTATGCATCTTGCTGAGCATCCCTAGGTGCTACTATCAAACTGCTTTGGTTGATGTGGTACTTGTCTGTTAGCTAGGAAGGACTTTAAATATTCTTCTGTGAGTGGTAATCCATGCGGAAAATATAGGTCACAGCAAGCATCCGAAGAATGCACTTATCATTTTTTTACTATGTGCATCTACAATATCAATATGGTTGATTTGGCACGTGCCACTACTTGGGTAGGAACCTTAACCATTCTTCTGTTAGCGTCATGCGGACGCCGACGAATCTGTAAATGGCCATTCATGCAGAGCATGTAGATCAATTCCAGCATCCGAAGCATGAATAATGCTTAGTTTCACTAGCTACACCTACCGTACCAATATTGTTGATGTGGCACTAGTCATTACTGGAAATAGACCTTAGTCATTCGGACGCCGACGCCGACGCTCGGGTAATAACATAAGCCCTTCTCACTTCGTGAGGTGAGCTTAAAAGCTAAAGCTTCGGATACCCCATTGGTACCTCTGCTTCTTTCTATTTTAGCACTGCAAATTAAACTTTCTCAAAAGAAATTCATTTAATGATTCTAGGACTTCAAAAGTATTTAGTAATTCGGTTTGGTTTTTTAGCTCACCTGACCCGAAGGGTCATCGTTAAGCGTCCGTCGTCCGTCCGTCCGTCGTCCGTCCGTTAACTTTTCTTCAAAGATCTTCTTCTCTGAAACCACTGAAGGGATTGCATTGAAACTTGGTATACATGATCTTTAGGATGTCCTCTACCAAGTTTGTGAATTATATACATGTCGCGAAACCAACATGGCCGCCGTTGCTAAAAATAGGACAGGGGGGTCAGACCATTGTTTTTGGCTTATAACTCGGAAAATATAAGAGATAGAGAAAATCCGAAGCAACCTTCCGTGTTCAGCATCAAAAGCTTTACAAATCTCTCCATTGAGTTGAAGTTGTGAAACGACTCCTTATAGGAGTTATTGCCCTTTAATCATCAAAATTGACCATTTTTGCAGTTTTTGGACTATATCTGGAAAATCGTTAGAGCTAGAGGAAAAGTTAGCAATGCAGAATTGTTAAGCTCATTGAGATCTACAAAAATGATTTAGGGTCTAAATTGTCAGATCAGCCGTTTAAAAGTTATTCCCCTTTAACTGTTTTTTTCCATTAATTTACACTGATTTTCAAAAATCTTCTTCTCTGAAACCACTGAAGGGATTGCATTGAAACTTGGTATACATGATCTTTAGGATGTCTTCTACCAAGTTGGTGAATTATATACATGTCGACCAACCAACATGGCCGCTGTTGCTAAAAATAGAACGGGGGTCAGACCATTGGTTTTGGCTTATAACTCCAAAAGTATAAGAGATAGAGAAAATCCGAAGCAACCTTTAATGTTCAGCATCAAAAGCTCTACAAATCTCCCCATTGAGTCGAAGTTGTGAAACGACTCCTTATAGGAGTTATTGTCCTTTAATCGTCAAAATTGACCATTTTTGCAGTTTTTGGACAATATCTTGAAAATTGTTAGAGCTAGAGGAAAAGTTTGCATTGTAGAATTGTAAAGCTCATTCAGATCTACAAAAATGATCCAGGGTCAATATTGTCAGATCAGTCATTTAAGAGTTATTCCCCTTTAACCGTTTTTTCTATTAATTTTAACTGATTTTCAAAAATCTTCTTCTCTGAAACCACTGAAGGGATTGCATTGAAACTTGGTATACATGATCTTTAGGATGTCCTCTACCAAGTTTGTGAATTATATACATGTCGCGAAACCAACATGGCCGCCGTTGCTAAAAATAGGACAGGGGGGTCAGACCATTGTTTTTGGCTTATAACTCGGAAAATATAAGAGATAGAGAAAATCCGAAGCAACCTTCCGTGTTCAGCATCAAAAGCTCTACAAATCTCTCCACTGAGTGGAAGTTGTGAAACGACTCCTTATAGGAATTATTGCCCTTTAATCATCAAAATTGACCATTTTTGCAGTTTTTGGACTATATCTGGAAAATCGTTAGAGCTAGAGGAAAAGTTAGCATTGCAGAATTGTTAAGCTCATTGAGATCTACAAAAATGATTTAGGGTCTAAATTGTCAGATCAGCCGTTTAAGAGTTATTCCCCTTTAACTGTTTTTTTTTTCATTAATTTACACTGATTTTCAAAAATCTTCTTCTCTGAAACCACTGAAGGGATTGCATTGAAACTTGGTATACATGATCTTTAGGATGTCTTCTACCAAGTTTGTGAATTATATACATGTCGACCAACCAACATGGCCGCCGTTGCTAAAAATAGAACGGGGGTCAGACCATTGGTTTTGGCTTATAACTCCAAAAGTATAAGAGATAGAGAAAATCCGAAGCAACCTTTAATGTTCAGCATCAAAAGCTCTACAAATCTCCCCATTGAGTCGAAGTTGTGAAACGACTCCTTATAGGAGTTATTGCCCTTTAATCGTCAAAATTGACCATTTTTGCAGTTTTTGGACAATATCTTGAAAATTGTTAGAGCTAGAGGAAAAGTTTGCATTGTAGAATTGTAAAGCTCATTCAGATCTACAAAAATGATCCAGAGTCAAAATTGTCAGATCAGCCATTTAAGAGTTATTCCCCTTTAACCGTTTTTTCTATTAATTTTAACTGATTTTCAAAAATCTTCTTCTCTGAAACCACTAAAGGGATTGCATTGATACTTGGTATACTTGATCTTTAGGATGCCCTCTACCAAGTTTGTGAATTATGTACATGTCGACCAACCAACATGGCCGCCGTTGCTAAAAATAGAATAGGGGGTTAGACCATTGTTTTTGTCTTATAACTCGTAAAGTATAAGAGATAAAGAAAATCCGAAGCAACTTTTCATGTTCAGCATAAAAAGGTCCTTTACAGGAGTTATTGCCCTTTAACTGTTTTTTTTTCTATTAATTTAAACTGAATTCGAAAAAATCTTCTCTGAAACCACTGAAAGGATTGTTTTGCAACTTTGTATACTTGAAAGTTTGTGAAATTTATTCAAACTTTGGCATAAGAGATCAGGTGAGCGATTCAGGCTCCTGGGAGCCTCTAGTTTTAGTAACGAGGCACATACAGTTTATGTTAACCAGGCATACTGTTAAAGTCAGAAAAGCCCCTAGCGGTAACAATCTAAATTAGATTTAAAAAAATGACGAATTTGTTCTTAATTTGCGATTTTTCTATACAAAAAAAATAATAATTTAAGGATTGGTTTTGAATTTATTTTATCTAGGAACAATGCAAGACGTCGAGCAACTGTATTACTGGTAACACTGGTGCATGCTGTTCGTTTCTTCATCGTGGAGTTTGCTGCTGAGTTCTGTACGTTGAATTCCACATTTGATTATCTTCCATTTATTTACGAAACCAAATATCTTAAATGCGGAAAAACGCATTAAAAAGAACCTATAGCGGAGACGAAAACTTTTGTCAAAAGCTTAAATCTAGAACGAAAACTTGAAAGTATGTTTGGCAGAGACAACTCAAAGATCTGTAATCAAAACCACAACTAGAAATAGTTAAAGATAAGACAAAACGAAATCAAAGATCTTAAATTTTTTTCTCAAATATAAATCCAGACTAAAAAATTTCATGTATATTTAATTGAGACGAAATCAAAGATTAAGAATATAGGTCTCCAAATATATTTTGCATTCAATATAATATAGAATTATCATAATATGCTAGTTCATAAAGCAGTTTGCTGTAAATGATAAATGTATTATCACAGGCGGCATATATCAGCATCAATTTTTAAAATCCACAACGGAAAAAAGGATTTTTGGCGATTTCGAAATCAAACGTATTTTAATCCTTAATCAAAGTTTAGAGTAGAAGACATAAAAGATCTCTAATCTTGATCAAAACTTAAAAAAAGAAACATTAGCACAGAGCCTAACTCTTGACCAAAACTTGAAAAAAGAATCTTTTGCGGAAGAGAAAATAAAGATCCCAAATCTATATTGTTATCATTTTTTTTAAATACTATAGGAAAATAAAAAATAAATCGAGTTCAATTTTAACAAAGAGAATTTAAGATACAAGTTGCTTTCTTTAAAACGCCAGTCTTATAAGCAAAATTCTATTCACGGATAAAAAAAAATAAAAATAATCTGCAAGGTTGAGAATGAATGTCCAAAACTCTTGAAAATGAAAGTATTATATTGTTATCCTCTTAAAAACATGCAATATTTTTTTTTCAAAATATAGTTTGACAGGTATACAACACGTACAAACTCTCTATGTGAACGGTGAAAAAACCAGGAGCTCTTACAAAAAAGCCTGGACGGGTATTTTATTTGAATTTAAGAAAATATTAGATACGGTTAATACAATATCATAATACAAATATATGCTTACCGCTATGATAGTATTTCTTCTTCGCATGACAAAATCATAAAAAGCAAGCCTGTCACCGGACACGGTACCTACAGTGAAACTTTGTTTAGTTATATCCTTTAAAGGTTATGAAAGTGTGCATCAAACTTTTTTTCAAAATTTAACGTTAAAATACAATACCAAAACGGGTGTAAAAACAGTAAAGTTATGCTGCATATCGATATTTCAAAGAGTAACCTCTCAACAGCAGCATTTGAATCAAAACATTCGAATGATAAAAACCAAACATATTGAATGAAAAGTTCATAAAGCCAAAGCAAAAGGTTCGAACAGAGAAGCCTAATGAAGCATCGAGAAAAAGATAATCTTTTCACTTTTCAGCTTATAGAGTTTTCGTCGTTACTCCAGAGCTTGAGAAAATTACATCGATTTCCTTGGCAAAGCGTAAAGTTTGAAACAGAAGTGGCTAAAACAGGGTTATGTTGCTCCACGGTTGCTGTCTTTACGGTAGACAACGTGCACTCGTAGACAAATATGGGATTTATATCTCTCAGATGAGTGTAGATGTTGGTTTGTCGAAGGGTTTTGTTTTGTCTTCCTTTACCGGATTTGACACACTGAATTGGAAATTAGCAGCACAACGGGTGTGCTATAGCAGGCAGGAACCGCTTAATCTTCCGGAACATATGAGTTTACTATTGTTACGACTCGAGTTTGCGTTGTTGATTTCCGCTGGGTTTATTTTGTGTTTTGTGTTTCTTCGTGCTATTCTTGTTTGTGCTTGCCGGTTTTGTCGTTGCCCTTTCGGACCTTTGATACTCGAATTGGTGCCTCTTTGCTTCTTCCATTGACCTTGACACAGTTTTGAACAATAAATTCAAGTTAAATACACTTATTTGAAGCCGAGATAAATTAGATTTAAGTTGATATTTGTGCAATTTATGTATCCAGCTGTACATAGTAGATAATTTTATGTAGGTTAGGATTTAAATGATTTTTAATTTATTATTATATAGAGAACATGGTTTGCTTGACAGACTTGACAGATTGACACAAATTACAGGAGAATTGTTGTTGAAAGTGCGAAGATAACAGATTGAACACAACAACTGGTGGAGAACGTGCGCTGAAAGAAAACAATGAGCCGAATAAGAAATAGATTCATTTTCTTCCTTTCAGTCTCATTTTTCATGATTGCAACAACGTTATATCATATTAATTACTCGATGAACAATAACTCAGTAAAGTTAGAAACAAAGAAAGAAGTTTCCACTCATCTTCGGGGCAGCAACAGAAAAATGTACGTATTTATTTCATCAGGATTCGACGTTTTAAAACTTGCTCCTGTTATTTTAGAATGTCATCGGCAACATATTCCGGTAGTTACTGTATTTACTGGGCATGATGTTGATTCTATCCGCCCCTACTTAAACATTTTTAAAATATCTGTTGATGTGAGGTTTTCAGAGCCTTTAAATAAAAATCAACCAATTGTGTCTACGATTAGTCAGATTTGGGCTCAAACGATTTTTCTTCATTTTTCAAGCAAAGATATATGGATAATACAAGGAGAAGGGAATGATGTACTTGCTTTAGCAACTTTTGCATTTCAAAACAAAATAAGATTTGCCTACATTGTTCCGTGGTTTCACGAAGAGTTAGTTTGGACAAGGATTGCTAGACTTGCTTCATATAACTTCGTACCTTCAGCTCTCGTTGCTGAAAATCTTGTAAGAGAAGGAACCGACAAACAAAAGATATATTTTGGTGGGAATACAGTTTTTGATTCAGTACATTATCTAAAGAGTCATAATATGGTACGAAGTCCTTTGGCATTACTTGGTAAAGTACAAAAATTCCTCATATTAGTAGTATTCGAAGATGCAAATACCATGATAAAGAATTTCAATATTATTTCTGGTCACGTTTGTTCAGACTGTCGTTTCATTGTTCCAATATCCAAAGACTCGATATCTACAAATTCACTTCGAAGATTTTGCTCCAGGGATTCGCGATTTCTTTGTACAGTTTACCTTTCGTTTGTCAACCTGCATTGGCTGTTTAAGAACTCTGATTTGATTCTCACCGACTCGTTTGGGCGTCTAGAAGAAATGGCACCATATAATGCAAAAACATTAGTTATAAAGAGAAAAGGTAAAGGAGAGGAACATTTGCCACTAGAAAATGTACAAGTAGTTACAGATCTGAATACAATATCGGAAACGATCGACAAAATCCTTTTAGACCAAAAAAGCAAAACGACAAGCGGGAAAGAGCTAATGATATCTAATAATGCAGGACTCAATATTGTTAACATTTTAAAAACTCATTTACACGATGAAGTGGACGGAAGATTAGAATTACTGCAAATGAACGATGGAAGGTTTAGGATTAATGTCAAATCTATATGTTCTTCCTTGCAGAGCAGTAAAAACATTTCCATAGCTGTTATTTTGCAAGTCTTTAAGCGAAACAATACTCTTGAGAAACTTTTAGATTGTGCGGTACGACAAACGTTAGTTCCCAAAACTATTGTTATTTTTCAAAATGGATATGCTTTTGATATTTCAAAAACAATACAAGCGTTTAGGAAAAAATATCCAAACATAGAATTTCAACATATAGCTTCAAGTAAAAATTTACGATTTCATGGTCGTTTTCATCTGGCTTATTTACAGACAGAGGATTATGTTTCTGTCTGGGATGATGATGTTAGCGTAGATACGGAATGGCTCGCATACGCTGTACAATATTCGCTTGGGCACAACTGTTCATTGATAGGGGCAAACTGTAGAAACTTTCTTACGATTACCAAAGATAGAGTCACCCAAGACATGAACTCTAAAGGCTTGTGTGATTTTGTCGGACATGTTTGGACCTTGCCGCGCCGTTATCTGATATTTTATCTAGAGATGCCAACATTTACTTATTATACAGGGGAAGATATTCAGCTTTCATATGCTTTACAAAAACACGGAATCGCCTCGTATAATCCCCCGATGTCTAAACATAAAACTGTACGGGATATGAGACAAGGAACAGATAAATATTCTTCTTGGAAAACAAACCAAAGTCCAAGACACCTTTTGTTCTGTAAAATAATATCAAAGGGATTTGTAACGTTAAAGTGTTCAAATTGCTATAATAGAACTACAGTAGATCAGTGCATCGCTTTGAACAGTGTGAAGGCTACAGAAGCTGAAATGCAAGTGATAGAAAAAGATAGAAAAGAAAATGTATATTCTTGGTCGTGATAAAAAACATTTTCCCAAAAAAAACAGTAAAACCGACCTCTTTAGTGTCATTAGGTGTTATTATCATGATGTAGAATGTATTCCAGTTCGGTATTTTTTGTTTTATGGTTCCATCACATCGTATCGTGTTTGGAATTTTTATTTTTTTTGTGTAGAACTCCCCTAATGAGTCTTAAATAGACGAAACGCAATACAAACAAAACCAAATGTGGAATTTTGCCTTTAGTAAACGCTCTAAAATTAGAATAAATGTATCCATATTTGTCTTAATTTGAAGACACAGTATTATATACAACCGCAAATAAATTGCGGACGTTTTATGGTGTGGTGCTATCGCCGTCGGCGTCTGGTTCTCTTTAGAGTTTCTTATTGCGTATTGATTCTTGCAGATAGTTAATACAATCTTGAATATTTGATTTGATTTTCGCAACAATTTTTCCATTATGAACCAAAAGGGGCAAAAATGCAACTTGTTATTCTTGTCTGATATTGATAGAAGATAAAGTGTACGCGACACATCCCCACACAAAACAAGTGGCAATTTAAAAATACCACAATAAAAACGGCCAGCAACCTAAAACGATGTAAGTAGGCAATGATCGCTGTTTTGCGATTGGTACATGGTCAAAATAAAATGCATGCCATTCAAATTCAATCTTGAAATAGTCACAGAAAGACCCCTTCTTAAACAAGGACCATAAAAAATTTTAACGACAACATTAAATATTAAAAAACATTAAATACAAACAAAACATCCAAAAACCTTTGTCAAAGATTCCTGGCTTAAGATAAGTACATATTAAATGTGGCGATGTTAAAGTAGTTTTTATTTTTCGGGCCCAATAATTTGCTTATTAACTCTTGCTACAGCATTGAAATAATTTTTTTTAAATCTGAACTTATCGTCGTTTCCGTTTACAAAGTAGGGACAATAATAGGAAAAAATGAACTCTACTTATATTGTAAAATTATGAAATTTGTAGTTACTAATCAATTTGTATAATTCTTATCACATTCTTTCAGAATACTTTTTTAGACCCCTAGTTTTTGTTAAGGGGTCATGGACCTTTTTATTTCTATTTTATTTCTGGTCTGATTTTGAATAAAAATTGAAAGTCATTTCTTGCGACCAAATGAGTCATAATTTAGGACATATTTGTCCTAAAGTTTCGTTGATCGTTTGAAAATAAGTGGCTTAAATAGGAGCTACTAGCGGTAAGACTGTAAGTTATTTTTCATATTACATGCAATTGGACCTGTGAATTATTTCTACCATGCATGAATCATCTTTTTATTCAGTTTAAATGATTTTAGAAAGACTGTTATACTGAGAGACAGACCATTTAACTTGAAGAAGGGCCTAGCTTGTTCTTTTGTTGTTTTTTTTTTCGGGCAGAAAAAAAAAAAAATTCCGCCCACAGCGCGGAAAAATATCTACGTATCGAAGGCGCCATCTCATTTCTTTTATTATTAACATTATCTTTTATGGCTGAAATCCTTCAGTGTATATTTTTTTCTTAACCTTTGGTGACAGAATATGTTTTTCATCCAAATCCAGATTCAGAACATTTTTAGGAAAAAACCAAGCCCTCCTTTCATGTTGAATAGTCAGTCCCTTATTACTTAAGGACAAGACCATTTTCGATCATCAATTATAAAAATAAACATACACATCAGTCCGAAAACCAAAAATTCACTAACATTAGTAAATGAAATTGCATGCAGAAACTATCACGTTTTACCAGTTAAAATCTTGCTGATTTAGGGAAAGAAAAAAACAACTCCACTGTCTTGTAAAAAAGCAATTTTAGTCAACGATTTACGCATATTAATATGAAATTGTTAAATCGTGGCCACGAATTGTCAAATCATGGGAACGATTTGTGTTGATTTTTTTATGTGGCACCACATAATGTGACCCAAATAAGCTTTCATATATTAAAGACGCCTGAAAGCCAAAGGGTGATTAGTAAAAACAGCCAGCATGTCAGGCCAACAGTAAACAAGTAATACTACGGAAGTTTTCATCCGTTACTTCATCCTTAATTAAGAGCAACGAACAAATTGTAGACTGAATTATGATTATATTGCAAAATGCGTTATTACATTTCTCACTTTATTGCAAAACGGGTTGTCATATTTAAGGCGATTTGCAATAACAATGTATGCTTTGGTGTAATGTTTCTACTTAGTTACAACATATACTTGCTGTTTTCAGATTATGAATTGTGTGCTTCAGTCAACTCACGCAAGGCACGAACAAAACAAATTAAAGTAGCATCATCTGTTTTCTGTTCTATCTTAACAGTCCACATATTAGCTTTAGATCAAATGTCTCATCTACTCTTTCTGATCGACATCAGGGACGGCAGGGGCATACTTGGAGAGCCTTCGTTTTAACTTGTTATCCATACATACTAACTAGAAGAAACAAAGGACAATTTATATAGCCTTTACTATATTATCTTATTGCAAATCGTGCTATTATATGGAACGCCATAACTGTCTTATATGGTCAATAATATTTATATGCTGTGGTTTTCACTTTATATGCGGTGCTTTCTTCTTTATATGCGGTGCTTTCTTCATTATATGTGGTAATTTCTTCTTTATATGTGGTGCTTTCTTCTTTATATGTGGTGTTTTCTTCTTTATATGTGGTGCTTTCTTCATTATATGTGGTAATTTCTTCTTTATATGTGGTGCTTTCTTCTTTATATGTGGTGTTTTCTTCTTTATATGTGGTGCTTTCTTCTTTATATGCGTTGCTTTTTTCTTTATGTGCGGTACCTGCATCTTTATATCATGTGCTTTTATCTTTATATGAGGTTATTATATCATTGTATGTTGTAGTTCCTAACTTTATATCGGGTGCTGGTGTTTATACTTTATACGCGGTTAAAACTTCTTTATATGCTGTTCAGTCTTCTTTATATGCTGTTCAGTCTTCTTTATATGCAGTTCGTTTTTCTTTATATGCTTTGCATGAATAGGTACGCAAACTTTGCTGGAAAAATAAATCCGTTCAAATTTGACTTGGTGAAATTTTAGTATAAGTTACAAAAATGGAAACTATGGAGGCAATTTTGATAGAAATGGGTTGGAATCTCTTGTAGAATCGTTTATGAAAGAAAACATTACGCCTGATCTAGTAGGAAAGCTGTTGGTCTCCCAAATGAAACAGTTGGGTGTAAAAGATAGATCAGATATGATGAAATTAAGAATGCAATGTCTGCCACATGGAAGCATACAACATAACAGGAAAATTAGTGGCAATGAATTTGATATAACATTAGGACGGACGGACGGACGGACACACAGATATGAACACTTGGAGATTGTCTTGCTGAATCAGATTCCCTCGTCTGTAGATAACGTAAAAATTCTCTCCTTAAGCTGCTTCTCATGGGAAAACAAAAGGTTGGGAGCATTTTCTAACATAGTCCCTAAAATATTTTTCGAACTGTTCTTCCCTCATTTCTATCATTTAAATTTACGTAAGTGATTTGTATAAAAAAACTTACTTGATAGATCTTACTAGAAACAGTTAAATTCTATTAAACATTATAATGAAATGTGTCAATTCTGTCCAAAAAGTTTGGTGGCTTCTAAAATTAATTGATTTTTCATGATTATTCTATCCAATTCAATATTGACCAATGAAATGAAAGTCAGACAGTACGCGTATGGTCCGACCGACGGGTATCTAAAAAAATACTCATACGGTCCGGACCGTACACGTACGGTCCGGACCGTACACGTACGGTCCAAATACTCGTATGGTCTGGAACATGTATAAAACAGCTAAAGAGTTCCAGAACCAATAGCATTGTATGTCCGCACTTGCCTTCTTGATTTTTTTTTAAAACATTTTGACCAACAAGGGTTGAAAACACATTTTGGCAGCAGAGGTAAAGAAGTGTTAAGCAAAATTACTGAGCTAGTATTTTTATTGTCATAATCCATAGATAACTGGCAAAGAAGGTGATAATCGCTGAAGGATCATTTTGTGGCAGTGAAAAGTTTTTTTTAAATGTTTTTCTAAAGTATATCACCATTACCTTAATGCTTCTCTGACTTCACCACTATGAGGATATTCCTAGATAGTCAGCTGTACCTCATGGTCTAATGCTTCATCCTCAATTTCATCAAAGTCTAGCTTACTTGGGTTATACATTCTCATCTTTCTGTAGACAGTACTTTCGGAAACAGAGAGCATCTTACTAATTTCTACTATGGAGAAGTCGCATTTAAGTAGATTTTGAATAATGTTCTTAGGAATATCTAATTCATTGCCACTAATTTTCCTGTTAGATTGTATGCTTCCATATGGCAGACATTGCATTCTTAATTTCATCATATCTGATCTATCTTTTACACCCAACTGTTTCATTTGGGAGACCAACAGCTTTCCTACTAGATCAGGCGTAATGCTTTCTTTCATAAACGATTCTACAACGCTTTTGTGTCATAAGATATGTGAAATATTTTTGCGCGTTTTATTTTCACGGTTTGCCATTATGTTTGTATATTATTTGCGTTAGTTCGATAATTTCGCGGGATTTATTTTCGCAGTTTCCGTCAACCTGCGAAAATAAGCAAAAATTAAACCACTGCGAAAATGACCTGCTATACGGTATCAAAATTGCCTCCATAGTTTCCATTTTTGTAACTTATACTAAAATTTCACCAAGTCAAAATTGAACGGATTTATTTTTCCAGCAAAGTTTAATGCTTATCTATTCATTCAAAGCATATAAAGAAAAACGAACCGCATATAAAGAAGACTGAACAGCATATATGTAGTTTTAACCGCGTATAAAGTATAAACACCAGTACCCGATATATATGGAACGCCGTTACTGCCTCCTTATGACAAGATTTCATTATATGCTTATCATTTGACATTATACGATTATCATTTGACATTATACGCTTATCATTCGACATTATACGATTATCATTTGACATTATACACTTATCATTCGACATTATACGCTTATCATTCGACATTATACGATTATCATTTGACATTATACGCTTATCATTCGACATTATACGCTTATCATTCGACATTATACGATTATCATTCGACATTATACGATTATCATTCGACATTATACGCTTATCATTCAACATTATACGCTTATCATTCAACATTATACGCTTATCATTCCACATTATACGCTTATCATTCCACATTATACGCTTATCATTCGACATTATACGCTTATCATTCGACATTATACGAATATCATTCAACATTATACGCTTATCATTCGACATTATACGATTATCATGTCATTCCACATCATACGATTATCATTTGACATTATACGATTATCATTCAACATTATACGCTTATTATTCGACATTATACGCTTATCATTCAACATTATATGCTTATCATTTAATATTTGACAATATTTTGTCTGTGCCTCTTAGGTAAGAGTTAGGTCCAACCCTGGCCTGGTTAGGGAACTTGGGAAGGCAATGCTCACATTAAACACTGGTGCAAGTCTTAAATGTTCCACTCTACGCCTATATATTACACTCCTATAACTAGAGGAGGAACATACCTGAGATACACTATACTTGCATCCATTTGAACCAGAGGCAATGAATGAAAGCAAATTTGGATGTTTCGGAGAGGGAAATCATCTTTGAAACGATTTATGTATACAAAGGTACGAGATAAATTGAGTTGAAATAAAAGGGAGATGGAAAGTAGTACTAGTATCTCCCTTGTGTTGTTTTTTTTTTTCGTATGGCACATTGGCTCTAACAAAATATTGATAGAGGGGAGCAAGTCCCTGTGTGTTTTTTTTTTCGTATGGCACATTGGCTCTAACAAAATATTGATAGAGGGGATCAAGTCCCTGTGTGTTTTTTTTTTCGTATGGCATATTGACTCTAACAAAATATTGATAGAGGGGAGCAAGTCCCTGCCAATGATCAATTCTTTGTGTCAAATCCGGCTACTAACACCGAGGTTCGTGGTTCGATCCTCGTTTAGGGTGAAAATTTCATGGAACGATTTCCTATAGGAGAACAAAACAAAACAAACTCTATGACAAACCCACATCTTTACTCATCCAAGAGACAGAAACCCCATATCTGTCTATGAGCTGATGATGTTTTCCATAAAACTTCTTTGGAAAACTGTAATCCGAACAATACTCGTATCCTTCGATGGTCAATGCAGCGACCAAACTCCGCCCAGTTCCAGTGACTGTTCCCGTGGGTACACTAACGTTCTGTAATACCAAAATTTAATGTAGTACGGTATGGAATTATCATTTCCTTTGAAGTATAGAAGAGAGTAATCATTAAGAGTGGATTGGAAGGCATTTATTATGTTTATTATTTGTTAAGGTATAAAAAATCATTTAACAATCTAGACCCACTCTCGTCGTGAGGAGGTATCAAGTTTCAAGTTTTCTTGGTACACTCAGACACAATAGTATATGTAAACTACAACGTATATATACAAATAACAGAATGAGTAGTATGGGCAAAGTGATTCAGACAAATACGAACATTTCATTACAATAAATCATTTTTATAAATAATGACAGGTTTTCCAATACTTTAACATAACAAAGTGACAATAGACTTGCAATTTTTCATAATTTGGGTTATTAATATAATAATTTGGGATATATTTTGCTCTAAAGTCCCTGGCAGTATAATTTTTTTATTGAAAAAGTATATGGAATTCGTTACCTACACCTTCCTGACATAAATTGCAAATGCGGTAAGCCATTGGAATATTAGCCCAGTGTCCCGTTTCGATTGGTAGATCATGTGCAAGTTAGGGCTACGTAATTTAGAGATCCAAATTCTAGTCTTTTCTGGAAGACGTAATAGGTAGATTTCTATGCCAAAAAGAAGTCTTGTATAATGAATAAAATTCTCCTCGAGAGGCTGAGGCAATATCTTCAAACAATTTGGAAGGTATTAGTAGAGTGAGAACCAGAGACTTTAAATACACGTATTTTATTTATTACGTATTTATTCTCTGACAGAACACAAGTTCTTTTTATGTCAGAATAAATTTCATAAAAATATACCGTCTCGTAGCAAAAATAAAATATAGCCCCCCTTTTTTGTCAAAAAGTTTACTGGAGTCTACAAAAGTCAGATAATAAATGATAAGCGTATAATGTCGAATGATAATTATATAATATTGAATGATAAGCATATAATGTCAAATGATAATCGTATAATGTCGAATGATAAGCGTATAATGTTGAATGATAAGCGTATAATGTGGAATGATAAGCGTATAATGTTGAATGATAAGCGTATAATGTGGAATGATAAGCGTATAATGTTGAATGATAAGCGTATAATGTCAAATGATAATCGTATAATGTCGAATGATACGCGTATAATGTCAAATGATAATCGTATAATGTCGAATGATAAGCGTATAATGTCAAATGATAATCGTATAATGTCGAATGATAAGCGTATAATGTCAAATGATAATCGTATAATGTCAAATGATCAGCATATAATGAAATCTTGTCATAAGGAGGCAGTAACGGCGTTCCATAGATATAAAGTTAGGAACTACAACATATAATGATATGATAACCTCATATAAAGATAAAAGCACATGATATAAAGATGTAGGTGCCGCATATAAAGAAAAAAGCAACGCATATATAGAAGAAAGCACTGCATATAAAGAAGAAAGCACCACATAAAAAGAAGAAAGTACCACAAATAAAGAAGAAAGTACCGCATATAATGAAGAAAGCACCGCATATAAAGAAGAAAGCACCGCATATAATGTGAAAACCACAGCATATAAATATTATTGACCATATAAGACAGTTACGGCGTTCCATACTATTACATTTCGTACTTCGTATACCCATCGTGGAGCATCGTAGACCCATCGTGTGCTAAACACAACGTCGTACAGCCATCCTATAACTTCGTTTCTTTTTCGGGTCTCATTCTCGACTTATCTTGATAACATCGTAACAACTTCGTTATCGGCTCGCAGCTTTTCGTGTATGTACGGAAAGCGATAGGTATCTTCTTACTTCAGACTTCTGATTTCAGAGTTCCGACTTCTGATTTCGGAGTTCAGGGTTATAATTTCACATTTCAGACTTCTTAGTTAACTGTACTATATATACCTCGATTCGCGCCATTTATATGTTCCCGACTGTATTTGAGAGCTACAGAAAGTCGGACATGTATGGGCGCGACACTCATTTTGGTAAGTTTTTTCCCTATAGAGCGAATTCAGTCAGAGAGAATTTCCGAATTTTTAACTTGTAAAATTAAGACAATTTTATTTTTAGCAGCCTGTGTATTTGTATAATACAGTATACTGCTGGGGAAGGCGCCTTTTTTGTCAACAAAACAGATAAAAAAGGTTAAAAAAAAACACATTAACATCTGCATTTGGTCTAGCTCATAGATGACAAAACTAAATATTTGTATCGTGATAGTCATACATATCGCGATGCAAGTGTAATAGCACAATATAATACATATCATTTGCCAAAAAAGTATATCTTTACACCCCTATAGGTCAACATCTAAATAAAACTAGGTCATTGTGACCTAGATTTCTGCTTGATTGATTTGCATTTATATCTTAAGATAAGACTTTTGACTTCTATATTTGATAATATATAATAAGTAAATTGAATGATTTATATAGTAAAAACCTGTATGTATTTTTTTTTCACATCATTTCATGTTCATTTTATCAGGCCCGTCGTGTTCATCTCCGGCCTTGTTTAACTTTATATATTTCAATGATGTACGCCCTCCTAAAGTGCTTGAAAATTCCTTTGTGGAAAGATTCTCCCAGTATTAACACCTTATCGCCCGACTGTTTTGTTATTCTCCGATTTTATTAAGATAAGATAAGATATTTTATTTACCAATTATGGTCCCACAGGGGGCTATTACAAATATAAACAATCATGAATTTAAACATACATAGACATATCAAGAAGAGCTGTAATGAGACAAATAGACAAAATTTATCTTAGCAACTGCACATTATTAGATTTGTGAACTTTTTTCTGCAAAGTCCATCCATAGCAACCAATTAATGCAGAGGCTTCTCTCTGTGGCAACAGTTTATTAGAGCTTTTTTCCTCCAAAATTAAATGTTACCAAATGTAGTTACATTTGTCTATGGTATCTCGTGTATGTCAGGTACAAAATATTTGTTTGGAGTTTTGATTTGATGTATAATGTTAATACCGTGGCTAAATATTGAATATAGGCGTAAATTCCAGTTTTTTCAAAGAACTCAAATACATGCAGTTACCGATAACATAAATTTGATTTGAGGCAAAACTGATCTTCCTGTCCTGAATTATTTTTGGAAGATCAAACTATGAATGTAGGAGTAATTGTTCTTTTACTGGATTTTTTTTATATAGTATTTTGTCCGAGTCCCCTGCGAAGCTAGGCGAGACAGAGGTATGGCTGTACTGGCGGCTTTGCTAACTATCTTGGGTAAGAATTTATGATCACCTCCATATCTCGATAACTATAATTCCTAGTTGGATAAAACTTGGTATGCATATGCCCCAGTAGTAGCTTAACACAATTGCATACACCCATCTTTTGATCTTGACCTATTTTTAGTTAATACGTAACAATTATATTAAGTATTTAAAGAATACCTAAGAAGGATTTTTCCAGTAAGATTTGTAAGTTTGTTAATTTATTAGGCAGGATAATGCAGAACCATTGATACTGATAGTGCCGACAAGGGAGACGTTCTTTAGTGTCAACTCTTCTTTTTTTTTTACCAAATTATGTAATTTATATTCAGCTTATTTCTGGAAAACTATACAGGATAGTTAGAAAAATAACAGTTTACATAGTTTACCACTCTATGGTCTGCTAAATGTGTGAACGTTACAGAGTTATAGCACCATCTTTTTCAGGAGTTTTCCCCATTTGAATGTTAACAAATTCAAGTGCCTCATTGAAAATGATAATTATCTCGCTTTGTTTTCATAAATTTCAGTTTTATTATTAAACATTTTACATAAAACATCTACAACTGATTTGATTGAAACAAAACTAACAATTATAACCAGTTTTAACACACTTAACGTTAACAAGAGGCTCCAAAGGAGCCGGAATCTCTCACCTGGTTCAAAGTTGTTTAACAATAGCATCAAAGTTTAAATCAATGAAACCATTACATGTAGTAGAGCTGTATACAGTACTCTAAATGCTTCAGACAGCTTTGGATTTTCTCTGCATGCAATATTTTTCACTATATACAAGTAGGTAAAAGCTATGAATAACTGGTACTTTAAGTTTCAAGTTTTAAAAGGTCATTCCCTCTTTAAAAGGGACTTTTGTCAAAAGTTACAACTTTGACTAAATGGAAACAATGTAGAGCCCAATGAGCTGCATCAGCTTTTCTGTACTTTTCAATTACTTTTCATTCTATGGCCAAAAACACTATTTTTTCATCTGACAACTTTGACCCAATTAAGACTTTTGTAGAGCTCAATGAGCTGATCATTAAAGCAAGCAATAGCTTTTCTCTAACTGCAATACTTTTCTGTCTATGGTCAAAACACTATATTTTTGCGTTTAAAGGGCCATAACCCATTTAAGGGTCATCTGACAACTTTGACCCAATTGACACTTTTGTAAAGCTTAATGAGTTGAGCATTTAAGCAAGCAACAGCTTTTCTCTATCTGCGATACTTTTCATTTTAGGGGCAAAAAATACCTTTTTTCGTATTTAAAGGGCTATTACTTCTTCAAGGGGTCAACTCACAACTTCGACTCAATTTAAACTTTTGTAGAGCTCAATGAACTGATCATTTACGCAGGCAACAGCTTTTCTCTATCTGCAATACTTTTCATTCTACAAGCCAAAAAACATGAAAAACACCATTTTTGGCCTTCAAAAGGTCATAATATACAAGGGGTCATCTGACGACTTCGACGCAATAGAGAATTTCGTAGAACTTTTGATGCTGAAGAGGAAGCGTGGCTTCAGATTTCAAATATATCTTATAGTTTTTGAAATATAAGCCAAAAACTGTACTCAGACCCCCATGTTCTATTTTTAGCCGTGATGGCCATGTTTTAGTTAGTGAGGTTTTAGGTCCACGTGAAGGTCCAAGTGAGCTATTGTCATCACTTGGCGTCCGTCGTCGTCGTCGTCGTTAACTTTTCTTCAAACTTCTCCTCTGATTCAAAACCAAAGGACAAGATATGATAAGTGCTAAATTTGGCCCCCTAATTTACCATTTTTTAAAAATAATTGAACTGAAGTTGTATTATTCTATATCAGTTCTTAGATGAACAAGGTATAGTAAAATAACATTAATTTTAACTAAGTCTTGTTTATTACGTCACAGTGACGTCATCAAATTATGTGAAAATGGCATTTCTGTGAAAAAGTGTAAAAATCATGCAAATTTTGAGTAGTTTTTGGCAAATTTAACTATGAGCCACACAGAGTACCACAAAGATATTTTTGTGGTCTGTTTCTATTTTGAAAATGGTTATCTAAATACATTATTGTAGTGGTACTCTGTGTGGCTCATAGTTAAATTTGCTGAAAACCACTACAAAATTGCAGGTTTTTTACAGTTTTTCACCAAATCATGATTTTTAAGCCACTTTGGGTAATTATTTCAACACCAAAATGGAACACTTTAAACGAAATAATGCTGATATAGTAAAGTTTAACTAATTTAAAGTATATGTCACATACTTTTAGCTAATTTTAACAATTTCAAAATTGGGGGGCAAAATTGGGCCCTTATCATATCTTGTCCTTTGGTCTGGTGGTACTTTAGGGTCTTGATTACTTTTATTTGATTATTTTCAAAGCTTTTGTATATAAATTTATTTACATATCATTTCAGAAATTAAGTCAGAGAAAAAGAAAAAAAAATCAAAAGCAGTAGAGGACATTGCTCAACAGTACAAGGACAGTAAAGGTGCAACTCAGGTACAAAGAATATTTTTTTCTATTTCACATTTTCTCAATTTCACATAATTGGGGCTCATAGTACTTCTAGTTTGCCTTTTTTTGGCATAATGCTGTATTAGAAGCTCTATGTTTTAGCCCAAATCCGCTTGAAGGCATGAACATGCTGTCCTTATAAAAATGTTGGTGAAATATTATAAATAAGTCTACAACCGGTTAAAGAAGTTTGGATATTTATTGTTTTTGTCCCGTTTTTCTATTATTATTAGGTCGCAAAAAACAAATTGTGGGGGTCTTATTGATTTTGCTTCGTTTCTTCTTCTTTTGTAATTATTCTTTATGCCCCACCTACTTTGTCGCAGGGTATATAATTTTCCGTGTATTTGTTTGTCAGTCACACTTACGTTTTTTTGCAATTTACAATCTTTATGAAATTTTGTACAACGGTCCATTATATCAAGGTCTTATTGTTGCAACCAGCAATGGGCTATATTTTCGATGTCTGTCCGTCTGAGAGACTTAGGTTTACATTTCAGGTTCACCTTTTTTGAGACAAAATCTCTGAGCAGGGTATCAGCGTCGTTCTGACACATTCTCTTGTTTTATTCTTAATCCTGAAACTGTCTGCATGATTTTGAGAAAACGTATGAACCAAATTATAGAAACTGTGACTTCTTGGGGGTATGATGGGGAACCATAGGGGGTGCAATCCATTTTCGAATTTTCAAGATGACCGGCATTTTCAAATTGGCCACTGATGAAATAAAATACACTTCAAAGATCTCAGAGATGACTCCATAGATTTCAATAACGAAAATTTAGACGTGAAGTATTCCATGTTAAAATGTTGCTTTGCTGATGATCAGTTTTAATGGTGACTTGTTTGCTGTAAAGTGCTTAAAAGGCCTAACTGACTTCAACTTCCTGATAAGGCGGGGCATCTATGCCCCATGGACAAATTATTTCTTTATCTAATATTACATTATATTAATAAAAAAGGTGCACAAAAATGAATCAGAAACTCTTAAACTGTATAGGCTGATTAGAAACAACATTTTTTATAGGAAGTTTATAAAGTCTTGATATACCTGCTCAAATAAATCAGTCTTTATTATACATAATTTCATATTAGTGATGACAGCTCAAAGTTATTGAAAAAAATGCCCAGATTACTGGTGATTCTTTAAAGATGGTAAACAGTTACACCTTTTTGTAATTCATCAAGGTAAAAACCCATGCACAATGACAATTGAGGAGAATTTCAGTCTATGTTTCTGATTTCATACTTCAGACTTCTAATTACATATTTCATACTTCAGAGTTCTGATTTCAGACTTCTTATTTCATACTTCAGACTTCTGATTTCATACTTCAGACTTCTGATTTCATACTTCAGATTTCTGATTTTATATACTTCAGATTTCTGATTTCATACTTCAGGCTTCTGATTTCATACATCAGACTTCTGATTTCATATTTCATACTTCAGACTTCTGATTTCATATTTCATACTTCAGACTTCTGATTTCATACTTCAGATATCTGATTTCATACTTCAGACTTCTGATTTCATGCTTTAGACTTCTGATTTCATACTTCAGATTTCTGATTTCATGCTTCAGACTTCATTGAGGATTTTTTAATTACTATTGGTTGATGGAGCTGTGTACATTTATTCCACATCAAGTTCCAAATCCCATTTTTATACCCCGCTTTGAAGACGACGAGGGTAAACTGTTTAACCCCTGTTCGTTTGTGCATCCGTCCGGAATAAAATTTTAATCACAGTTTTCTCAATAAACAACTACTTGACATAGGAGTCTGATATTTTGAATATAGCTTTATCCTATAGTGCATATGGTGTATAGCGATTTTATGCCCGTATACCATCTACTTCCTGTTTACCAAATATACTTACTTTTTTACACAGTGGATGTATACTAGTATTGAAAATTTACCTCACATTCTATTAAGCAACTACTTGACATAGATCTGACATTTTGCATATAGCTTTATCCTATAGTATCACGTTTTTTTGTTCCATTGGCATTGACTTTCTTGTGGAAACAAGCAGTTTCTAAGGTCCATCTTTTAAGTAAAAGGTCATTGTGTGACTTTTTTGTCTCCTGTCTTTCCTGAAATCTGGAGACTGGAATTCAGCTTAAAATCATCCCATCCATCCATCATGTCCATCACAAATTGGTTTCCATGTTTGCATGACAACTTACTGAGTTATCATGAAGTTGGCTGTGGTATAAGTAAATGTAAAGACAAAAATAGTATATTGAGTGTCCATTTACATATTCACCACTATTAGGGTACAGATTTTCCTGTCAGTGTGTCTATGTTGGCAACTGAAGTTACACAATTATGCAGCTTTCTAAGATAAATGCTTCGGTGATGAAAAAAAATGAAATCAAGCTCGTGTAATATAAAATTCTACTTCGGACAATATATAATCATATATTAGGTGTACAAATGTTCGCTGGTACTATATATAGCTGAATACTTTTTTTTATTTGTAGAAGCCAACAAAAGTGTTAACAGAAAAGAAAGACAGTCAAGGTGACAAGCAATCCAAAACTATTCATAAATTGAATGTAGGTTGGATTTACAACCAAAAAACAAGTTAAATCTGTTGGAAATGGGGGAGGGATAAGAATTATAGAAATCAATGATATGAATGAAGTAACAGTGGAATATATACTAGTAATTGAAAAGGCACACAGTGGAAAATCACCTAAAGGAATACAGGATGACATGGGATTTAGATTTTGAACATCACAGCAACTGCATCAACCCACGGTTCGAACATCACAGCAACTGCATCAACCCACGGTTCGAACATCACTACAACTGCATCAACCCACGGTTCGAACATCACAACAACTGCATCAACCCACGGGTCGAACACCACAACAACTGCATCAACCCACGGTTCGAACATCACAACAAATGAATCAAACAACGGCGAGCAGTCATCAAAGATTTCTACTCAAATTTCTGTTGCATCTAGCAAAACACATACTCATACCCCAACTATTGATGTAAATGCTAATATTGAAGCTTTGTCAACCAATGTCATGTCATTAAAAAAATCCAAATCTGTCTTAAAATCAATGAGATTTATAAATGTTGGATGTCTCCATAGCAAGCCACAAATAGAAATAACATATTGTGACTTCAATATAACAACTGTACAAAATGTTTACCTCTTTAATACAAGAAAACTTGAAACCAAATTTTGTGTCATGTAATTATCTAAGAGACCACAATTTGGAAGTGATACTTTGTACTAGTTAGTACAACTGACTACATGTATATATGTATTTTTGCTTAATATGTCAGGGTTTCTTTGCTTATAGCTATAGCGGTGGTCTCTTAGCCAGTATTTAATTAGGTGTTTGTTTGTTTATATTTTGAAAAATGATTTCCTGTGCAGATCCAGACATTAAAGCTATATATAAAACTTAAAAATCTTCATATATTTATTTTAACTAACAACCAGACAACATCTAAGGTATCTGAATAGACAATATATGGCCCCGGATTTGTGGTTTACATCTTGCCACATGTATCTTGCACCCAAATTGTAGTAAGAATTATTTCATATCAAATAGATAAGTTTTGACAAAGGTCTTAAACTAAGTGATAGAAATATTGTTTCTAATCAATTAATGCATAATGAGTAAATAAAAAGGGCCTTTACAGGAATAAGGTTACCATAATCTATATTTTCTGCATAAGTGACTCAGGTTAAATTTTGAATAAGGTTAATTCATCAGCAACTACAAGTGGTGTTGGTTGGGGCATTGGTTTGTGGATACATCTTGTATACTGGGTATTAAGCGCACGAACTGGATGGACACACAGACCACAAGTTAAAGTTTTTTATTAGCTTACAATTTCCAATACTATCATTTGTCAATTGCAAATTTTGGACACCGTGAACCGTTGGTGGTGGAATTATTCAACGATTCCATGTGCCCAAAGTTTGAAATTGACCAATGAAACTATCAGATTTGTTAGCTGATTAACAAAATTAACCAGTGCTATATGTGTCCTCTCGGTTAGATGCTGTCAGTTGTCTTTAGTATAAGCCAAAATCTATACCGGAATATAGTCACATTGACCTACAGGTACTAGTATTGTCTTAACACATGGATTGGTCTTGTGTAGTACAAGAGGGTTCTTTTTTGCTACATTTTCCGCTTGAGCGACTTCGTCATAGATGTTGCTTGTATGGTGTTGCCTGTACGACAATGGGAAGCAACAAATAGGGATGACCCGACTTCGTCTTGTGTGTGTTGTCGTCACGACCATTACACCTGCTCATAATAATTTTCTCAGGGACAACAAATCACAGACTAGAAAGTTTGTATGCGAGGTCCCACATTACCCTTATCGATTTTAGGTCTGTCAGACATCTTTCCATAAATTGTGCAAATTGCAGCTCATGTATTATATATTCATGGTTTGTGTGGAATATTAGACTTGATACCACCAAGAAACAAAGGAATTTCTAGTATATGTGTTTAAGCTCATACTTCAAAACATTTTGGTATAGGTGAACAGCATATATCTGCTTCTATCTTTTTATGCCCCGCCTACGAAAGTAGAAGGATTTATAGTGTTCGAATGTGTCCGTCCGTCCGTCCCAAATTCATTAATTCCTAATTCCTGCTTAATGACAATTGCCACATCAATCATATTGGTATAGTAGGTGCACCTAGTGATGCTTAGCACAATGCATGCTTCGAATGCTAGATGTGACCTATATTTTCCGCATGGATGATCACTTACAGAAGAAAGGTTGAAGTCCATGTCCGCTTACTGACAAGTGCCAAATCAACTATTTTGGTAGGTATGTGCACCTAATGATGCTAAGCACAATTTATGCTTCAGATGCTGACTGTGACCTATATTTTCCGCACGGATGACCACCTACAGAAGAATTGTTAAAGCTCATAACCGCTTACTGACAAGTGCCACATCAACTATATTGGTATGGTAGGTGCACCTTGTGATGCTAAGACACATTGCATGCTTCAGATGCTGGCTTTGACCTATATTTTCCGTATGAATGACCACTTACAGAATAATGGTTAAAGTCTATTCCTGCTAACATGCAAGTACCATAATTGACCAAAGTGGTATGGTAGGTGCATCTAGAGATGCTTTACAAGGGACATGGTTCAGATGCTGACCGCGACCTGCTTTTTCTGCATGAATGAGCACTTAAAACTTTGAAAATTTAGTCAGTTCCTGCATAGTGACAATAATGCATAACGAGGTGATCTTCGTAATTGATAGATTACCTAGCTGATTGATAATTATAAAGGCAGGCACTGTGTCTGTTTGGCACATTTTCTTGTTTAAGTATGGCAAGTATATACCCAAATGAAAAAGCAGAATAACCATACCAATAGTCCTAAAAGACATATGAAAATATACTGTTGGTGCTGTTGAGATTTGTTTGAATATCATGTACCTGGACCAATAGCAATATAACGATCAGCGCTGCTCGCTGTTTTTATTTAAAGGTTTTACATTACTCATTGTTTTATACAATTGTTTCACGTACATTTATGGGGGTCATTTATTCCACATCACATTTTATTTAGTCAAACAAACGGGAAACTGTACAACCCCGAGGATTTCTAAGTTCCAAACTTTAATTTTTTGTCAGTGGCAACATTTCGTCAGTAGTATGTTCTTCTTTTAGCAACTGTGGTAATTTATTTTATTTTTTGTATGATACCTAAACAGAACTTCATAGCATAGTACTTCATTTTCATCTTTAAGGAACTAAAGAATTTTAAAAGGAATTTTTAACAAAACAATCGACAGGGGCCCCAAGTGATCATTTTGGATAAATAAATGAGTTTTAACTTCTAAGACCGGCCATAGTATAATACAGTGTTTCTTAAAAAAAAACTATAATTCCAGCTTTTTTTATTTAAACTTGCAAATGTATCACATGTATTCATTTATTGAATATAAAAAATATCCATATAAATTCATGTGCATGGCTTCTGCTCGATAGCTCTATCATCTACCCTTGGCAAAGGATTTAAGAATTCTTCAGAACAGCCTCTCCTTATACACCGACAACTGTAAAGTTCCTTGCAAATCTCCACATCTTGTTAGTCAATTTCTTGTTTCATGTCCCGCGCTTCATATAATTCCGGGCATTGGTACATTATTTCCGGTTATTCGTCAGGAATAAGTGGAATTTTGTTACTTCTACTTTTATGAAAGTTCCAGTATTGCACAGACTCGTTTAGTTTTGCTGCAACAAAATCGAAAAAACAAAATCTGAGGCACTGCACGAGGATTTTAAATGTTAGGATTTTGTAAATCTTTGAAAATGTTCATAAAACTATTAGCCACCATTCTTGGGAAATTGCTCGATAAAGATTAAATTCTTTGATTGGAAACTTGAATGAAACTATGCATTGCACAGTCAACGCTGGTTGTCTTACTAATAAAATATATCCGAAGTTGCCTTGTCATGACATTTTCTGTACCCATATCGGATCTTACACGGAAAAGGAAGCAATGGCATCGAGAATGTAAGTCGCCACGACTTTTGGGTCATTGTTACTCTAACCGACGTGCAACTTTATAATTTTCCTGACTGAATCCATCAATTGTTCCATGTATACAAAATCCAAAAGGCTTTAGTTTGACGAAACCGTCAACGTGCCAAACGAAGTTTGGTCAAGGACAGTTAAAGGCCTATTGTCCTCGTACAAGTCGATTGGCTTTCCGTAGCATGATGCCTTGAGGGTCTAACATCCGCATTATTAACCGAACTTCATCTCTTTTCACCCTGCAATTGTAGAACATAAATGTATAAAATAAAACGTGTATTCTTTGCATAAGAAAAAAGGTTATAAAACAATATTTAATGGGTAAGACTATACTGACATGAAAACCTCATAGATTTTATTTTGTTTTAAAACCATAATTAATTAGTTTGCTTTCACAAAAGAGCAGACAAAACAGTGTCGTGGTCTCTCTTTTATAGAAAATGTGTTTTTTATGATAAGTTTGTTCGTTTTATAATGAAAATATGAATACAGAGCTGAGTCTGGTATAGATCCGAGTTAGTGACTATAAGGTCATTCGGTTTATGTTGCCGTCTACTTTGATTCATTTTTGAAAGTTTTATTTAAATATACGTCAATAAAAGATAAAATGTTGAATTTACGTTTTTTAGCTCACTTGCACCGAGACGACGTTAGCTGGTCATCACTTGGCGTCCGTCGCCCAGCCGTCCACCCGCCGTCCGACGCTAACAATTTCACAAATTGTCTATAGGACATGGGAATTGAAAATTGTGTTCGCCATTTTGAATCGTCAAAAAATAATAGACACGATCTTATATCTATCAATTAGAATTAGTTATCCTACCTGAGACCATGAATAACTTATCTCGTCCACATTGAATTCTGTCCAAGATTTCCAAAGTTGCTTGGAATGTCTTCTTCTATATATTCTATAACTTCCAAAATAGGTGTGTCATAGTTTCTTCTGAGATTCATCCTTTTCATCAGTCATTTCAAATGCACTAAACTAATGATTTTCTTGTGCTTGCACGCAAGAACATTCTTTATTTCTCTTTGAGAAAACCGTTTTGAAAATATTGTTTTAGTAAGTTTCCTTAGTCTGTGTTTCCATTGTTAACCGCGGAGCGCCTAATAATGGCACGAATCATGTTACATAAATATATATATATATCTGTGAACTCCGCAGTATGAACTCTGAAGTCAAAAGTCGGAAATTTGAACTCAGAAGTCAGAACTCTGAAATCAGAAATCGGAACTCCGAAATGAGAAGTCTGAAGTAAGAAGATACCTATCGCTTTCCATATGTATGTGCTACTTTTCTAATCGTTTAGCCGTCGGTTCTAATCGTATACCCTTCGTTTTGATTTTGATTTTTAACAAGTTCGGGACTCACTTCGCACTAAGTTGAAATTTTCACATTCGTGTGTCCATCGTATGTCAAAATCAGGACAGTGTGACGCCAGCATATTATCGAATACAAAAATAAAATCGAGCTCGTTTTTTGACACACGTTTGACGCAGAAATTGCTAACACAGGGTTATGTTGCTTCGCGGTTGCTGTCTTCACTCAAGAAATTTTACAGTAGACACCGTGCACTCGTAGACAAATATGGGATTTCTTTCCTCAAATGAGTGCAGATGTACCCGACAATGTAGTTTTTTTTAAAGTTTTGCTTGACTTGTTATAATCCGTACTACGGATGGTTTACGGATTTGATTCATCCGTACCTTATAAAATACGCTGTATCTTTGTTTCCAAGTGATTAAAGTCATTAGCATCAATTGGTTTTACAGGGTTTCGGGAAATTAATGTTTTTTTTTTCATCATGGATATGGATTAAAAAGGATAAAGTACGAACTTTTCACGGATTTTCTGAGCTACGGAAGAAATAAAATGCACCCGTAAATGTTCATCCGTTTAACGGGATTCACGGCCTTCATTCGATATATCTTTTACAATAAAAATATACCATATTATTCACCATCAGTGAATTTGAAGAAATAATTGCATTTTTAAGTTGTTTTTTTTTTAAATTATTTTGTTAAATAATGTTTATAAAATCTATAATAAACATACTTATTTTTTAACATTAGGTTTACATATTTGTAAGATATTAAGCATTGAAAACTGAACTTCTATCTAAAACAAAAATCTAAATTCCTCCCTCACGAATCGTTGCCTCCTCCTTTGTCGAGCAGCTTTCAATACTTTGCCTGCTTTTTTCTTTGTCTCCACTATCAAAATATGTTTTTTCATAAAAAATCAACAATTTTTGTTTAGGAAATAAAAAAACCACAATCAACCTTAAGTTAATGGTCTGTTGCTTAGGTGATAATGTGCATGGGTACCCGATAATGTAGTTTTTTAAAGTTTTGCTTGACTGGTTTGTAAAGAAACGATCTGCACAAGCTAGGTTATTCTATTTTAAATCATTTTTGTATTGATTTAAACACACGTAAAACCAGTGTACCAACTCCAGCATGGATGGCTACCTAGGAAAAGACACATACAGTTGATAATGATATGAACGGGTACTGCATGTAAAGTAAGTAAATATTGCACAGCATTGGAACTAGACTATAGACCAAAATCTTGTATCTTGAACATACAATAAATCATTCATGGCACAAATACAAATCAATTGGTAGTTTTATATTCACAGGTATATGATTATGTTTTACGAGCATATCATGCGTTTCAAGATACATTATGCTGTTTATTTTGAACTTGTGTAAATAATTTTATTTTTGCCCTTACAATAGTTTCCCTTTTTGGTGTTATTTTGAATATAGAACACGAAATTTATTGATGAGGTAATGCATGTCAACTGCACTGCCGATAATGCCCTACGCGCTATTTTTTTTTCCCGTCTTTTACAGCGAATAAACTGTTTTGTTACTCAAAACGGGAACTCATCAAATGTTTTTTGAGTACTTTGTGAGTTGAACTGATCAAAGAGATTAGTTTTCATTTATATAACAAAATTCAATAGAAAGATTAAGCACATGTATTCCAAAGTTCATCGATGAGTCCCTGTTCAGCTTGGGGTAACATAAAAGTTAATTTGCTGTAAGTTTTCTCTTTCACACTACTACCACATGGACAAAGTGTGTATAAAGCCATAGAAATGTCCGTTCGTCCGTTAAATTTCAGAGTATACATCTCTGTATATCCAAACCCTTCATAAACAACTCAATAGATGTTTGTGAAACTTTCCCACAATCTCTCGCAATGTAAGGGTGTGCTCCCTAATGTAAAGTGAAGTGTTATTGATTTTTCACTTATATATGGACTTAGCATAAAAGAATAGGGCAAGTAACATGCAAACGTTTTGCTTTATGCGCGAAAAATTTAAAGTGACAAAACATATTTTGATTTTGTTTTTTTTGTTTTTTTGGTCATAAAAAATGTCACTATTTAAAACAATGCAGAGTAAACAATTACTTTACCCGGATAACCAGTTGGGGAAGAAAATCACAATGGTTCTGACTATATACAGGCACTAGACAAAATCAAATTTGTTTTAGAAAACCTCTTTCTTGCAGAATACTTCATCAACAAGCTATGCAAAGTAAATCGGAATGAATTTAATCTTATGATCCATTTTTTATTTACAGAACACCTTAACAGGAGAATTTGTTTAGAACGATTGGCCAAAAAGACGAACAATGGGACGAATAAGAGATAGATTTTTTTACTTTTTTTTAGTTTCTTTTCTTGTTATGTGTACATTGCTTTATGGTAGAAGCCATAGAAGGAAAGATAAATCAATTGAATGGGAAGTAAATAACAAAGTGTCGCATCTACGTTGGGACAGCAGTAGAAAAATATACGTTTTTATTTCAACGGGATTCGAGGTTTTTAAACTTGCTCCTGTTATTTTAGAATGTCATCGGCAACATATTCCGATAGTTACTGTATTTACTGGACATGATGTCGATTCCATCCGTCCTTACTTAAACATTTTTAACGTATCAGTTGATGTTAAATTTTCAGAGCCTTTAAATAAAAATCAACCAATTGTGTCTACGATCAGCAATATTTTGTCTCAATCGATTAATCTGCACACTTCCTACAAAGATGTATGGATAATACAGGGAGCATCAAACTATGCCCTTGGTCTTGCAACTTTTGCATTTCAAAACAAAATAAGGTTTGCCTACCTAGTCCCATGGTTACATGAGGAGTTTGATTGGACTACAATAGCTAAACTTGCTTCGTATAGTTTTTCACCTACAGCAGCCATTGCTGAAAACCTTGCAAAGGAAGGAATTGACCAACAGAAAATATATTCAAGTGGAAATACAGTTTTTGATTCTGTTAATTATTTACAGAAATACAATTTGTTGCGAACTCCACTAGAGTTACATGGAAAAGTACAAACATATCTGATATTAGTTTTATTGGAAGCTCTAGAAAGTATAGAGAATAATTTTAATGCTATTTCAGGTCACGTTTGTTCTGACTGTCGATTCGTGGTTCCAGCTTCGAAAGACTCGATTTCAGGAAATACAGCACGGCAAGTTTGTGGAAATGACCCACGATTTCTCTGTACAGTTTCCCTATCTTTTGTCGATCGTCATTGGCTGTTTAAGAACTCTCATTTAATTATCACTGACTCGTATAAGCATCTCGAAGAAATGGCACCATATAATACAAAAACTATTGTCATAAACAAGAAGAGTCAAGGAGATGAAAAAGTGCCATCACAAAATGTGGAAGTACTGAAGGATGTGAATACAATATCCTCAAAGATCGACAAAACACTGACAGAACAGAATAGCAGACCAACCAATAAAAAAGAGCTTAAGCTAAAAAATAGTAATGCTGCAGTTAATATTGTTAACGTTTTAAAGGATCATCTACACGATACACTAGAAGAAAGTATAGATTTACTCCAAACGAATAGTGAAAGATTTAGCTTTAATGTTGCATCTTCATGCTCATCCTTGCAAAACAGTAAAAATGTTTCTGTGGCTGTTATTCTACAAGTCTTTAAGCGAAATACTCTGGAGAAACTTTTAGACTGTGCGGTACGACAAACGCTAGTTCCAAAAACTATTGTTATTTTTCAAAATGGACATGCTTTTGATATTTCAGCTACAGTTTATGCTTACAAGAAAAAATATCCAAATATAGATATTCAACATATAGCTTCAAGTAAAAATTTACGATTTCATGGTCGTTTTCATCTGGCTTATTTACAAACAGAGGATTATGTTTCTGTCTGGGATGACGATGTTAGCGTAGATACGGAATGGCTAGAATACGCTGTACAATATTCAAAATCACATAACTGTTCGTTAATAGGCGCCAATTGTAGAAAGTTTGTTAAAGTTAACAAAGATAAGGTAGTACAAGACGATTCTAATGGGTTATGTGATTTTGTCGGACATGTTTGGACCTTACCTCGTCGTTATCTGATATTTTATCTAGAAATGACACCAGTTACTTATTACACAGGAGAAGATGTTCAGCTTTCATATGCTTTACAAAAACACGGAATCGCCTCGTATAATCCCCCGATGTCTAAACATAAAGCTGTACGAGATATGGGACAAGGTGGTGATAAACATGCTTCTTGGAAAACAAGTCAAAGTCCAAGGCACCTTTTGTTTTGTATGTTAATATCAAAAGGATTTGTAACATTAAAGTGTTCTAACTGCAACGATAAAACAATAGTTGAACAATGCATTGCTTTAAACATTAAGTCAGCTACAGAAGCTGAATTGAAAGCACTTGAAAACGATAGGAAAGAAAATGTGTATTCTTGGTCTAGGTGAATAGAATAAAGCCTAAAGATGTTGATAGCATAAGTATTTGTAAATCTTGCAATGTGATGTGTAATTTTGCAATAAAAATAATTCTGATTTAATGTTTGAATCATTTATTGATCAACAAAATTTACGATCAACAGATTTAGTTTGTTCTATCTGACTCATCAACCGACAAAGTTGACAAAACACACAAAAAGAGTCATAGCTATTTAGAATGTTCCGACAGGTATAAAACTAAATTAAACATTTTTTCTAACTATAACATGTATATCATACCCTCAGTGGATATAACGTATCGTCCGTCGTCCGTCCTTTAACATTTTCTCACGTTATCACAAGTCACAAGCAACCAAAATTTATGTGCAGCTATTAATTAGCTACGTGAGGTATCTATATCAATATAAACATAAAACAAGGTCAGCAATTCCTGTTTGTTTTGACTTGCTAAAATTAGTTTAGTAAATGAAAAACCAAGCATGATGTCCATGATGCACAAACTGCTGTATAAACTCTCGATCACCCTCGGGCCCGATCGTCCTGAGGGTGATTAAAATGTCACCTAGTTTTACAACATAAGGACATGTAATATTCAGTAAGTCGAGCATAATGCTACATAAAAAATCAAAAAGTTCCAATTTGTTATTCATTTTATTTGTAAATATAAAGCTATAATCCAGGATCTTGATTATGACTCAGTGCTGGTCCTCATACCCATCGCCGAACTATATTTCCTTGCATATTGAACAGAGGTCAGCTACCTCCCAGAATTTCAAAATCTCAACCATAATCTGTATCATAAGAGATCACAATTCCATATTTTTCAACAAATAAAGCATGTCTGGAACTATTAAAAGCAAAGACAGCAACCTGGAAACAAAGTTACCTCGCAATTTCAATTTAAAGTTTGCCATAGTCTCCGACCGTCCAATAAGAAAAAAAAACACTCCATTTTAAAACTTTGAATAGGCATAATCCTTCAAGGGGCTATCTGGCAAATTCGGTCTAATGGAGACTAAAGAAGTTAATATGCTGAACATGCCAGCAAGCAACAGCATTTCCCAAAATGCAAAAGTTTTCATTCTTTTAGCGAAACACTTTAAAGGAGCACCATAATAGGGGTCATCTGACAACTTTAACGGTTAAACGACAGCTTTAAAAGAGCTTCTTGAGCTTAACTTTTAAGCACGCAACAACTTTCCCTATCTGAAATAGTTTTCATTCTATATGGCAAAAACACCACGAAAATGTGAACTTTTACCTTAAAGGGAAAATTCACGAAATTTGACTTATGGTCTTAAATGATAGAATATGTCATCAAAAATATATATTCAACTTTTTTTCAAAAAATTCTCATTTATAACAGAGATATTTGGCATTTTCTGATTTCAAAAGTAACTCAGTGACGTCAGTGAGATGGTCTCAAGTGCATTCTGGGATATGACCGGATATCTGTGTATTACATCTTTATCCGATTAACGCTATATAATCGATATCGATATCATATCTAATAAAACACAGTGGTGACGCGTGGTCTAATTAGTAAACAAAAGAAATAAATTCAATTACGATAGACCAATATGCAACAACATAATTATTATCAAGATTTCTTTCAAATATAAAGTATTTTTATCATTATTTGTGTAACAAAATTTTTAATTAACGATTTTTTAAACATCAATATAAGATAATTAAATCATGATAATAATTGAAATCCTGCTACATAATTTTAATCTTATCCATAAATTACTCTATTTCAATTTACATCGTCAAAATAATTTGAAAAATTTCCCATTCATATGATAATCACGCTATTTAAAACAACAAGGTGAAACCTGGCCAGACATCCCAGGTGTTAAATGCAAATTGGCGATTACGTAATTTGCCCCAGGTAAGAATTTGTATATTCAACGTGAACATTCACCCCGGCCTTTTAATCTCATTAGACAGCAATAAAATGATTAACAGATCCTTAGAAGGTAATCAATTTAACGGATTAATTCAAATTAATTAAGCATGTCTAATAGACACCTCATAAATATCAAACAAAAAAGACCGTTCTTTTCGGTGATCCTTAGCTTGGTATTACCTTTTCTTAGACTTTTTCATCTCCCGATTGTGTAACGGGGTTGAATAAGGCGTATAGTTTTGTAAAAATGGTTGAATCGGGTCAAGAGGGGTATCAACTTGAACCAGAATATACGGAAGAAGAAATCCGGCAGATAGAAGAGTGGAGATGAATCGCCAGACTGGAATTCAAAGCAACCCTCGTCAATTTGACACTCAATCGTGCAAATGTTCCGATCGCTGTGTGCCACTGTCCATCCCCTTAGCCTGCCACGAGTTTACATTATTCACCGATACCTTGGACCCAGGTGCTTGTATTCCAGATAACCAAGACTTCGAGACTTCGAGATAGTTTGTTCAAACCCGGTTTTGCTGGAAACTAGTTATATTAGTTTCTTGCGGTACGAACGCCACCGCGGGAGAGCACCAGACGTCCTGGTATAATAGACGTTTCAGTTTTTGAGATTGTTATAAGGTATCGCCCGACGGCATTTTTTTCCACTATAGCTTAGTTAAATTTTGTTTTCCATTCAGAACCTATAACAAGCGTCGCATCATATAACTCATTTCATCTTCTATTTGTGTTTTTTGTTGTTGCTGATTATAAGGGGTGATTTTTAAGTGTACAAAAAGGGGAGGTCCCAGACCAATATCTACACGAAAAAAAGTAGTTTGAAAGAATAGGGAAGCCCAATCCCAGAACACACACTGGGTCCGCCACTGTTATGTTAAAAACAAAGTAGACGTAAAGCCTGAGCTGCGGAGACTTTAAGCCGAGTGCCTGCTTCTGTCGATTACTCTATACAAACCAAGAATTCATTTTCTGCCTAGTCGGATGCTCTGAAATAATCTTACACGAAGGTGCTGTTTTCTGATATACAGCGTGTGCACAGACACCATATACAAAGAAAGGATATTTGCGAGTAGTCGTAGGTCGAAGTTTAAAAATATGCTTATTGGCGATATCATAGATTTCGCGGGGGAGACTGTGCATTTCATTTAATGGTCAGCCTGAGAAAATCATATTTAAGTAGCACTCCACCTAAGAATCATGCAAAATTGAAGATAAGTGATTCATCGATAAAAAGGCTACAGTGGTTTATTTTTAACAAAAGATAGTTCAAAGTATACAAAATAAGAAATAAATAACATTTTGCTCATAACTGTCTGGTCCTTGGAGAAATCTTGCCATTTTGTTACAATGGTTTCTATTGAAATTATTGACAGTTTTAAGAGTTATCTCCCTTTCTTACAATGTTCCAATGCATTCTATATATTTTTTTTCTCTCAGGACCAACGCTTGTTTGGAAAAAGAGTACAAAATATCGAATCAGGGTGCTAGTAGGAGTAACATATCAAAAATAAAGTGGTGTAGGCTTTCCACCCATGAATCGCTTTTTGCATGATTCTTATTAAAAGTGGTACTTAATTATTGTCTCAGAGTCAGCCCAGGAATTCGATTCCACTGAATTCTTTGGGTTATCTAAGTGCAACATGTCAAGTGTAAATATCTAAGTGCAACATGTCAAGTGTAAAAAATCCCATAAAATTGCAATTGCATATTTTGTTCCTTCATGCAGTTAACACATCTGTTATCTGATTTTAAAAAGTTGCGTCTCAGCTAGCAGGAGTTCTGTATATTTGTTTGCAAAAAGGTTTTTACCTGACGTGGTGCGGTACGTGTGTTAAAATATCACGCTGGGTTATTTCCTGTGTTTTTTTTTAAATGGTCTCTTACTGCATGACACCTAGATACCATTTGGTACCTGTGTTGAAATATCATGCTGAGATAGTTCCTGACTTTGTATATTGAATAAAATGTACCCGTGTTGAAGGTATTACCCCGTATTACATGTTGATTTGCATAATGCTCAGTGCTGCATTTTCAATCATTGATTGCATAAATCCCGCCTCCTACTGTCATTTATAATTCAGTTTCTGTGAGGTACATCCCTAATTAATATGGCATAACCAATGAAAACAGATTGATGTATTTGATTTATTGCACCTTTTCAGGTAAATTTATGACTTTGATTTACGGTCATCGGACCACGTGTCCAACCTAAGCCCAGAATTAAAAAAATATATTGTAATTACCAATTAAGGTATTACAAATCCTTGCAAATACATATTAAAACCAATTTAATTAAATAAATTATTCAGGGATGATTTAAAAATTCTGCATTGAGGTAATAAATTAACCCCTCTCATAATTTCTAATGTCAAACGATAAAAAGGTTTTTTTCAAATTTTTATCAGTGCTACGAGAAAACTGAGATAATTAAACTTAGTTTTAATTTTCTCAGGAGAAAAACAACAATGATCAAGTATAATATAGAGTGACCGTTGCACGTCATTATCGGATGGTTACTTTGTGGTATTCGGGTATATTGTTATAAGTCACTCTTCCGGTATATCTCAATGGCGGCCCCCATCGTTTTAATATATCGGGAATAAATGCCGTCGTATGCGCTAAATAGGAAGGATTGGAAAGTTTTACATATATATTTATGTTTAGTATGATATGATGAATAAAATATGTAAAAATCATTTTTTCGCGAAGTTTCCCTTTAAAAGGGGCACAACCCCTCTCGTAACTAAACTAGTTAAACCCCGCCAAATTTTAAATGTGCCTGTCCTCACAGGCGTTTGGGTCCAGGATTTTATCTTATAATAAATAACGTGTATATAAAAAATTTCATCTCGTCTCTATACTATTTCCACGTGGAAATAGTATATACACGAGGATGATTTTTTTTATATACGTTATTTATAATAAAATAAAATCCTGTGCCTGTCCTAAGCTACTCCAACAACATCGGAGGTTGGACGGCATGCTATTTTTGGACTTGTTGCCATCGAAGTATGATACCTCTAATATTATAGGAGTAGTCCTAAACCAGAAGTCTTTATTAAGGCATTATGTTTGTATTTATCGAATTTGTCAAGAAGATGGTCTTTCATTGGCACTTTAGGATTTATTTTTAATCCAGGGCCTATTGCGAAACAGCGAGAAGCGACCGCTGGCTGCTGGCTGTTTTCCGTAGTGGATTTTTTTTAATTGTCGTTTATAATTGCAAGATGTGTACACTTTTTCCACATCCCATTATCTTAATTTGACAATATGAGACCATTGTAGAACTTATGATTTAAAAGCATCCATTAAAATTTCCTTCTAAACGTTGATTTTACCATGTGTTCTATTTTTAAGTAACAAATGCTTTATTAATAATTGGTTCAAAAATTGAATATGGTTTGTTTGTAAAATAATCTAAGGATCAAATATACAAACTTTTTAAAAGTTTCATTCTGTTAAGAAATATCAAAGTAAAAAAAAATGCGGAAGTCATATCAGACGATAGATGACGACGGACGCCAAGTGATGCCAATAGCGCACATTTACTTTTGGTCCAAGCGAGCTCAAATGGAATAGAAAGCTTAAAGCTATCTAAAAATAAACCTGCATAGCTAATGGTGCTGAAGTAATCTATGGGATAGTCGACTGAAAACCTCTAGATGCCAAAACTTATTGCTATCATACGGTTTTGTTTTTGTTTTTTTTTAGAAAACCTAGATTGGTGCTGGCAGTTGTACTTTGGTAAAGCCTTTGAGCAAGTCACAACTTTTATATATCTGAAAGTATTCGTTTAATGAAAGAAGAAGCTCCCAAGAGTCTGAATCGCTCACCTGACTTCAATGACTGCTGGAATCATAATAAATTGGGGCATCTTAGGCGAAAGACTGCAATTTAAAGGATCATCATATTACTGAACATTTAAGCAAACAATATTTCTTTTATACCAGATTTAATCTGCAAGGCAAAAACCCAAAACTTGATGGTGACTTTACAACGAGGGTCATAACTTTTATAAGGGGTTATCTGACAAATTCAGCCTAATGGATATTTTGAAGAGCCAAATGAGCTGTAGGCTTAAACACGTAACATTTTTTGCAACAGTTTCATTTTATAGATGAAAAACATGAAAAAATCTCCATTTTTCACTTTTTAAGGGCCATAACCCCTATAAGAGCTCATCTGACAACTTTGAACCAATGAAGACTTTTGTAGAGCCCAATCAGCTGAAGGTTTAAGCAAGCAACAGTTTTTCTCTATCTGCAATAGTTTTCATTCTAAATCGAACACATGAAAAAAATGCAATTGTTCACCTTAAAAGGGCCTTAACCCCCGGACGGGGTCATTTGACAATGTCGAACAATCGAAGACTTTTGTAGAGCCCAAACAGCTGAAGGTTTAAGTGAGCAACAGCTTTTCTCTATCTGCAATAGTTTTCATTCTATAGGCAAAAAACATGGAAACCGCTAATCTTCAACCCCTATAAAGGCTCACCTGACAACTTTGACTCTATGGAGACTTTTATAGAGCTCAATCAGCTGAAGGTTTTAGCAAGCAACAGCAGTTTTCTCTATTCCCAATAGTTTTCACTCTACATGTTTATGCCAAAAACATGAAAAAATGCTATTTTCACCTCTAAAGGGTCATAAATCCTGGAATGGGTCATTTTACAATGTCGACACCAGGTAGACTTTTGAAGAGCTTTTCATGCTGATGTTTGAAGGTTGCTTCAGATTTTTTCTATCTATTATAATTTTTGAACTTTTGGTTTATGAGCCAAAAACTTGGGTCTGACCCTCTTGTTTCATTTTAGTAACGGCTGCAATGTTTCTTGGTCGGCAGTAATATTTTGGCAATCTTGGTAGAGGACATCCAATAGATGATTTGTGCCAAGTTTCAAAGCAATCCCTGCTGCAGTTTCAGAGGGGAAGATTTTTTTAAGAAAAGTTAACGACGAGCTAAAAAGCGCTAGTTAATTTAGGTTTGAAGGTCAATAATCTCCATAAGGATACATATGGCAAGCTAAATGACTCTCATTAAGGTACTAGTATACAAAACTGAACAGCTTTTAGTTGTTTTATTATTATTTTCAACAGCTATTGCCATTACTTGGCGTTCCGTCGTCGTCTGTTAACAATTGTTCTAAAATCTTCTCCTCTGAAACTACTGAACAGAATTTAATGAAACTTGGTATGAATGATCCTTAGGGTGTCTTGCACCAAAATGTGTTTCGATTTTTGATTCGTCAAAACACATGGCTGCTGTTACTAAAATAGACCAGGGGGTCAGACTACTGTCTTTGGCCTGTAAATCAAAAAGTATAAGAGATAGATGAAATCTGATGCCACCTTACTGCTTCAATATCAAAAGATCTATATATGGCCTTTTAAAGGTGAAAAAATTGTGTTTTTGCTTATAGAATGAAAACTATTGCAGATAGAGAAAAGCTTTTTCTTGCTCAGGAAACATTCAGCTCATTTAACTATACAAATGTCTTCAAAGGGTTGACATCAAGACCAGGTGAGCAATTCAGGCTCCTGGGAGCCTCTTGTTTATATGTAGGACAGAAACATGAAACATAAAAAAACAACAAAAATTTACCTTAAAAGGGGTGATCTAGCAACTCTGACTCACAGTCTCACTGTGTAGGCTTTTGTTGTCAAGGTAAATGACCTGAATGTTTAAACAAGCACCAGCTCTCTTTTTGCAAAAGTTCAATCTATAGGACAAAAAAAACATGAAAAAAATCATTGAACTTCAACCCCTTGTTAAAACTCTTTGAGCTGAGCATTTACATGCTAATGATCTTTAAAGGGCCTAAGCCTCAAAGGGGAATTTTGAAGAGCTTTTAAGTTGAACATTGGATCAAACAACAGCTCTTTATCTCCAATAAGGCAAAATTATGAAAAACACCGTGGATTTACTTATTTTCATTGGCATCAATTCCTGGTTTTCTCTGAAAAGAATATTTCATTGAATTTTAAGTCTCGTTGTTTGAACATGAAGTTATAGATAAATGTAATCAATGTAAAATAAGGCTTCCCTGGATTCTGATTTTCATGGTTGACTGACTCGGTCACACCCACATGTCACTGTAAAAGGGAATAATTTTTTGTGGTTTAAATTTCACATTTTCAGTACCAAAATGTATTCGCGAGGTTTTTTAGTTTCCATTTTATTAAATTATGGAATATTGGGCCCTTCTAAATGTAATTTACATGAGGGGATATTTCTGTGAATTTGTTTATGATCGCTAAATTATCGAAAATATACCCCTTGCGAAAATTTCCCCTTTTACAGTACTCTTGGAAGGCAAATAATTGGAGTCTTCAATGTTTGAAAATATTTATTTTACATTCCACAAAATTTGTGGATTTTAGATTGCACTACATTTCCATGTAAAAACAATTAACTACATAAGCTTAACACAGCAAAAACTCACAAAGCACTTATAAAAATATGTACAAGGATTAAATATACTTGTTCACATGGTCAGATATGTGTAAAATTGCATACATTTGGCAATACTGGAGATCAATTTTGCAGTTTGATTTTTTTCTAATGTGTTTGTTTTAACTCTTGAAAATGTTGGAGTACAAATGTCACAATGGGATTTTTTTCTCAATTATAAGAAAATTAACATCAAAGTGAAAAGAATGAATTTTGTCAAAAATATAAATTGGAAATTCCATTTGACATTGTTAAAGAACATGTATCATGTGTTTGCTTTTACATTCAATAAACTTCTTGAAACAGAAAATAAAAGATTAGTTGAGTTACATAGTTATGGTTCACTTGTATTGTCTTTAGGCCAAATTTTAAAATAAAGTTATAAAGTTTCAGTACCAGATTTTAAAATTTATATTTAATTTCAAATGTCAAATAGAAGAATATATCAAAGTTACTACCAAAAAGACATTCTGCTTAAATATAGTAAAATACATGATATCTAAGAATATTTACATCACATGAAAAAAAATTACAAATGATAGGTCATGATCAAATGATGTTGTGTTCCCATCAAAAGACGAGGGGGGATAATCGATTCTGAATAAAGAAATTGAATTTAAACTAGCCCCACCAAAAAAAAATGAAAACGTGTTGATAACCTTAAGAGGTCAATGTCAAAATAATAAACATGAGCAGTTACGTTTATAAAGTCTTATTTGCAACATTGTAATTTTTCATTTTAAAAAATAATTTGTTTTTATGACTTTTTATGATAACAATTTAAAAACATGAAGCATTAAAATTGTACTTAAAGAACTATTATAAAAAAAAAATTGTTCCAAAGAAATGCTATAAATCTGAATTAGAATAAACATGGGAACTCAACATTTAGATGTTTGCTGCCATTTCTATATCTATAAATAATAATAATGGGACATATTTACAATGAAAAACATATAAAATTCATCAAGCCTCTAACTCTAAATCTATCAACTCTAAGTCATGGTGATTTAAAAATTGGAATATGCTAACTGTATCAACTAACAAACAACCTTAAAGAAAATAAAAAATCTATAAGAAGCAATTGTTCAAAAAATAGACTTTTGTTATGATAAGTACTGTTTTCCTTAAATAATCTCAAAACTTTATTTATGATAAGAATATTCACCAAAACATGCATCTAGGACCTGGTTCACTAAGTACCATATTTGGCCCTAAATTCAGTAAAAAATTAAAAGCAGTTTTGCTCCAAAGTAATCTTAAATTATTATTTTTCAAATATTCATATCCTGTTTAATCTAATATCATAAATGCTGACTTCTTTCTAATAGGGTCACAAAAAGTACATTTTAAGTAAAATTGGTAAAAATTATCAAAATTTGCAAGTTTGGGTGTTGTATTTGGATGATATAGAGGGGGTGCCACCTTTTGCCCACAATTTTTTTTTCTGGAAATATATATTAATCTTACTGTACTTAATAAAATAAGATAAAAACAAATTTTGGGGGAAGTGTGGCGCCACCTCTTAAAGTGCCAAAACCTGTCCCAAAATAAGAGCATTTTGGCAATTTTCTTTAAATTCTGTAATATTGCCCTATTTTATGACAGAATTCCTTGCTATACAGTGACATTAGCGATATAATTGATTTAGATTTTTAAAATATAATGAATCAAGATGATATATAAGCATTTTTAATCCACATTTTAAAAGTTTTTAATTTTCCCTATTTTAAAATTGTTATCCTAGTCCTTTAAGATTAAAAATATCATTGTTGGAAAATTAAAAGTTTATTGCAGCAAACTATTATAACGTAATCATTGTAATGATGCTGCCCTTTGAGGGACCATAATTGGAAAATAAATTATGTCTTATGTCTTATGGATTCATTTAATTTCATGGGTACCAATTTTCGTGGATTGTTGAAAAAAATACCTGTGCGTGGCTTCTTAATTTTGTAGTTCTGAAGTTTGCAAAGTAATGTCAAATTTCTATTTCCTGGGGAAACAAAATTTGTGGATCAGCCTGACCCACCAAAACAAGGAAAATTGATACCCAACGAAAAATAAGGAAACCACAGTATTTCTTTTTTAAACCTGCATAACAATTTGTTATTGCATTTTTTAATAATAAAAATAAAAGAAATAACAAGAGAATCTTTGATCTACAAACTAACAAAACATCTAACTTATAACAAATAATGTATCTAAAAATCAGAATATGTACAATTTAAAGTAATGGTATGGCACAATTCTTTATTAGATGTCTGACATATTAAAATATATAGTAAATAATAACTTAATTAAAATGTTAAATGATACTTTGTAATGATAGTTGACTTATCTTAAAAATAAGAAATAATTGATTATAAAAATGATATTCAAGGAAATTTTAAAACTAAAATATTTGAAACTGAATTAAGTTCCACATCTTCGTACTAAAACAAAATCTATGAAGCAAAAGTAAAGAAAAGTTTGTATAAAAATAAATCAAATATTAACCTGTTTTTTTCATATAATGATAAAAGAACCATATTCATGGGACATAAATATCTCATCATTATCATACTTAAACAAGAGTGGGATAACAATTTTGTTCCAACTTAAAACTAATACAAAACAAAATCACAACAACAAATGATAATCATTTAACTCAAAACATTAATTTGTATTGCTTAGAACTTAAAAACAAAGGAGAAATTTCAGACAGGTTCAACAAACATTTTTTCAGTAATTTTACACCATAGAATATCGACCTTCTTCAAAATTTTCCTTGGACTGTTTACCAGACATAGATTTGAGAGTACTTTTGATGCTTCCTAAGAGTGATGATGATGAAGCCTTTTCTGTATTTCCCCTGGCACCAGTCATGATGTTTAGTTTAGACGTGTCCCTTGATACGATATCCCCATGGTCAATGACCTCACAGTCTGACCCTCCAGAGAAGTTGCTCATAGTGTCTGAAGAGTTCATCATGAATTCCCAGTCTTCAGATATGGGATCAAATTGTATGAATGTTGATGAGGTACTAAACCTATTCTTATTTGTTTTACTAGTATTAGTTTCACGATTTGATAGAACGGAAATTGGATCAACATCTGGCTTACGTCGTCTGACAACTTGTGTTTTACTGTCCTTGTTTTCGTCTGGCAGTGTTCTTTTAGCCTGATCAATGTTTGTTATCCCCATGCGTCTTGTGTCTCGTCCACCTGTTATTATTTGTTCCATAACATCCAGCCTATTATCTGGAATCAGAGGATCAGTGTCTTTCACTGCCACACGGTATGAGGAGTTTCTGCCAGGTCCATCATAGCTGCCCAATGCCACACGATAGGAATCGGTCCTATGGGACTCAGGCCCTGATGGCAAAGAAGTACTATGACCATTCAAAGCTTTTTTCTCAGAACGACCAGGATCACTTTGATTTAACCTCGACATATGTGGTTCTACAGACACATTTGTATGCTGATTTTGATGACGCCCTGTTGATGGTGATGGCATTTTTTGATGATGTAATTGAGGGGGAGGTAATTGAGAATCCAGACTCCTCCTATTATGTGAATGGCTTGGTTTATCTCTTGGTTTGACAACATCTTTTGTAGCAGCATACAATGGATTATATCTTCCCTTTCCACCAGATGACATTTGACCTTGACTTCCATAATTAGTTGATTGCTGATTGGGAGTTTGATCATTTGCCATCATTTGATTGGTCACATTGACACGAGGAGTTGTTGATCTTCTATTTACATTGTTAAATGAAGGATAACTAGCACTTTCATTCATTGCCACTCTGTACGACCCACTACGAGCAGGATTAACCATGGCAACTCGGTAAGAGTCAGTTCTGCTGTTTGACTGTGGAGCATTTTTTGAATCATTTGAGTCATCAAGTTGATTAAGGTTTACAACAGGATGAGGCTTGTTTCCCAAAGAGTGCCTTTTTGATTCAGATCTACTTTTTGCTATTTCATGTGACATATTTGATGGAAACGATTGTGATGTGTGCATCTTACGCTGTTGGTCATGGTAAGAGACAGGTGATTCCTGAAAGTAGCTGGTCCCATTTTGATACTGCATCCCTGCTGATGATGAGTAAGGAGTAGAAGTGACAAATTGTGAGGGTTGTAACATTTCACCTGAGAAAGTACGGAAAGATTTCTGAGAATCATTGTTTGTACTGTTAAGTGAGACAGAGTTGTTCGTTGTTATGGCAACTGTTTCCATGGTACTACTTAAATTTGAATTATCAATTGTATCACTACATTTTTTAGTCATCTCAGCTAACGAGTCCACTGACGCTGTAGGAGTTAGTACTGCAGGGATGTCCATATTTGACAAGTTTGGAGAACTACAATTGCTTGTCCTACTAACCACTGTAAAGCTATCAGCCATACTCAGTTCTGAATTTATAGAATTTAAACTTCCAGTAAAGTTTGAAAAGTTTGTTGTATGAAAGTCAGAATGTGTTGTATCATTGCCTTTTTCTACATTAGTAGTCTTAGGATTTCCAGTTAATGCAAAGCTACTCTCCCTGACATTAGCACTAGAAGATATTCTATTCCCTGAGTCACTTTTTGTTAGGCCTGGTTTAACAGTAATGACTGGGTGATATTTAGTAGGTACATCCAGCTCCTGAGACCCATCAGCCATTGGAATAGATAACATGTAGCTGGAGTTAACTCCCATCTTTTCCAACTCCTCTTTGGAGGCAGTTTTTGGTTCTTCCTTTGAATCTTGTTCTGTAGGACCAAGACTGTCAAACATATTAAGAGTTGGACATTGATAGAGTGATTTATGAGGTAAAGAACTGTCACTGTTTTTCAAAATGCTGGCAAGGGTTGATTTTGTCACTTCCTTTTTCTGAGGCGAACTTCTAGGCCAAGAATTCGTATAGTCAGAGTTCTTGTCTGATTTAAGCAAAGTTTTGTTATTACTTAATTCAAAAGATGACTGATCTGAATTAATGGTAAACACAGAAATTCCATCCATAGATGATCCACTCTTCAATGTCTTATCAACCGAAAATTGCGAAAGTGAAGAATGATCATTTATAGTGGATTTATTGACATTCTGGTTTACGTCTAATTTACTGGAATCTGGACTGGGTCCTTCACTGGTGCTATCACTCTTTCCCAATAATGAGTCATCGTCACTGGTCAGGTTACACATTGATGGAATTCCATTGGCTGATATCTTGGATTTATTTTCCAGTCTTTGAAAAAACACCTCCTGATCTGTATCAGAAAATAAAGAGTCTTGACGAATTATAACACGTGGAGGAACCTCCTTTGACTTAGAACTGATATTTGAAGAAATAGAACTTGTTCGTTTTGGTGGCATTGGAGGTGTGACTTTACTCAGAGATTTGCTACTCTGAGTTTTCTTTATGGCGGCATACTTGTCCAAGTCTGGATTATGTATAACACTGTCAAAGCTACAAACACTGTGTGAGTCTTTACTATGAGACAAATCATCCTCGTCAACGAGAGTAGCACTACTTTTCCTTAGTCCACTATCATTGTGGAAAGAGGTATAGAAACCTTCCTGGTCTACTGAATATTCAGAAAATTGATCGTCCTCAAGTGTAAGTTTGTGTTCACGTCTAGAAGGAGACATCATTAAATCTAATGCTTCAATGTTTTGTTTTGTAAGTTTTGTTAATGAGTTCAATGTTTCAGCACTACTGTTGGAGACTTCGTCTCTGCCTAAAGCTCTGACTGCAAGGGACTTAATCCAAGAATCTGTGTCAAGTTTTCCTTCCTGTATAGAGGTCCCATCAGTAACTGTACTTCCTGTGTCACCAATATAGCCACCAGTCGATTCTGTACTGCCCCTGTAATGATAACGGATTGATTGAGTAATTGTCTCTTTTGGGACTGTCTTGATATTTCAGCCATAATTAGAAAATGAACAAATCTAATATATGAACAAGAATGGAATTCCAGGGTCCCCCGCCGGTGAAGCGAAAATTATCGAACACAGCTGATTTTTTAACTTGACCAAGGTATTAGTGATATAAACATTTGGTATAAATTTTATGAAAATCTGTCAACATCTGTAGGGATGAGAGTGCTTACAAGGTCTGTTTTGCAAAAAAAACCAGAGTCATTTTTATGGTCAAAGTCCCATAACTCCTACAAAAATTATCGAAAAATGCTGATAAACAATTGGTATAAATTTCATGAAAATCCTACAAAATTTGTTGCCTGGAGAGCGCTTACAAAAAGTGTGATGGACGGACGGACGGACGCCCGGCATTTCTATGTCCCCGCTCCGCGTTGCAGCGGGGGACAATAAATTTAATATATGAATAAGGGTTAAATATAAAAACAAAGAAAACAATATAAAGCAACATTGATATTTTTTTTATCAAAATCTATATTCAAGTTTACATGTATTGAGACCATTCATTCATTTTATACTTCAACATTTTTTATATATAAGTTCTTATTCTTCTAGATCTGAAACACATAAGTTTACTGTTAACCGACTATTTTTGCAGATAAATTTTCACTAAGAACAAAAATTTGCAAAAATAATTTATAGCGAATTAACCCATTTTGAGTAATGCTAAAATAAATAGCTGTTAATTTGCCCTCTAACACAAAAACCTGAAATACTTGTAGCCACGAAAATAAATTGGTTTACATTTTGCATGTACTCTTTCTTTTAATGAATCGGCATTGATGGTCAATACCTACTTAATTATGTTGGGTTTCTATAGTCTCAATACTTGTTTTGTTTTTGTTTTCTTTAAAAAAAAAAACATTTCCACACTATTTTGGTCTTGTTGTTTCACTTCAATATTTGGGGGTTTTTTTTTGCTTTTAAAAAAAAATTGTTTATAAAAATTGAATTATCCCCCTTAGTATAGAGCATTATTTTGATAAATGCATCAACCTTCATTTTTGTATCTAACATGCAATTTTTTAAGAAAGATATATTAAGATAATATTGTATCAACTAGAATATTACCCAATTACACACCTCTCATCCTCAAGTAATGGTGAACCACGACCTGAGTCCTGACCCAAGGAGATCTGTGAAGTTTTGTGTGGGATGTAGTCAGATTTAACGTTATCTGAATCCAGAGAATGGCGATTACTGTTGCTCCCACTCCAATGGCCTGAAAATAAAGCTAGATGTTATAAATATGTACTGTTTAGCAATAATTTACGAAATTGAAGATTTATAATGCAAGTTTACTATCTGTGGTTTTTTCTCTACCTTTTCAAAAATATTTTTATAATTTCATTCCTTCGATGGATCAGACAAGTGTTTAATGGTTAGGTTTTTATTGTCATTTTGATTTTTTCTGGTTGTATTTTTTATGCTCATTAAAGAAGCGTCATGTTATTACAATTTTTTGGCTAGGAACTTAGAAACAATAGTCTAATACTCATCACGTGATATAACAGAATCTTGTCAGGAACATTTTCATCTCCAAAAGCCTTTTATCTTTTAATTTTAAAATCAATTTTAAACCCCTACCAGAAGATGACTGCCTGTCCTCCCTTGATCTAGATCTGCCCTTGTTGATCTCTCGTAACTTGACAGAGCTGGTCCAATCCTTTGGTAGATATTCCCACGGAGATTCCGACCGTCTGTTCCGTCTCCTTGGCAGTGTGTTGCTCTCCGTACTGTAGAAGCTTCCTGGTCCTATGTTCTTCCTCATTTCAGCCGTTGTATTATTGAAAACACCATCTGGCATGCTTGGCATCTTTGACTGAGCCAGATTTGACCGGGTCATTTCTTCGTTAAAGTCTATGGCATCAAGGTCAAGAGATTTAGGTCTTGATCTGACCTTTTCACTGCTTGGTGACTTGCTATTTGATCCATTCACCAATATTTTGATTTTGTTGCTAATAATGCTTGATCGTTTCGTTGCTCGTGAAATACGACTGGCACATGTTCCATTGCTAGCCAGACTCAGACAACTGCCCTCCTGGGCATTAATGCTGCCAACAATAGATTGTCTTTTTTCGTTGGGTTTGTAAAGCCGAACACAGCGAGGTAGTGATTTTGATCTACGACACGGCAGAAACTTCATGATTTTACGCTCTTTCATTAACATTTCCTCTTCCTGTCTATCATCTATCTTTGCATCAATTTCATCGAGATATTTCACCATTTCTTCATCACGATTCACAGTCTCAACATTTTCATCATGATCTTCAAAAACATAATCTTTAATGTCATGGCCACATGTACTTTTACGCTTTCTCTCAAACTTTTCTATTTCTTTCATGATATCTTCTGGAACACCTGAAATACTCTTTCTTTTCTTTTTCTTTTTAGTGTCCTCACGTTCAATATGTTCCAGAGCTTGTCTGAAAGATTCCATCTGTTGGAAGCCTTTCCCAGATATATCAATTGAGACTTTTTCTGGTGGTTGGAACCTTGGCACATCATAAGGCTTTTCTGTTTCATTGTCTTTGTCCTTTTTGTCCATATACAATTCATCCAAACTGGTGATGGTCTTTGGTCTTTTCTTCAACTTTTTATATTTTTTCTCAAAAGTAAACACAGATTGCAACTGAAAAAGATACAATATTAAAATGTGTCAATGAGAAATCAACAGTTTTGGCACTGAAGGGCACTGAACAGCCAGTCTCCCCTCTGGCCTCACTTCCCATAATTTAGTATTATGATCCTAACTTGCTGTCTTCTTGATCCCAGAGTATTCCCTTGTCCCCCTGTCCTACCCCACATATTTTATGATGAATTTCCATACTCTTTATACGAGATAGGAACCAAAATATGTTTGATAATTTGTCAATGTACATCACACAGCATCCATAAATCAACAGCAATTTAAAATCTGTGTTATTTTATTTTTGATGAACATGTAGTGTAACCAACCCATGCATTCAATGTTTTTACTTAAAAATATTAAAGAAAAATAAAATAAAGTCTGTAAAAAAGAAGATAGGAAACTTATCACATGTAATAAAGAAATGTGTCTTGCAACACTGAAAGGTATGCAAGTACTATTACAGTTATTTAGAATTCTTTTTCTGTTGCATTGTACAAACAAAAACGTCAACAATGCTTTATATTTTCCTTCTGTGTTAAGAGTAAATACTTTGGTAGCTAAAGATAGGAAATACATTGAGAAATATTTGACTTAACAAAACACCTTTGAAAGATCCACCCTAAAAATCATTATAAAAAAACCATGGTCCTGGAAAAAAGATATCCTTTTCAAACCTAATAAGAACATTTTAACCATTGAAAACAGAACTTATCAAAAGATTTTTCCAAACCTATCAATATCTTTACATAATGGATAAAGTCTATCACTTTTGAAGAGCTAACATACTTGATGAATAATATATGTGAAGTTCCTCAAGATATTGTTAATCTTTTTAAAGTTGAAATTTTCCATAATATTACATAATGAGAATCAATTAAGACGAGAAAATAGGTCCTTATCTATTCCCTAACAGAGATGTCACGAGGGGGATAGACCCAGTTATCTTATATCTTATGGGGTATTCTCGAAAGTCTCTTATTATCTAATGTGAATATAAATTTTGTACTTAAAATATTTATAAAACATTCTTCCTTGTTTAAATTAAGACATAATTCTTGAAGGCCCTGTTAAAAAAGATTTAAAACATTTTTCAAGAAGAATTTGATTTTGTAATGATAGTAAACTTCAATAATGAATTTAATTAAAATGGAATAAAATAAACACTTTTAGTTATTGAAACAGGATTCATTTAAGTATTCATATGCACCATTAATTTTAAATGAGAATTTACAACTGCTATAAATACATGTGTTTTTTTATAACCCAAATTTTAATTGTTACGGTGAAGGATACAACTAGAAGATGTATATAATGATCCCATCATACCTTTCTTGGTAAATTCATATCAGGAGTCCTAACTTTGTGCTCATTCAGGACAATGGGCCATATTTGGAAAAGTCTCTCTGTACACAAGCCATCCTTCCTATACAGATCAGCACCTCTGAGTTTTCCCGCTGGCGTTGGATGTGAGGCGTGGTACCGATCTGAGATACAATGAGGTCGACTGTCTTCAGTGAACAGATTGATTTCAAAGCCATGCTTGGCAGTGTGATGGTCATCCAATCGACTGAATGCTGAAAGGTCACCAATGGCTAAAAAAGAAAATACATTTATAAATATAACTGATCCAGATAAAAATAGTGTAATGAAACAATCGTATCATGCTCCCTACCCTGGTTAGAATATGGAATATATATATACAAAAGATGCGCTTTTCCTGCAAATTGTCTATTTTCTTTAAAGGTAACCTTGATTTAGGACAGACACCATTTGCTCCTATATTTTTGTAGTCATAAAGATGTTTTTTTGCTTGCATTTTAAAATATTGGATGAACGGGAAGTATATGAGTTAAATCCCTTTACATCATATAAAATAGTACCGGTACTATATGTGTAAAGGAGGCTACATGTGAAATATCAAGTGGCTGTGATGACAGATGTAGATGCAACCACAGGGGCTTCAATTTTCATCATTACTATCAACTTTATAAAAATCGACCTGGATTTTCTCTAAGTTAATATGAATGACCAAAATTAAAGCCCCTGTGATTGCAACAAAAATTCTTGTGACGCCACAAGACACTGCAAGACAAGCAATAGTGCCAAAAGTGACTCCTAAATGTCACTTTGCAACAAGTGGCAGGCAACATAAAAATAAAATTACTAAACCAATTTGAATCAAATATATATTTTTTTCCTGAAATTTGGATAACTTTATAAGCAGCTGGATAACTAGGAGTTCAAAGGACAATAATATAAAAAAATAATAATGTACACTACAATATTGTTTTAACTATCTAAAATTCTAAATGTAATTAGATTCTACACTCAATATGTACTTTCAATATAAAACCCCTACAAAGCAATTATAAACCAAAAATATATTTCATGGAAAATCCAATTTTGCTATGAAAGACTCAATAATAACATATAGCCTTTATAAAAAGACCAATATTTCTTGATAAAATTTCCCAAAACAATTGTCCTTAAATATTTGATTTCTGTATTTTTTATCGTTTAACGAATATTAACATAATGATTTTAGCCTGTTTTACTTTGTTTCTCAGCTAAGTGCTAGTATATTGAATATTGATCATTTCTTTTGACAAAAAAGTTACAATGGGGTTAAAAATCATGATAATATACTTTAATTCTCTAATTACATATTGATCTTCATAATATATATCATTACAGATAATTTATTATGTCAAAACCAGGTGGGAGACCCTGGCACAAGGAAATGTTTGTAGCATAAAATGACTTTTTATGAACATTTAACAGGCACCATTTGACCACTTAATATATTTTATTTAAATTAATGACCTAAAACAGTGGACCACTTGTACATGTTGGAGAGTACTTTTTAGAGCCCATTTATCTTCTACAGATAAAACTGTAACAAGATCTTTTAATTTATGAAAATGAGTTATAAGATTGTACTGTTATGTGAATCGTTATGTCTTCAGTTGCTTTCATTTAAATTCATAGTTATATTAACTTCTCCTGGCTATAAATACATAAATTCTCTATTTGGCTTTAATGATATATGTTATTGAGTACATTTTTTAACCATTTAGATAATGAAAGAGCCTATTTAAGAGTAAAGAATTGACTTCATTACAATCTGCAAGGAAGGGAGGGAAGAATAACAAAATGGACTTTACAAAATAATTCTCTTAACTTGATCTTTAATACATGTATTCACTACCAAAAAAACTCACAATTTATCACCCACAGGGCACCCCAATAATAGGTCTGGTGTCCATTTATGGGGGTAATTTGTACCTATATGTTCAATAAAACATCCCATAACATAAAAAAATCATAAAATTGATACATTAATAGGTCAGACTAAGTTTATTTATTTTATGTCTAGCCCTGTATAGAACTTATTTCAAACTATTGTGTTTTTTCCAATCTTTTAAAGCAGGTTGTATTATATTCCCCCATAAAATCAATTTAACAGTAGTCTGACCACGCAACAGATGTCTGACATCTCTTTTAAAATATCCCCACGCTTTAATTATCGTGCAATTTAAATCATTTTTTCTATTTAATGCATTGACAGTCTTTGATAGAAAATTGCATCAAGATAGAAAAGCTTATGTAAACTATAGTTTGTATTTGCATGCAAAAAAGAATGTCTACCCCGTTTCGCCCAAAAAGTTCCAAGTTCAGAGGGCCAAAACTTCCTGGTAACATGCACATCTACATATAGTGTCCTCCCTATACACCAAGTTTTGTCGAATTGGTTCAGTAGTTTCAGAGGAGTTGCGCTGACAAACTTTTGCGGACTGACAGACGGACGGACAGACAAAAACAATGTTTCTCAAAAGTGGGGGGAGACATAAAAGTTAAAAAAAAAGTCGTACAGCATCTGATTCAAAACAACATGTTATTAAAGGAAAAATTACAAAAGCGTAATCCCTATAAAGTGGAGAAAAAATATTAATATTATTAAAATTGAGATGCTTTCATCTTTAGCTGTTTTACAGTAAAAATCAAGCAGTAAATTTGAGAATAATTTCCAAGAGTGATTTTTCATGGTTAAAGGGGAATAACTCTCACACAAATCTTTATCTGGTAATGAACCATAGAAAATATGCATTAGTCTTAAGAAATTTGTTTGGAATGGCAGGCTCAAGGGTGATGCAGTAGGGACCCCAAAAAATCACTGAAGTCAGCAATTATTACTTCAGGGCCCAATTAAAATTTAGAAATGCGGAGACTTTTTGGATATCTAAATGCTGAACTATGGATGTCAGATTTGAATATAAAATTTTTCTATTTGGCTTTTTTTTATTCTAGCTGCTTGGAAACCTATATCAGTTATTAGATCCTCTTAGCAATGATTTTTCCCCAGCATTACAAGTTCACATGGTCAGGTCAAGACACATTTTGACATTGAAAAGAAGCTATATTTACCATGAGTATCCAGCTCAAATACTAAGTCTATTTGACTTGTGTATACACAAATAATCCTATCTGTCAATATTAATATTCATATTGACATTAATTATGGAATATTTTAAATACTAATTAAATGTACAATATACACTTCATAATTATCAATAATATTTCAGCATATTCAAACTGAATCATGCAGAGATTTCAATTTAGGCTTCCAAAGGAAATTGATTGAACTCTTAAATACTTTTGGTCCATTGTGATAGACATTAAATAAGATTTTTATTGAATACAAAATAATTATATTGTGAAAACGATTATTTTCAATTTGTCCAGTTATCAATAATGTTTAATTAGATGTCAATATTTTTTATGCAAATAAAAATGCAATTGATGAGATATTTGTAGAGTCATGCCAGAAAATATACAAGAAAAATGTACCGGTACCATAAACTTTCAACCATTCTGCTGTCATATCATTATAAGTTCAGGATCAATATAATGTCCTTTTTTAGCTTGTTTTTTAGGTGAAATGGGATGGGTAATAAACTATCAGAAGCTAAAAATGAGTTGTGTTGCATATCAAATTGTCAATGCCTGTCTCCATTAATCAAAACTTTAATGAAAGTTTAATGTAAATTGAAAACCCACAACATAATGTACATTTACAATTTATAAGTTTGTTAAAAACACATGCCTATCATGACAACAAAACAGTTTTGTCTTCGGCACACGTCCCTTTTCAAATCTATATCGATTCAAAATAAGGCATGAAAATTAATATTCGATATTTGTGAATGTTGACGTCTGTCCAGTGCGATCAACAAGGTAAAAAACGTGGCGAATACAATCAAACTGTCGAGAATACTTGTCCACCTGCAGGTCAAACAAATGTCAAAACCACCAAAGAAACGCGTCTCCATAATAATTTCCATTATCAATCACCCAACGTGATATAAAAATATATAATAAATTTACATTTTTACCATAAAAGAGAATGTTACTCTGTGTAAAACAGATTTTCATTGATATCAAGTATTGTCTATTTTTCATTTTATACTACTTTCCACATCTGTGCTGTGCCATGAAAACAATATTTCATTTTTATGTTATTGCTTATTTAAGTATTGTTAATTCATTTGATTACTTTTGGAAAAGTAATGAAACACCTGATCTGTAACATTTTCTCTAAGTTCACATGGGACCCCAATTTTTAAATTTTTTTCTGAAAGGATAGTTACTATCAGATTCTTAAATTGTCTTATTTAAATTGGCCTAATATTTCTCCTCAAATTCAAATTATCTTATCTGAAGAATTATGACCAAATATGTACTTCCTTCTAGTAAATTATGTTTCATCAAATTCCATCTAGCAGTTTTGCATACTGACAGATGGACAAACAGACTGATTTAAGAAAGACAGTATTGCATTTATATTACAATTGTAATTGATGCAAGAGCCTGTATAATGTTGAACCCCCAGCTTTTGGCATCAAGCCCTTGGTTCAAATAATTTTGAATGACAAAAATACTTTGGTTTGAGTATTTATAATTAAGAGTAAAGTCAATTTGAAGATACTGACGGAATCTAAGTTCCGTGATGACAGTTAAGCTCATTTAATCAAAGTCAGTTAATTATTAATGATAATATGATAGGTAGATGAGCTATAAGATATTTTCATTGCTAAATAAAACTGAATCTGGAGGTCTCATGTTCCCATTTTACCTCAACAGTGAAGAACTAAAATGGCTATCAGAGCTGCTGTTAGAAACACAACCGATTTATTTTCCATGCAGGAAACCAGTTGATAATGACTTCCATTCATAATAAAATTGATCTTTTACAAAAATTATCATGGTTTGATTACCCATTCATTATGTTTTGTTATGTAATGTTAAATCAGGTGAAATAACGCCATAGATTTTCCATTACAAGAAGTTTGATAGGCAAATAATAGCAAATTGACGGGACATTTTGCTCTCAATTTTCAGTACATCCATGGCTATTTGCGTCATCAACAAACTATTTAACTAAAGCATTACCTTCAAATGGTGCTTTGTCAATGATCTTATCTCGTAAAATAAATTGGTATTGAAAAAAGTTACTCCAAGAATTAGCTTTTTTATGGCTGCTTTAGTTTGCAGTAAAAGACAAAGCAATTTTGTTTATAATTACATATTTTAATATTTTACAAACTAATGCATAAATAAATACTATTTCTTAAAATCTTTGCCCTAACGTAACTAAAAGGCACACTATATTATCAAAGTTTATTCTTCCAACCAAATATTCATGCATACCTTCAATTATTTATTATATACTAATAAAAATATTTAAACTTAATCCATATTTACATATAAGAAATATATCTGTTGAATAAGTATGACGATAAATAATGGGATAATCCCCCCTTCAAAAGACTTATTTACAGCATGAATGTGTCTAAGTTTCCAAAAATAATATCCTTATCATTCTATAGAAATACTTAGGGACAATTGAATATAATTTAAGTTGGCGGATAAGCTACCGACTCATTATTTTGATTTGTTCCTTCATAGTTTGTCTTAGGAATTAGGCCAAACTGATTTCTCAGGTTACAAATCTTATTCCCATAAAAAAATTAATGTTGGCATTGTGCAAGATGTAAAATTAGTTGCTGGTGAAGTTTCATGAAATCCAATTTCGGATTCTAAAGAAATTGGATATTTCTAAAACCTGAGCTTTAAAGTTAAAAGATAGATAAAAGCAGTTTCAGAAATTACGGTGGACCATTCTTTAACCAACCCACTGGGAAATATATTTAGGAAGTCAATCCACAACGAAACCCTTGCAGTCACAAATTTCAATGCACCCCATTCAATATTCAATTACTTTCAAGGTGCCAGAATTCTAATAAAGTAAATGAAGGTTAAAATATTACTCATACCATTGTCTTTTTTCAAACTTTTGCTTTCATGCAATGAATTTAATATGATCAGGAACACCGATTTTAATCAGCCTTGGACTACCTATGGCTCCAAAATGACACTTTTACACAATGGTAAAGGGAGGTTACTCAGTACACCAGCAGAACTTTCTGTTTTCGAAAGCTTTTGTTCTGACATACTGATTTAATCCAAGCCCATTGAAATTTTGAAATGTGTCTAAAACCGATCAAATGATTTAAGTGCAACAAAAATGAAATGAAAAGTCAATCTGAACATTTAAATCAAATATTTAAAGTCAGTGGTATGAAAATGAAAAACTGCTACATATCAATTATTTTACTTTAATTACAGGGTAACATCATGTGCCATCTTAATTTATCTAAGTCAAATAAACACAATATGCATGGATTTTGATTAAAATTTAAAACCATTAACCTTAGACTTAAAAACTCATTTAAAGTCTCCATGGAAACCATTAAAATCAAATAAAACATTTAAATCCAAGATCAAATCTAAAGCCGTAATTCAGATAAAGATTCAATTGTGATTTGTCTAGGTTGATATTTATTGAGTTATCGACTGGGCCAAGCAATTTACAATTTGGTGACACAAAATTGTGGGGGGTTGTGGATCAATTTGATAGTAATCAAACCACCAAATTTAAGGGTTATAAAAAATAAAACAAAACGACAAAACAAAAGTTTCAAGTTTTTCACATTTGCCAATGGCTTTTTAAGCCCACATGAAAAAAGCTATGAACAAAATATTTAAGCTTAAATCACTCTTGGCAAATGGGCTGTATGCTACAATAACTCCCTCTTTAATTGTTTGGTTCAGGGTGGCTAAATTTTCCTTTGTATAGCTTCATGTTGAATAAGAGTCATTCACTCTGACAAAGGACAAAATTTGCTTAGAAAACTCAACAGCCCGACTTTAACCTGCAATCATCTTCATATGGCTGTAACCTGGTATATTTGGAGTTTTTTAATTTCATCAATAATACACAATTTTCAACAAAATTAATTTTATCTCAGACATCTCATTTTTGACTTTAAATCAGCCATTTCTTTAAACTTAAAATGAAACTGATACAATCTTGTCAAAACTTTCATTCAACAACACTATTAGTTTTTATACCTTTATATTGTAAGACTTCGATGAATCACCCAAATGAAGCCATTAAAATAAGTTTTATTCTTCCCATTTAACTTCTATTTTTCATGTCTGAGTGGCGGAATTCAAATACTGACATTTGTTGTGGGAAAGAAATCAAATTTAAGCCATTATGGCTGATTTAAACATTTCTATCTATATTTTTCAGCAAGATTGTGATACATCAGTAACACGAACATGACTTGTCCCCATCAAAAACACCTGTAAAAGGTGATGAAACTTTCCGTGTGGAATAAATATTGCTTTTGTGAGAAATTGATACCGGGTCTTAATGCTTTTTTCAATGAATAGGGAAAGTTTTAATAAAAATCTCTGATTTCATGTGTCGAATATAAATTAAACAAGGATATCGGTGTTTGACTAAACAGGGACAATATAAATTGTGATCAGGACGCTGTTATTACACCTATATAACAAATCAATCTACATTTTAACAAGAAAAGAATGATGTTTAACAACTAAGAAAAAAAGTTACAATCTAATGAATTTATTTAACAGCATAATGTCATACTACTAGGATTTGGTGATGGCTTTGGCATGACTCCTTTGAGAAACCCATCCATAAACAAGTACAGAACTATAGGACACCAGAAGGTTTCAAAGGGATTGGGGCCTGAGTCAAAAATAACTGAACTAAAATGGAGAGTGAGTGTTACGAGATAGAAATAAAATACATCTGAATTTGATATTTGGAAAAGCTGAAAAGATTGCTTAGTAAGACAATTAAGAAGGATCTTTGTGCCCATGGGCATACAAAAGACAATAATGTCATATTTATTACCACCCATAAAAAGCATATCAAAATTAGACGCAATTCAACCATTTTGCTGTGACAGAGTCAGTGGACTTCGTCAAGTGCAGCATTATCAAACAAGAATCTACTGACTATAATTCAAAAGTTTTAATACAACCATCTCAAAGAACTTAAAGAAACACTGAGATATGAGTATCATACAGTACATTTGAAACAACTAGTTCCAGGCAATGTCTATTGTTAAAACACATAATGACAGAAATAAAGACATAGACTTGCAAATCCAGTTGATGTTGTTGTCCTTTTTCTTTTCATTTTAATGTTGATAGAGACAACCCAGCATACCAAGAGGTATTCTCATCTGGATTTCTGATGAACCCAAAGAAACCAGTGTTGGTTCACTTTTCCGTTTAACATAATGACAGAATTCAATGAACCAATATAGGACTGAGTCACATTGCTTCACTGTATAAATTCAGATATTATCAACACTATTTCAGACAAACTTGACATCCAGTTTATCTAAAGATATCAGACACATACCCCGAATAAAGAATGCACTTCTAATTATAGAACAAACAAATTAAAAGAGTATTTCTACCCAACTATCCCTGTCTTTATTTGATGTTGGCTTATATTAATGACACTTGGATTGTAGTGACCAAACTATGAACAGGGAAAAATACAAACAAAACTAACGTCAGATAAAACACATGCTGACAAAATATCAGTCCATAGTCGGAACAGATAAATCCACTCAAACTAGAGATAACAAATTTTGACATGCTTGTTTGCTTAGTAATATTGTTTGGGCAAAAATCAATGGAAAAATATATCTTTCTTCATTAAAAAAAATGTTTTTAATAAATTTTACATGCAAGAGAAATCTTTGGCAGGAAGTCCATTCTAAATTTTTCAAAATCTTGGAAATCAGTTTTGATTAAAATAAAAGAAGGCCACAGGATATTTTCTCTTCCCCTGCGAAACGTGACCATGGTTGACCGTGCTTCAACCATGGTCATTTTATGAACCATGGTCAACCATGCATGGTCAAAGCAAGGTCAACCGTGGTTGACCATGGTAAAAAATTGGGGTAAACCATGGTTGACAGTGCTTCAACCATGGTCACACACATTTAGCAGGGGTCATAAAAGGGCATTGAGTTCTTCTTCTAAAGATGAATTGACTGTCTTTCTTCAGAATTGCATCAGTACCTCTCAATTTTTATGTTGCAGCCAAAACAAAGGTCTTAGTATCAGATTCTCAAGAGCAGCTAGCACTGACTGGCTGGATGACCAATGGCAGTCATAGCATTGTCTTTATAGTAGCTACAGACAGCTGGGATATTCCCCTATCATAGTCACGATTATTACCCATCAGTCAGACCCTTAGTATAACTAATATTAAAATATAGATATTATCATAGCATTTAATCATTTGGATGTTCAATGAAAGGAATTTAAGATCTTACATGTAGTACTCAAGTTATTCAAATTCATATAATTGGTTAAGATGTAAAGAAGTAAGTTCTTACTCAAAAGAGACTGAGAATTTGAACCCCTCTACAGAATGACAGATAAATCTATTACATTTTAAAACTTCTTGTCAATCTTCAAATGCAAATGAATAATTTTGGGGCAAATTTTCATTTAAATTTATGTATGATCATGACCCTGATCGATATAATCATTCAGATTTTTTATGCCACGATTAATAATGTAAGAGTCACTGCATAATATCATAGAAGACAGAAAGGTGTTGCGCCCATTTTTAATAACATGTTCAATTTATAACATTGATGTGTTATTCATTCATAACACTAATAATAAACTAATAATAAGTTTGACAGCCAATGTTATATGTGAACATATCCAGGAGGAAATTCAATAAATGGCTCAACTGTGCTCTCATTTATTATAAGGTGTTGCCAGTCCACTATAATGAAGATTTGTTGTTGTTTGCTTTCATGTTCAGAGGTCATACTTTTGGTCAATATAGGAATATATCAATAGATACATGAGATAGAAGAGGGAACAATAATTTTGACAGTCACATGCAAGAAAAGGGAAGGAATACAATTGTCTGGTACAAAATCTGATAATCTAGGATCCAACATTTCTTTTTTGAATAAATAAATGTACATGTAGAATCTCCAATAAAGCACTCAATGTCACAACAACCAAAAATTCCTCTTTTTGTTGCTGAAAAACCAAATCCAACTTTAAAACATGGGAGATAACTCAAGAAATCGCAATGAAAAAATCTTTCAAAATAGAAACTAAATTGTACTATTCCCCAGACAATTATAGATTGCTTTACTTATCAAAACAATAAATCACTAGATACACACAAAACTTCCCTGTCCATAAAAGCACAATTCTAAACAAACAGAAACCAGTAATTACAACAATCCTAGTAATGTGTATTGCGTGACAAAGTGTAACAAATTTCTGCTCCAGAAACACGGCATTAAAACGATACGACCACAAACAGGAAAATAGTGTTTTTGTCGGCTGACAGGTGAAAAATTGTAAAGTAATATTTCAACCTAAAATAACATAATAGAATAAAACTAGATAATGTGTCTATGAGCCACAGGATGGCCCTCCCGTTCTTGAAATATCATTGACCCTCAATGTGTATTACCTGGGATATGGACCTTTACCAAGAAATTGATCAAAGTGTTCATGTGTAAAATATAGGTCACAGTGACCTTATTTCTGATGGGTGGTGCCATGTACCAAGACTCATCAAGAAGTGAAATATTATTGACCCCTAACATGTAGTATTCAAGATATGGACCTTAACCAAGAACTTAACCAAAGTCATTCATGCGTAAAATATAGGTCACAGTGACCTCATTTCTAGTGGATGGTGTCACTTTACCCAAGACACATCTAGTGGTGAAATATCATTGACCCCCAACATCTAGTATCCAAGTTATGGACCTTAACCCAAGAACTTAACCGAAGTCGTTCATGCATAAAATATAGATCACAGTGACCTATTTTTTATTGGGTGGTGTCATGTTACCCAAGACACATCTAGTGGTGAAATACCATTGACCATCAACATGTAGTATCTGAGATATGGACCTTAACCAAGAAATTAACCAAGTTCATTCATGCGTAAAATATAGGTCACAGTGACCTAATTCCTAGTGGGTGGTGTCACCTTACCTAAGACACATCTAGTAGTGAAATATCATTGACCCCCAACATCTAGTATCCTAGTTATGGACCTTAACCAAGAACTTAACCGAAGTCATTCATGCGTAAAATATAGGTCACAGTGACCTAATTTCTAGTGGGTGGTGTCACCTTACCTAAGACACATCTAGTAGTGAAATATCATTGACCCCCAACATCTAGTATCCAAGTTATGGACCTTAACCAAGAACTTAACCGAAGTCGTTCATGCATAAAATATAGGTCACAGTGACCTAATTTCTAGTGGGTGGTGTAGCCCTACCCAAGACCCATCTGGTGGTGAAATATCGTTGACCCCCAACATCTAGTATCCGAGTAATGGACCTTAACCAAGAACTTAACCAAAGTGTTACGGACGGACGTACGGACGTACGGACGGACGGACGGACAAGGGTAAAACTATATGTCCGATCCACATACGTGGTCGGGCCATAAAAAGGCCTATATTTGTACCATATTTAATTGTACTCTGCTAAGCCGAATAACTTGAAGGTGGTAATGGTTTATAGCTATGATAGATCTTATCCTTTACATGTTTTTAAAAAGTTATGTTGTGACAGTTAGGGTTACTTGTTTTTGTGAATTTATTTAAATGATATGCATGGAACATGATATAAACACAGTTTTTGGCTTTATGGTATGACCTCATCACGAAACTTTCTTCTTCAAATTGACAGTAAACAAACCAAAAGAGGTATTTAACGTCAAAGAAAAATTGAACATTGCCAATATCAAACTTTAATATGCCACTTGTTTCTATTTAATGGTTTTAATGAATGAATATACTTTTTAAAAGGAGAAAAAATTGGCAAAATAAGATTTAGGATGATTTATTAGCAAGAACAAAAATTGAGTCTTAAAACAACAGTTGATCAAGTTAGCACATATTTGTTGAAATTGCATATTTTTTGCTGCAGCAGGGTCATGATAAACGATGATGACAGTGGTATAATGGTTTGTAAGAAATCAGTACAAATGCAAGTTTTAACGGAAGGTGTGACAAAACTGCAGACAGACGGACAGACTGAATAGTTATTATGTCCCACTGATCTCTTGTTCACAGGCCATAAAAATATGGACAGAATGCATTCTCTTATGAAAGTAAAAATTCCCTCTAAGATCATTTAAGACACATTAAATTCATTAAAGTGATGACTGATAAAAGAAGCAAAGAGGCACCAATGGGGCATTCAAGTGTCAAAAGTCCGAAAGGGCATTTAAGGCGAAACCGAACAAAAATAGCACAAAGAAACACAAAACACAAATTCAACCGAACGGAATGCGAACTCAAGTAGTGACAAGAGTGAACTCAGGTGCTCAGGAAGAGTAAGCAGTTCCTGACTGCTATAGCACACCCGTCGTGTTGCTTATTTCCAATTCAGTGTGTCAAATCTGGTAAAGGAAGACAAAACAAAGTTATATGATAGGTAAATTGTCAAAGAGCTTTGTTAAAGTCTTCCTAGAGAGTCAATTTCCAGATGTAGATCTAAATATGAAGCAGACTTCCTAGAATCTGTTGTGTCCTTTATCTCAAGCTCCTGGGGATATATGAGATGATTCATGTTTGTTGGGTGCATGTTTCTTGTTCAATCACTCAAGCTCTAAGGTATAAAAAATATTGTTGCCTATCCTTGACGGCTTAAGTCTCTAAAGGGACAAAAGGCAAAGTGTCTGTTTAATTTCCTTATTTTTACAAATAACATGTCCCTTATAGAATACTAAATAAGACAAAGATATCAGTCAAATAAGACAGATTATTCACACAATGTAAACTTTTTATTTGTGATAATTCATTTTCATTCATCATGTTCCGTGTATATTTACACAGGAAATGTCATAAGAATAACGAGGGCCGGAAATTCAGATTTGTAACGGTCCTCTTCAGCCATGTTTCATTTACTTTTTACCTTGACAAATATTCAGGTATAACACTTATAAAACTAAGACCCGATTTGTTTTCCTTTTTCACACCTTAATCTAAGATCATGAGACCAGATTTAAAAATTTCTACTCAAGATAAAAAATTTCAGCAAACAAGCACTCAAAGAAATTCAACAATGTTGAATAAAAGTCTTGTACAGGTGTCGCTTGATTTTAATCGATGACCCTGTCAATATATTCAATGACCTAAATTATGGCTTGCTTTATTTGTTAATCATGATAGTATCAGTCGGTCACATCTTGTATCAGGAATAATCAAGAGCCATAACTCTGATTAAATATTTACTTAAGCTCAAGTTTCTGGTAAATAAAGAGCAAATAAAATGTTCACTGGTACTTCATTCAATTTTGTTAACTTTTAAGTTTTCTGAACATGAAATTTTGAGGAAAAAAATATTTGAACAACTATAAATATCAAACATTTACAAAAATACTTTGTTGTAATTTCTGTAAGTGTTTAAGCATGACAATTGATATTCAAATTGAATACATATAGAATTTGATTTAAAATTACATCACCATGGTTACATTATGGTCCTGCAGTAATCCCAGCTATTCCACCAATATTTCTGGTTCTATTTTATTTTATTATCTTTTTACTGAAAGCCGGCTTTTTAAATCATGTTATTCTCCTGGACGTAAAATTGTTTCATCTTATAAATTAAATGAAGATAGGCTGATTTTCCTTGGCCATAAAATTATTTCAATCCATCATTACTGATCTTCCTAATAGAACTTCGGTCTGTTGATCCGTTGATGAAACTTATTATTTCAGATTAATTTCCCATCAAAACCCACTTAGTTTTCCTGTCTTTAACAAAATGCATGATTGCATCATGACTTTGATGCGTTCAAGGGGTATAACTCCATTATATTTCCTAAAGATGTCTGAGATTAAAATGCACTTATGTAGGTTTTATGACAAGTACAGGTTATTAAGTCATCCTTAGTAAGATAGTAAAGGGGATTAAGACTAAGACAGTACTCTTATATATCAACTTAAGAGTACATCATGTATGAGTTGGGCTTTAAGTTAAAGATGTAAATATAAAAAGAGCTACAAATCAGACGTTCTTGATTCTTGCGTACATTTGGTACAGTACATGTGCATCTTAAAAGAAATAACCAAGGGCCATGTAGTGAATAACTTTTAGAATTTCCAATTAAGATTTAAGGAAGCTCTTTTAAGAACATGGAATTAAACTCGATAATGTGTTGCTTTTACTAATCTTAAAGCCTTAATGAATTCTACTAATACTGCATTAAATTGATATTGAATGAATAAATAATTTATTTATGAACTAACAACAATGGGTTCTATGGAGAAGTAATTACATTTTTATGGCTGTATTGAGAATTCTGTTGGTGGTACAATAAATACATTTTATCATATTGTTTGGGCTTTCAGAATAATATGAGGGCCTAAGCATTGATCAATGATAGTTTTCAACAATGAAAATATTAAAATCTTGCAATACACGGTAGGTCCCGTGTCCGGCGACAGGATTGTTTTTTCGAGAGGAATTGTCCAGTTTTTTCGAGAGAGGTCCAGGTTTTTTCGCCTGTCCGTTTACTAAAAAATGCTTAAATTCTCAATTGTAAGTGAAACAAAACAAAAAAGAGGAATAAAAGTATTCAAAATGTTCAAATTATTACTTTTCTTCCACAAAAGTCCGTAAAGAAGCATCAGTTAATGATTTATTAAAATTGACCAGGTTTTTTCGAGAGGCACAACAACTTGTCCGGTTTTTTCGAGAGATGTCCTGGTTTTTTGAAAATTTTGACTAGAGAGAGGAACTGGGTTTTGTGGAAACTATACGACTTAAATGGAAACTAATATCCCTCCTACTCAAAAAACATACATGTAAACACATTACATGCAAAATATTAAGTTTGTTACTAACTTTAAAGCATAAGTATACTGCCCAAATGCATTATCTGACTTATCTTTGAAGACTAAATTAGTATTTTGACAAAATTAGTTTAATGGTACATTTGTGACTTTCTTGACGTGCTTTAATAAATTACCGGTTTCAAAAAGAGTGATTGTTACGGTGGGCAAATTTTTGAAAGGTAACTGCAATCTTGTTTTTGTGCCTTTTCAAGTCTTTGAAACTATAAAATCTACATGTATGTCAGAAACAAATAAATACAAAAAGAGCATATTCCACTGGTGCATTCTGTTATTTCAAGAGTTTAAGGGCGTTTTGGAATATGGGATATATACATATTTATTCCTGGAATACGGGATATTTGAGGCAAAACAAACGGGGATATAGAATATTTAAATCTATTCTATTTACAGGGATATAGGATAAGAAAAAATCTCTATTTTGGATACGGAATATTTGATAAAAACATTAGGGAATAGAGATATTGGAACCCCTTAACGTATACATATGTATGTAAAGATACAAAAACTTAAATAGCATTTGAATCTCATACTCTTATGTTTGTTTTATGTCCAGTCGACACTATTTCAGTCATAATCAGCAGGACAAGAGCTAATTGAAACACCAAAATGAATTCTGTAGACCCACCCAGGACACAGACCCATGTATGTCATTCGAAAGACCCATGCACGACCACAAACCAGAAGTAAAACGAACCAACGCACAAGATAGCCCTATGTACCGTTAACGCACCATAGGCCAATGCATCCAGAAAGTGACGAAATCCTCCCTCAAAAGTTTTGCCCAATTTGGAACCCTTCCATATGGTGACTGACAATGGAGAACCCTTACCCGAAATGAGGTCATACTAGATGGAACATCTACCTGTGTGGGATATGGTCAACTCATAACCAGTTTCACATAACCATCCTTTATCTGGCGAAAATAGAATGCTGAATCCTGTTTGAACCTATACTCACTGAGAGAGAGAAGCGGGGTTGGAGTGGGAAACAAAGGATCTGTAAATTTTGAAGATCACTGGAAAAGGGAAGAGGTGGGTAGGTGGGGAAAATTTAGCCTGTGACGGTGCACAATGGGATATTTTACATGCATGAACCTTGGAACTCTCCACGCACGTTGGTCCAATATGGTTTACGGTCAAGTTTCCGCATTAGTATAGCCAGATAAACCGGCATTTATTATGACAGGGCTGCCCCATTCAACCACCTGTGGCACACATCCCAGTCGCTTTGTGTGCTAAGTGGCCTGGAAAGATGACAGGTTTCTTAGCACTCTTTAGTGGACTTTTACCGACAAGCTTAGCGCTGCTGCTAACCTATTCACCTTCCGGGTCCCGCACGGGAGCATACTCTTATGAAGTTTTTTGTTGAAACTATAATATATACAACAAGTCGAAGCAGCCACGCTGCATATCCCCGCACTACTCTGGTGTTTGATAGTATAAGGGCAAATGATTTAAAGAAAAAAACTATGACTATAATGAGCATTACTAGTACTATAAAATGTATATGTATTAAAATGAGACTTTTCCCTGGTAGTAGGAGTGATAGTAATGTAAAGAATTATGCATGACAAAGGAAAAATGTGCTCTTAGGCTACCTATGCAGCCCAGCCCCTAAGGGCATTATCAAAATTCCAAAACCTTCAGCAGAATCTACATCCATAGTGCAACTACTGAGCCAAGTTTCAGTTCGGTATTCCAAATAACCTGGGAGGAGTTGCTTGACAAAGGAACAATGTGCCCTTAGGCTACCTATGCAGCCCAGCCCCTAGGGGCATTATCAAAATTCTGAAACCTTTGGCAGAATTTACATCTATAGTGCAACTACTGAGCCAAGTTTCAGTTCTGTATTCCAAATAACCTAGGAGGAGTTGCACGACGAAGGAATAATGTGCCCTTAGGCTACCTATGCAGTCCAGCCCTTAGGGGCCATATCAAAATTCCGAAACCTTCGGCACAGTCCCCACCCACAATGCAATCAATGACCCAAGTTTCATCTTTCTACTCCCTGTGGTTACTGAGATTATCCTGGACATTAACGCCATGTACGTACGTACGTAAATCCGTACATCGAACAGCAAAATATTATCCCCGCGCTTTCGCTAGCGCGGGGATAATAAAGAATAAATACATATGTGTAAAAATTAAGACGTACTGAAAGGGCAATCGAGTCTTATATAATCCTGGATAAAACAGCAGACATGAAAGAAGACGACTCTATGATACAAACAAACACATCCAAGAAACAACTACAAGTCAAGTTAAAAGAAGGTAGCCCAGAAACTGTAAGCATTTTCTGCTTGTCGCAACACAAATATTTTGTTTCCAGTCAATTATTCAAGGAGGCTATTTTCAATTTATAACAGTTGGTATTTATGCTTAGACAATAGATTAATGGGTTCTGGTTGTAGGCGTCAATTATATGTGCCCGCCGTTTATATAGGCTATATAAGGTTGAATTCTTGACTTTAACTGACGTATTCTTGTCCAAAACCCTTGAAATGATAGTACCGTATTCTTATTTGTTAAACAACATACAATGTCTTTTAAAATATGATTTAACAGGTAAACAACACGCACAACTTGTCTTTCTAAAGTATGAAAAAACCTGGACCTCTCTTGCAAAAACCTGGACGCCTCTTGAAAAAACCTGGACATGTATTTTATTTTAATTTAAAAATATGTAAGACGCAACTTTTTGGCATCAATGTTCAGGATGCCATAATATAACAGTGATGTTCACTTATAATGGTAAGCAATCTCGTTCAATATAGTTGTCTTTTAAGGGGCGAAAAATGCAAAAAGGTAAAAATTCAAAAAACAGCCCACAATTTTATTTAGGAATCACATTTTTTTAATAGGAATTGGTGTTGTTATACAATATGATAATACTACAAATATGCCTACCCGTTGGTAGCATTTTTTCTTTCAGCTAAAAATCCCTAAATATCACCAGAGTTTGCATTTTATAATAATTGGGTTAAATATATTTGTGAAGTATTCATTTAATTTACAATTAAATATAGAATATAAATTCTCGTTCCGAGTGTTCTCATCGCAAATAAAAAATTCCGAGTGATTCCGAAATACACCACTTCCGGTTACGTCACCACTCAGAAATACCTGAAATCACAGGTAAGTGAAATCAGTTTAAATTTTTGCGTTCATGCGAACGGTTCTCATCAAAACTTAAGCTTTCTTAGTTAATTTTGATAACTTTGATAAATTTAATATCGTTCTTCAAGTTTATTTACTTGTGTCAACGTTTAACTTTGTTAAAATGGACGGGGATTCCGATTCTGCACGAGATTCTTGCTCGGAAACGCCATTTTCAAATCCAATGTCAAATTCTGGCACATCGCATTTGACAACAGTTGTAAGTGAAAAAGACACGTCTCAGTGTTCTAGAACTTCCAATCGTGTAAGTAAAGTTAAACCTAAAACAAAACGTATGTCAAAAACAGCAGCACTACAGGCTGAGGTTGACGAAAAGATAAAAACCTTGGAGGACAATATGAATGCTCAATTTGAAAGGTTTTTTAATTTATTAACTGCACAAAATAATCAGAACAAGGAGAGTTTAGCTCTGCCTATATCTGATAGTGCTAGAGTGGTAAACGTCCCAACAGGGGAGCGTAGGCCAATTTTAAGTTTAGACCCAAATTTGGATCAAGATTTAGGATCGCCAAGGGTACAAACTAGAGATTTTGATGTCAGATCAGAAATGTCTCTTAGTGTTAATGAACATGAACGTCGAGAGTTTGACACCAGGTCAGATAATGACGATATGAATGACAGTGTGGTTGGAATAAGTCCAGTACACAGAGACACTGTAGATTATAGCAATAATGTTTCTAATAATCGCTCAGAGAGGTTTTTGAAACATGTGCATGTACAAAATGTAAGTCAGAATGTACAAAATGATGATGTGCAATTGGCTGAAGTTGAAGTTGACAAATCTGAGGTTGGTAAAGCTAGACGAAATGATTTGTCTAAAGTGTTTAAAGAGGACATTGCTAAACAAAAGAGTAGCACAGGTTTAATTCTAGATCAAGCTCAAGTTGATATTTTAGAGAATTCCTGGAGAAGTAAAAATCCAGAGCGCATAACTTCATTTAAAGAGGAGTACAAGAATGTATTTCCTATTCATGATAGTGCGGTAGACTTTCTAAAGGTTCCAACGTTAGATGACATTCTAGAACCAATGCTAAGCAAGACCCATGGACAGAAAGCTGTCAAATCTTGGGGTACGCAGCGTCATTTAGTTTCTCAACCATATAAGCAAATAGAAAGATTAGGCTTTCAAACTCAAATTGCTGCCAGAATGAACATTATTTCGATTTTGTATATTCAGCAAACTTTAGGCTCATTAATGAAATCTCTTAGTGAGGATGATATTGATAAAGAAACTGTATGTCAAACGGTAAAAGATGTTTTCGCCATGACTACTAAGTCGCTAGATCAAGCGGGTCGTACAGGTGCTTTCGCTCATCTTATTCGGCGCAAGGCTGCTAGCCAAGACTGTGGTTTAGCTACTATTAAAGATGTTGATAATAAATGTCATTATCTTCCTTTAACAGATGATGGTCTCTTTGGTCAAGGCTTAGAGAAATGTCTTGAAAAGAGAAAAGAGCAGAAGGATCAGTTAACTGATTTATTGCCAGAATTTGTTCAAGCATCTCAGGCTAAGAAGAGAAAATATGATTCTTCTGCTGAGGTAAGACTTTCAGTGTCTAACGCCAAGAATGCTAAGATGACTGACAAACCTAAGAGTACATCCTGGTCTACAGGTGGTGCTACAGGATATGGTCAGAAAGGGTCTCAGGAGAAAAGTGGCAGTTTTCCCAGAAGAGACAACACTAACAAGTCCTTTCAGAACAAGAAAGAAGGGAAAAGTGGCAGTCAAGGTTCTTGGGGGTTTCGGATCCCTAAGAAAAGCAGTTGACTCAGAAGTAAGTACAATTTCTTTGTGTCCAGAAATTCCTGTTGGGGGTCGTCTGACAAAATTTCTTCAAAATTGGGAAAAAATAACCACAAATCAGTGGATAATTTCAATAGTTCGGGACGGTTACAAACTGGAATTTCTAGAGAAACCATGTTGGACGGGAATGAAAACAACAGTGGTTTCTCGAGCGAATCAAAATCTTTTTATGCAAGAAATAGAAAATCTTTTGGCAAAAGATGTCATAGAAAAAGTCAATTTACCAAATGCAGTACAAGGTTTTTACAGTACATTATTCCTAGTCCCAAAGAAAAACGGGAAAATGAGAATGGTCACAAACCTAAAGCCTCTAAACAGTTATTTAAAGAAAATACATTTCAAGATGGACACAATGAGCAAAGTATTAGGTCTAGTAAAACCAAAAGATTGGGCAATTTCGCTAGATCTGTCAGATGCATATCTCCATGTTCCAATATATCCAAATCATCGAAAATACATGAGATTTCGAATACAAAATCAAAGCTACCAGTGGAAAGCAATGTGTTTTGGTCCAACATTTGCTCCACGAATCTTTACAAAACTAGTGTCTGTAATAGCAGCTTATTTAAGAACTCAAAATATCAGACTGGTAGTGTATCTCGACGATTGGTTGATTGTCAATCAGGACAAAAACCAATTAGTTCAGGATCGACAAAAATGCATCAATCTCTTGGTTTCACTAGGGTTGATAATAAATCAAGAAAAGTCAAGTTTAGTACCAACTCAGACAATAACATATCTGGGCGGGGTATTTCATTTAGACAAAGGAATTGTACATCCTACATTGGAAAGGATACAAAAGCTTCAAGAGTTAATTCAGAAAATGTTTTTAGGTCAGTCAACAGCCTTAGATTTTCTGAAAGTGTTGGGTGTAATGGCCTCATGTGTAGAGTTAGTCCAGAATGCTCGTTTACAAATGAGACCGATTCAATTACACCTGTTACATTTTTGGAGTCCGGCAAGCAAAGATATGACAATACAAATTCCATTTACACAACATCTAAAATCTCATCTTTTGTGGTGGAAAAATTCAGTCAACATGCTGAAAGGCCGGTCTTTAGTATTTCCCAAGGTCGACATTACGGTCACGACCGATGCTTCGATGAAAGGTTTTGGGGGTTATATTGGGACCCAAATTTTTCAAGGGGAATGGAACAATGTCGAGAAAAATTTGCACATAAATTGTCTGGAAATGAAGGCTGTCATATTGACAATAAAACATTTTCTGAATCAACTGAAAAACAAAGTAGTATTGATCAGAAGCGACAATACAAGTGTAGTTCAGTATATCAACCGCCAAGGGGGTACAAGATCTCCAAAGCTTTGTCTTCTGACTTGGGAACTGTGGCAAATGGCTATAGAGAATGGGATGTTTTTGAAGGCAGCCCACATAATAGGCAAGAAAAACATATTAGCCGATCAATTGAGTCGAATCAAAATTCGCCCAACAGAATGGATGTTGAACAAGAAAATAGTCAATCAAATTTTTCAACATTTTGGGAAACCTCAGATAGATCTGTTTGCTTCTCCTCAGAACAAACAGATTCCAATATTTTGTACTTGGACTCCAGATCCAAATGCACTAGCTCTGGATGCCCTTTCAATTTCTTGGGAGAACATGTATGCTTATGTGTTCCCTCCAATATGTCTGATTCAGAAGGTCTTAAAGTATATGAGGCAATACCGCTGTCAGATACTTTTGATAGCTCCTCAATGGTCCAGGAGAATTTGGTATCCAGAGATTCTGGAAATGTTGATAGCTCCTCCCTTGAAACTTCCAATATTGAACAATCTGTTGAGTCAACCAAACACTCAGATTTATCATCCAGATCCACAAATGTTGGATCTAAATGCTTGGCTTCTATCAACAAGTCATTCGAAGCAGAAGGGTTTTCAGGCCCAGCTAGAGAGTTGCTCACAGCTTCTTGGAGAGGGGGGACACAGAAAGATTATTCCTCAAAATTTGAGAAATACTCTAGCTGGTGTGATTCAAAACAAATTGATCCCTATTCAGCAACTTTGAGTGAAATAGCTGATTTTTTGGCATATTTGTATCAGTCAGGGTTACAATATAGAACTATATCTGGGTATAGATCAATGTTGTCAGCTGTTTTACCTCCTATTCAAAATTGTCCAGTGGGCCAGCATCCACATATTTCCAGGTTGATCAAAGGTGTATTTCAATCTAGACCACCTAAAGTAAAACTATTACCAGAATGGGATTTAGAGGTTGTTTTGAAAGCCTTAGAAGGTTTACCATTTGAACCTTTGGATGAAGCTTCTTTGAAATTTGTTACGTTGAAAACAGTTTTTCTGATCGCAATTACAACGTTTAGGAGATGCAGTGATCTGCAGAGTCTCCGAATAGATAAGGAATCCATGAAAGTACAAGATAAAGGGGTTACTTTCATAAGACATGGTTTATCCAAACAAGATAGGCAAAATCATTTTGGTACAAAGATACATGTACCTTGTTTTAAAGACAGAATGCTCTTAGATCCAAAAAGGTGTTTACAAATCTATTTAGATTTGACAAAAGATGCTAGACAACAGCTAGGGGCATTAGATAAGGTTAAATTGTTTCTGTCCATTAAAGAACCTCATAAACCTGTAAAGACAGTTACAATTTCAAGTTGGATAGTTAAAACTATAAAAGCAGCTTATGCAGATGACAATTTAAAGGTTAGAGCTCATTCTACTAGAGCAATTGCTCCTACTTGGGCTTTATACAAAGGTGCATCCATGAAATCGATTATTGAAGCGGCAGATTGGGCTTCTGAATCAACATTTGTTAAGTATTACTTGAGGGATTTAGATTCCGATACAGTATTACAATAATATTGTTTATGTATTTTGCAGAACAGTGATTAATGCAGTTGTACATAGAATTTTTGCTGTAAATAGATGTTAATGTTGAAGTTCAGACGTTATTGACGTTATTGGTGATGGTTTTTAGACTTTGCTATGTATGACAGAAATCTATTTGTACGCCACCTACAGTTGATACTTTGGAATCAGTTAACACTGTAAGTATTCTATATTTAATTGTAAATTAAATGAATACTTCACAAATATATTTAACCCAATTATTATAAAATAGAAATTTTTGAATTTCAAGAAGATATTTTATATAATTGAAAGGTTAAATATATTTGTGAAGAACCCACCACCACCCCTGTATAAATTTCATGTCAAGAGTGTTTTTTTATTATGAACGCTCATTTAAACTGATTTCACTTACCTGTGATTTCAGGTATTTCTGAGTGGTGACGTAACCGGAAGTGGTGTATTTCGGAATCACTCGGAATTTTTTATTTGCGATGAGAACACTCGGAACGAGAATTTATATTCTATATTTAATTGTAAATTAAATGAATACTTCACAAATATATTTAACCTTTCAATTATATAAAATATCTTCTTGAAATTCAAAAATTTCTATTTTTATTGATTATTCTCTTGAAAAAACCAGGACAATTGTAAATCCCTCTCGAAAAAACAATCCTGTCGCCGGACACGGGACCTACCGTGAATAGGTTTGAAGATTTAAGCTAGAATGGAAGTTTTTTAGGCATGCCTTGATTCTTCAGAAACTCATGTCAGGTTACATGGGACATGTGTTTCTCAGAAGATCTAGAAAATTAAGAAGTAAGGCTCACTGTGGATACCCCTGATTCATAAATTGGGAAATATCTCCCCTAATTTCATAATACCATAAAAACACAAAATTATTTTCAAACCTTCACTGTCCTTGGTCAGGACTTAAATAGAACAATGAAGACCTCAAATGGCAATCATTTAAAACTTATCAAAACCAGAACATCATTTCAAACAACATAGAAAAGCAACAGACCTCAAAATAAAGCACAAAGACAAACTTTAACCAAACAATCATTGTATTAACAACCTATGTAGATTATTTGTCTGTAGGTCCTTTTGTCAATGAATGGTTAAGTTTATTGTAATGATAGGTCTCCGGTAATTTGATCTGCGGACCAGTTTCAATAACTCGTAACTGGATATTATTTATCTGTAAAGACTGGTATATTAAGTAGGTAACAATAGATCAAAGAAGATCATTGGCAAATCTTGATTCTATCAAGTTTTGTCATCGTAACGCTGTCGGCTATTATTTCTTAAATTTTGTATATTTGTGACAAATTTCGTAGCTTTGTATGAAGTTATTTTCCCTTAGAAAACATAGCTTATGTAAATTTTACATAGAAGCTAGATACATAAAATATTTACCTACATAAAAATCTTTTGACCTACATAACAAAAATGTAGGTGTTTGACTCATTCCCACTTTTGTGGGGAGACATATTGTTTTTGTCGCTTCTGTCTGTCCGTCTGTCTGTCACAAAGTTTGTCAGCGCAACTCCTCTGAAACTACAGAACTGAATTCAACGAAACTTGGTATATAGGAAGTATACCATATGTAGTTGTGCATATTACCAGGAAATTTGGATCCTCAAATTTTTCTAGGGAGTTATGGCCCTTTGAACTTAGAAATTAGCTGGAAATCCTCATTTATCACCTTGTCAGCGCAACTACCGGTAGTCTCCTCTGAAACTACTAAACCGAATTCAATGAAACCTGGTATGAGGAAGGACATTATATGTAGTTGGGCACATTATCAGGAAATTTTGATCCGCAAATTTTTGTGGGAGTAATGGCCCTTTGAACTTAGAACTTTTTTGGGGAAAAGGGGGGAGACCTTGTTTTTGCAGGCAAAAACAAACTTTAATTAAATAAAATGCACTTACTGGATATCCTATTATAATGATTAAAGTTCTTGAATTTCCTACAGACCCAGACATCAATTCTTAGCTAAATTTTGAAATATCTTAAATCAGAACTCAATGCCATGAAACTTGACATGCTGATTCAACTTTAATCAATAAAAATAATATTTTTTGGAAAACCAAAAAGTGTTTTTTTAAATTATCAAGGAGGTTCTGGATCACTTGACCTTAAAAAAACATTGAATAAATGACCTTAAAAAAAAAATTTATGACCTAGAACCAGATCCCGAGTAAATCGAAAATTACGTACAACCTAGACATTGAGAGCAAAATAGGACCTTGACCTAAGTTATACTTGACTTTCAAGAGGACCTTTGACCAAAATGTCCTGCGAACATTTCAAAAACTTTTGTACAAATCTGATTTATTGACTAGGGAGAACTTAAAAAAATAACTTGTAGTACATGTAACAATATAATTTTCTTTATATCTTTTTCATTCTAATAATAAAACTAACACTGAAAAAAAGAAACTTTAAGAAGAAAAAAAAACCATTTGACATACATGTATGATGTATCATCTTACAGCCACTTCAGTTTAAATTCAATGAATAACAAAAGTGTTGAACCAAATATAATAATATCTCAAGTCTAATCTTAAACTAACAATTTTGCTGAATAACTTAAGTTTACCTATACATGTAGGAGTACTGTCTTTAGGTATATTTGAATGTTAAGTGAAGGGCCTGGGGTTAAGGACAGAAACACAGATAGATCAGGTTCTTTGTCAGTCACAATAGCTAAGGTGTGACAAGGAGATTGGAGATAATTTATAATGGGCTTGTATTTACATCTGTCCCCTGTGGCGATCTGATGATTTATGGGCCACATACATGTATGACAGGCATTCCTGCCATAATCATAATTGTGATAATCTAAAGTGATATTTTTATGATAGAAATGTCAAAATTTTATAAGGAAGATTTATATTTTTATGAGGAAATCAAAATTAAGGTTTCTGTAAAAACTATCCTGTATAATATATTCTTTTAACAATGTCCTTTTCCATTTCTTATTCAAAATACATGTTATGTTAATGTTCCAAATATTCTCTTTAATCATGTCTAAAATAAAACATTTTTAAAATAAATACATATTGATTTGCTTTAGACTTTGGGAATTTATAATCAATACCTTTTTTCAATATTAAGAAATTGATAAAATACAGACAAACAAACAGATGGAGTATAAACAGAAGCTGCTGCAGGTTCACAAGTTTATCAATCATGATTTGCCAGATTTCATGGTAATCATAATTAATCCATAATCAATATACCCATGACTTCTCCACAAGGACTAGTGAAAATTATCATGGGTATGATAAAAAAAAAAAAACTAGTTAATCAGCCAATGTCAATTAATTTGTAAATGACATTCCCAACACTTTTGGTTCACTTTTCATTACCGGTTTCAACAAAGGAACTTCTTAATATGCTGAATGCATGTAACTCATTTACCCAAAAACTAAAAATAATATCGAACTTTTTCAAACATGAACATTTAGATAAATACAAACCTGAATAATTTCTTGAACTGTCACAGTCAAAACATTTTCAAAAATTCTTAAACATAAGAACTTATAAAATACTTACGAATTTGAACATTTTTAGCATCCAACTTTTCAACATGGTGTTGAATATGTACTATCTTTCTGTTAATATTTTCTGTCCGTTCCAAAACTTTTCTGCATTCATCTGAAATATCACAGAATATATCATCCGCATGCCTAACGACAGAGGCCAGTTGATATAAAGCTCCAATAAGTGAATTTGCTGCAACTTTAGTATGCACTTTCCCTTCATCTTTTTCACGAAGATTTAGGGGCTGTCCCCCTAAAATTGAGGGCTCTACGACCCTTTCTGCTAATGGCATATTAATTCCAAATGCTATCCTGGTATTTCATGCATGTTTTGAAACTTTTTGACCGCACACCTGTAATGTGTATTCCAAACACGTTTGAAGTTACGCCGCCATGTTCCACTAAAACTTTACGCTTGGGAATTTCCCTTTAAAAGTATAACCGTTCGTAATCGCCTTTTCGCAGAGGCGTTAAAAGTTTAAATACAAAGCTTTGAACCCTAATGATAATCTCTATTAAAACTTTTATATTTTATAATTTCGTCATAATTGTCCTCAATCAAGTTTATCCGACGGTCAAAAAAAATTCATTGACCATCAAACAATCAGCCGGTGGGAGTGAACAATTATCCTAGAACCGCCGACAGGTAAATTTGAAACAGGTAAAAGATCACAATTTTTTTCGCTGTCCCCCGTTATCGGTTATCGTAAATTTTAAAATTTGTCACTCGATAATAAAAAATGTAAATAAAAGGATATAAAGATTTAAGTTTAGCTATATACTGAACTTCCACGTTCTTAAATTAGACAAATACTCTATACGGTACAAATTCAAATTTTCAAAATTTTGAAATATGAAATCAATAGAAGACTTCACCGCCTGAATTTTAGATGAATTGAATGGATTCGTTGCGGTAACAGTTCAATATCTAACAACTTTTTCCAGGCTATTTATTGGTTTTCCAGCAGACTATATTATGGTTAAAATTGATAAATGAAGCTATAAATTGTTCCCGGATCCACTTAAAGCTTCAGATTTTCTTATATTTCATTGTGTACCCTTTAAAGAGAACGACAAGAGCAGACTGTAAGTAACAAACAAAAATAGCAATCCTTCTCGAGACTATTTGCTCATTAAAACAATCTTCATGCATAAAGATATTTTTAGATTTAGATCTATATTCTAGCTAGATTCCTGTTTTTTCCACATATAAAAGAGCAATGTGAAATGCGAGAAAGCCGAATGAAAAAAATTCTTGTCTGAAATGAAGTTCTTAAATTTACGACTGGAATACATATTTATAAATGGACCAATCTCGAAATCTTGGTTAAGGCGATCATGCATGCATGTACAACACAGTGGTTTGCTCCTGAATTTGTTGTTTAGAGTTAATGTGCAGCCTATCATGCTAAACAATCGAGCCTTCTCCAAGGAGGCAGTCCGGTAGGACGGAGAGCAGCGGATCACCATAAGCAATCGTGCACTATTAACACAATTGTAATAAACCACAGCTTTCATATTGCAAAACTGAGAATGTATCAAAATGTGAGAAATGGCACCATGCACTTGATTAAAAAAGGAGCACCCACTTGATTAAAATAAAAATAAATATTTAAAACAAGCAAAAAAAAGTGTTATTCCAAGTCAAAAGCTTTTTAAGGCAACACGAGTTATTCCCCCTTGACCACAATATTGAACTAAAGAATTGACTATTCATAGCTAACCCGGATAACCCAGTCGTTATATTACACTCGCTATCGATCGCTTCGTTCAGTTGGCTTGCCACTAGAGGGCGCAGAATTATTCGAGTTAATTCATAGCAGAGTATGCCTGCTTTTACAGTCAGAAATGCAAGTGAGATGTATCTTCTATTTCAGACCCATTATAATTGATCTTTTGTTTCCAACATTTCAACATTTGCGCTCTCCAAATGTCCACAGTTAATCATTACGCATTAAACGGCCTTTAAAGAAGATAATGAGACGTGGAATAAGTTTCAAAATGTGCAAGTTTAATGAATTTCAAAAGATTTTACAGCCCAACATAACCTTGACGTTCGATCAACAGACCCCGAGATCAGTATACACTTCCCTTGATAGCTTTAAATTCTATGAAAAAGGAGATGGATAAACAAACTAATAAAACTGTACGAGTGAGTTATGGCAATGGTGAGTGGGCTGAGTAACCATGAATTCCTAAACCGAGCTAAGCCTGCTGATGCATTAGCTGATGAAACCGGTTTCAATAAAGTAGGACTTTCTGTCTTTTTAAGCTGTTGTTGACCCTTCTTTCTTTTTAGGTGATGCTGTTGATCTTTCTTTCTTGTTACATGTAGGTGAAGTTGTCGATCCCCATTTTTTGTTAATGGATGTTGTTGACAAGAAGCAAGAAAGAAGAACCAACAACACCACTCAAACGGGATCATCTGAGATCCTCGACTAAATGGAGACTTTTGTAGCGCTCAATTAGCTGAAGGTTTAAGCGAGCAACAGCTTTGCTTTTTCATTCTAATGGGCAAAACTTGTAAAAATGCTATCATATAAAGGTCTTAGCACCTATCAGGGGTCATCTGACAACTTCACCCCATATGAGGACTTTTGTGCAGCTTTTAATTCTGAAGAACCTAAAATCCTTCGATTTCCTATCTGTTTAAATTCCGACATGGTTTTAATAGGAACAGACTAACATGGGAAACAAAATGAATATTGGTAAAGAAGATTTATTTATATGGAATATGAATAATGATAACTGCTATTTTTTATCTTTACTGTTTTACTACATTGAGAAGGCTTTTAAAACTTAGAAAAAAATTAACCTATATTCATTTGTATTATCTCCCTTTGACCACTGACCCTTTCCTTAATTACTGTTCCACTTGTTTCGTGTTATGTAATTTTATATGTTATGCCTTCAATGGGCCCTTCAATATGGAAAATAAAAATATTCTATTCTATAACATCACACCTACCCTGGAAGGAGCACATAAACACCATTGCAGGGAAGCCAAAAAAAAAAAAAATAGAAGAAAATATAAACGTATATTTTAAATATCCACAATGGAAAACAGCCAGCAGCCTTCAATGTGACCAGCGGTCGCTGCTCGCTGTTTTTCAATTGGCCCCTGGATTGAAAATAAAATACATATGATTCAAGCACAATCCGAAAGTGCAATGAAAGACCCTCTTCTTGACAAAAAAACAATTAACATAAATTGGACTAAATACAAACATAAGCTTTGATAAAACCTACTCGGGCGCCCTTCTTCGTTACCTAACATCAGTAAACGAAAATGCCTACAAATGTATCGTCAGACCAATTGTTGAGTATGCACCCAGAAGAATGTACAAACACTGGAGAGGAGTAAGATATGTCTGAGACAGGCAGGGAAACCACATAAGTCTATGCCCAATACACTGAAGTGAGAGTATTTGCAATGCCATGATATGCATGCTGTAAGATTTATCGCGAGAAAGTAGCCATCTAAAAACCAACAAACTATGACCATCAACTAGAGGACCAAGGAACAAACACCATCAGTCCTGTCAAGTACCATAATGTAATAGGAATATCAGTAAACACCCCTTCTCCCTTCGTTCGATAAAGGCTTAGAACGTTCTGCTTCAGGAAGTTACCGTAACCAAAACGCTTATAATGCTTTCAAAGCTCGACCATTAGATTATTTTTTTACATAACTTCACGTTCGCTCATCATTGTCAGTCAGTATTTGAGTTCAATCAGTACTTTTATTTGAAATGTTAGGATTTTCAAACTGTTTTTCGACAAACTGCATATAACAGGGGCAGATCCAGAGGTCCATGAAAAGGGGGGGGGGGTCAGATTTTGATGAAAATTTGAAGTTGGTTGATCAATTTTATACAGAAAAAATTAAAATTTCTCAATTAAAGAGGGGCGTCCCTTCGCCACCCTCTGAATCCGCCACTATATAAATTCAAAAAAATTAAGCATCACAGGAGCTAGACATTATGAATATGTATTTGATTTTATTAGTTTTTTTTTTCATTCTAACGTATTTTAATTCAAAGATAGCATTTCTACCCCTGTCTAGAATGCTTATAAAAAACAAGAGGCTCCGCTCACCTGGTCTTGATGTCAACCCTATGAAGACTTTTGTATAGCTAAATAAGCTGAATGTTTAAGCAAGAAAAAGCTTTTCTCTGTCTGCAATAGTTTTCATTAAATAAGCAAAAAACACTTTTTTTCACCTCTAAGGGGCCGTAACCCCTATAAGGAGTCATCTGACAACTTTGACCCCATGGAAACTTTGTAGAGCTACATAAGCTGAACATTTAAGCAAGCATCAGCCAAAAACATGCAAAATGTTATTTTAAGGGTCGTTACCCCTATAACTATAAGAGGTCATCTGACAACTTTGCCACTATGGAGACTTTTGTAGAGCTTAATGAGCTAAACATTTAAGCAAGCAACAGCTTTTCTGTATCTGCAATAGTTTTCATTCTGTAGGCCAAAAGCACTATTTTTTGTCCTTTAACGGGATATAACCCCTATAAGGGATCATCCAACAACTTCGACCTTATGAATGCTTGAGCTGAACCTTTAAGCAAGCAACGGCTTTTCTCTATCTGCAATAGTTTTCATTCTATAGGCCAAAAGCACTATTTTTTCCTTAAAGGGGATGTAACCCTATGAAGGATCATCTGACATCTTCGACCATATAAAGACCTTTGTAGAGCTGAATGTTTAAGCAAGCAACAGCTTTTTCTCTATCTGCAAAAGTTTCCATTCTATAGGCCAAAACACTATTTTTTACCTTTAAGGGGCTGTAACCCCTATAAGGGGTCATCTGACAACTTTTACCCTGAGGGGACTATTGTAGAGCTTAATGAGCTGAACATTTAAGCAAGCAACAGCTTTTCTCTATCTGCAATAGTTTTCATTCTATAGGCCAAAAGCACTATTTTTTTCCTTTAAGGGGATGTTACCCCTATAAGGGATCATCTAACAACTTCGACCTTATGAATGCTTTTGTAGAGCTTAATGAGCTGAACCTTTCAGTAAGCAACGGCTTTTCTCTATCTGCAATAGTTTTCATTCTGTAGGCCAAAAGCACTATTTTTTTCCTTAAAGGGAATGTAACCCCTATAAGGGATCATCTAACAACTTCGACCTTATGAATGCTTTTGTAGAGCTTAATGAGCTGAACCTTTAAGCAAGCAACGGCTTTTCTCTATCTGCAATATTTTTCATTCTATAGGCCAAAACACTATTTTTTTTACCCTTTAAGGGCTATAACCCCCATGAGGAATCATCTGACATCTTCGACCATATAAAGACTTTTGTAGAGCTCAATGAACTGAATGTTTAAGCAAGCAACAGCTTTTTCTCTATCTGCAAAAGTTTCCATTCTATTGGCCTTAACACTATTTTTTACCTTTAAGGGGCCGTAACCCCTATAAGGGTTCATCTGACAACTTTTACCCTATGGAAACTTTGTAGAGCTACATAAGCTGAATATTTAAGCAAGCATCAGCTTTTCTCTTTAAGCAATAATTTTCATTCCGTAGGCCAAAAACATGCAAAATGTTATTTCAAGGGCCGTTACCCCTATAACTATGAGGGGTCATCTGACAACTTCGACCCTAAGGAGACTATTGTAGAGCTTAATGAGCTGAACATTTAAGCAAGCAACAGCTTTTCTCTATCTGCAATAGTTTTCATTCTATAGGCCAAAAGCACTATTTTTTTCCTTTAAGGGGATGTTACCCCTATAAGGGATCATCTAACAACTTCGACCTTATGAATGCTTTTGTAGAGCTTAATGAGCTGAACCTTTCAGTAAGCAACGGCTTTTCTCTATCTGCAATAGTTTTCATTCTGTAGGCCAAAAGCACTATTTTTTTCCTTTAAGGGGATGTAACCCCTATAAGGGATCATCTAACAACTTCGACCTTATGAATGCTTTTGTAGAGCTTAATGAGCTGAACCTTTAAGCAAGCAACGGCTTTTCTCTATCTGCAATATTTTTCATTCTTTAGGCCAAAAACACTATTTTTACCCTTTAAGGGCTATAACCCCTATGAGGGATCATGTGACATCTTCGACCATACAAAGATTTTGTAGAGCTCAATGAACTGAATGTTTAAGCAAGCAACAGCTTTTCTCTAACTGCAGAAGTTTTCATTCTATAGACCAAAACCACTATTTTTCACCTTTTAGGGGCTGTTACCCCTATAACGAGTCATCTGACATCTTCGACCCTTGAAGACTTTTGTAGAGCTCAATGAACTGAATGTTTAAGCAAGCAACAGCTTTTCTCTATCTGCAAAAGATTTCATTCTATACGCCAAAACACTTATTTTTTACCTTTAAGGGACCGTAACCCTTATAAGGGGTCATCTGACAACTTTGACCCTATGGAAACTTTGAAGAGCTAAATAAGCTGAACATTTACGCAAGCAACAGCTTTTTACTTTCAGCAATAATTTTCATTCTGTAGGCCAAAAACACTATTTTTCGGCTTTAAGGGGCTAAAACCCCTATAAGGGGTCATCTGACAACTTTGACCTTAGAAATGCTTTTGTAGAGCTTAATGTGCTGAACATTTAAGCAAGCAACAGCTTTTCTCTATCTGCAATAACTTTCATTCTATAGGCCAAAAACACTATGCGCCTTTAAGAGACTGTGACCCCTATAAAGGTCATCTGACAACTTTGACCCTATGGAGACTTTTGTAGAGCTAAATGAGCTGAACATTTCAGCAAGCAACAGCTTTTCTCTATCTGCAATAGTTTTCATTCTATAGGCCAAAAACACTATTTTTCGGCTTTAAGGGACTAAAACCCCTATAAGGGTTCATCTGACATCTTCGACCCTGTTGAGACTTTTGTAGAGCTAAATGAGCTCAACATTTAAGCAAGAAACAGCTTTTCTCTATTTGCAATAGTTTCCATTCTATAGGCCAAAAACTCTATTTTTCGCCTTTTCGGGCTGTAACCCCTAAATGGGACCATCTGACAACTTCGACCCTATGGAGACTTTTGTAGAGCTAAATGAGCTGAATATTGAAGCTTTTCTCTATCTGCAATAGTTTTCATTCTATAAGCCGAAAACGTGAAAAAAACGCTATTTTTTCACCTTTAAGTGGCTATAAACCCTAAAAGGGATCATCTGACAACTTCAACAAGATGGAGACTTTTGTAGAACTTTTGATGCTGAAGCAGAAGTGTGGCATCAATTTTTCTATCTCTTATACTTTTTTATTTAAAAGCCAAAAACAGTTGTCTGACCCCCTGGTCTATTTATAGCAACGGCAGCCATGTTTTGACGGATCAAAAATCGAAACACAACTTTGTGCAGGACACCGTCGGGATCAATCATACAAAGTTTCATTAAATTCTGTTCAGTAATTTCAGAGGAGAAGATGTAAACAGATGACGACAGACGACGACAGACGCAAAGTGATGGCAATAGCTCACCTGGACCGTCGGTCCAGATGAGCTAAAAAGACGAATTATACCTATATATAGGACATCTTTCACACTGCTATGTAAACAGATGACGACAGACGATGACGGACGCAAAGTAATGGCAATAGCTCACCTGGACCGCTAAAAAGACGAATTATACCTATATATAGGACATCTTTCACACTGTTATGCAAAACAAGTTGAATACTCTAAATTAAATGACCATAAGAAAGATTGTTAATAATACTAGCCTAAAATCAACTTTACCCAAAACCGGATAAAAAAACAACACAAAATTAATAGTAGTGAAATATAGGAATTTATAATATCTGGGTCTTGTAATGTTTTATTTTTTCATTGCAGTTTTCGCTGTGTGCATTCTGAAAAAGCGGTTGGAAATTACAGAAATTACACAATTTATTAAAAGAAAGGTGTAAATAGACCTTTAGATTCGACACGCGCACAAAACTGACACAATAGTCAACATGCATTATTAGCCAAAAGCATATGCAGAGAGACGTAAATGACAACTTTTACACTGACAATGTGTGAAACAGAAGAAATTTTAACCACTCTTTTGGGTATTTTTCTTTCTATTTTTATGATTTGAATTTTTTTTCTCAGTATCCCATATCCCTTAAATTAACCAAAATATCCAATATCCTTTAAAGATTTGCTTCATATATCAAATATCTCATTAACAAAAGAACGAAATATCCCATAGCCCATTAACAAAAGAACCAAATATTGCATATATCTCATTAACAAAAGAACCAAATATCCCATATCCTATTAACAAAAGAATCAAATATCCCATATCTTATTAGAAAAAGAATTAAATATCGCATATATCCAATTAACAAAATAATTAAATATCGCATATATCTCATTAACAAAAGAACCAAATATCGCATATATCTCATTAACAAAAGAACCAAATATCCCATATCTTATTAACAGAAGAATTAAATATCCCATACCCCACTAACAAAAGAATCAAATATCCCTCATCTCATTAACAAAAGAACCAAATATCGCATATATCTCATTAACAAAAGAACCAAATATCTTATATTCCATATCCCATTAACAAAAGAACCAAATATCGCATACCGGGTATATCTCATTAACAAAAGAACCAAATATCCCATATCCCATTAAAAAAGAATCAAATATCCCATATCTCATTAACAAAAAAACCAAACATCGCATATATCTCATTAACAAAAGAACCAAATATCCCATATCTCAGTAACAAAAGAATCAAATATCCCATATCCCATTAACAAAAGAATCAAATATCCCATATCTCATTAACAAAAGAACCAAATATCCCATGTCCCACTAACAAAAGAATCAAATATCCCATATCTCATTAACAAAAGAACCAAATATCCCATGCCCCACTAACAAAAGAATCAAATATCCCACATCTCATTTACAAGAGAACTAAATATCTCATGCCCCACTAACAAAAGAACCAAATATCCCATATGTCATTAACAAAAGAATCAAATATCCCATATCTCATTAACAAAAGAACTAAACATCGCATATATCTCATTAACAAAAGAACCAAATATCCCATATCCCATTAACAAAAGAACCAAATATCGCATATATATCATTAACAAAAGAACTAAATATCCCATGCCCCTCTAACAAAAGAACCAAATATCCCATATCTCATTAACAAAAGAATCAAATATCCCATATCTCATTAACAAAAGAACTAAACATCGCATATATCTCATTAACAAAAGAACCAAATGTCCCATATCCCATTAACAAAAGAATCAAATATCCCATATCCCATTAACAAAAGAATCAAATATCCCATATTTCATTAACAAAAGAACCAAATATCGCATATATCTCATTAACAAAAGAACCAAATGTCCCATAGCCCATTAACAAAAGAATCAAATATCCCATATCTCATTAACAAAAGAACCAAATATCCCATATCCCATTAACTAAAGAATCAAATATCCCATATCTCATTAACAAAAGAACCAAATATCCCATATCCCATTAACAAAAGAATCAAATATCCCATATCTCATTAACAAAAGAACCAAATATCCCATGTCCCATTAACAAAAGAATCAAATATCCCATATCTTATTAACTAAAGAACCAAATATCCCATATCCCATTAACAAAAGAATCAAATATCCCATATCTCATTAACAAAAGAACCAAATATCCCATATCCCATTAACTAAAGAATCAAATATCCCATATCTCATTAACAAAAGAACCAAATATCCCATATCCCATTAACAAAAGAATCAAATATCCCATATCTCATTAACAAAAGAACCAAATATCCCATGTCCCATTAACAAAAGAATCAAATATCCCATATCTTATTAACTAAAGAACCAAATATCCCATATCCCATTAACAAAAGAATCAAATATCCCATATCTCAATATTTCCTCGTGTTTCTGGTCTACGAAGGTCAATTTATCAATGTGATGCAGCAAGCCGTCAAGAATTAAAAACCACACCTTTTGCCAACTTGGGAATGGCAGAGCCAGAGGGAGGTTCCGGGGGTTAGGACACCGCTTCCCCCTTAAAATTTTGTAATTTTCATGCAGACTTTCGGCAAAATCGCCCTTGAAATCCCCTTTTTGTCCTACAAACGAAACCTATTCCCTTTCGAAAATTCATTTGACCCGTCCCTTGCTTGGGAATATTCCGTTTTAAGTCTTGTATTTGTTTTTGCAATTAACTTTTTTGTTAAAACATGCACATTTTCAACCATTTAAAATCTTATTTCTTTTTTTTTACAATATATTTTCATATTTGATTTGAAAGAAACCTTACATGAAATGTAACTTCATTTTGATTGACTTCTAAACTAAGTTAAAGGCCAAAACCTCATTAGATATCTTTTGTGAATATAGATTTGGAGTTAATTATACCATTGAAGCACATATAAATAGTTTGAAATCAAAATATTTAATTTAAATTTGCATTTTCTATTGCAACCGTATAGATCCATAATCATGTGACTTATATCTCTATTGAACAGATTTGAATGCAAGAAATATTTATATGAAAATTTTCAATCTGTATACAAGAAACACCTCACGACAGCACAGACATTTAAACAATTTATCAGAAAATTTTTGTCAATAATGAATTGAACAAATAAAATCTTTCCCATTGCTTTTGTAGCATTATATAAGGATAAAGATATATGTTTAAACTTGTAGATTATGTGTATTGTCAAAAAATCCCTCACTCGGATCAATAGCTCTGTGATTTTCAATGTTGATCGATCAACACAGTGAATACACAAAATAAGCGACATAAGTGGCGAATTTGAGAGATAATTTCTTAATCTTTGTATAATTGATGGTAAGTCAAGGGAAGTTTTTACGCAAGGAATCAACGGATCATTTCAAATTTCAGTGATTTATGGGAACAAGGCACTTTCTTTTGCAATAAAGTAAGGATTAGAAGTCATCAGTAAACAGTTTAGTGCTCCAGTTACATACAGACATGTCAGTGACATCTTCAAAACTGATGCGTTACGAGGATGAGCTTAAAAGACGTTTACAAAAGTTATCACGAACATACGACATGACCACCATGAAGATTTTCATTGTGGTTGAGTGTCTGGGAGATTCCAGAGTCTGTAGTACTTACAACCCTGAAAAAAGGAACAACTGGGATTCATTTCTAACCAGGAAAGAAGCATGTCGCTTGGATCTTAACAAACACGAAAAGAACAAACATAATTATCATGAGTTTTTAACTAATATTCCAAGAGAGGAACAGGGAAAGCAATTTGTGACTGCCTTGACTTACCATTTCTACAATAAAGGTGCGGAGGATGCGTTCGGTCAAGCGAAAAAGTACGACCAAGAAGAAGTAAAAGCAAGCTTTTGTGGTCACTTGTGTCGATTATTCGAACGCAAAATCAACAGTTGGTTCGAATCATGCGAAGCCGTTGCAGTGAAGTTAACAGGACATGTTAAAGTTTCTAATTTCGTTCGAGTTTTGAGTGGAACCATAGACGCTCTTTGTAAAAAGGATGGCTGCATGTATGCCGTAGCCTTCAAAGTAACAGGTATGGACACACCAAGGCCTTTAGACATTGCAGAATTGTGCTTATACAAAAGTTTGGTAATACAAAATGGCCTTGCAGATCCTGAGACTCTTAAGATGTGCTTTCTTGCTTTGCATTTGACACAAGAAAAGCCGATACTTAGACTTTGGGAGTTTACCCCTACAGCCGAGATGGAGGAGTCCATTCGCGAGGCTGACATCGATAGATTGATTGACGCGGGAAAACTAAGCCAGTATCACGAATTCTGGAAAGACAATGTGCACGTGGTACCAGCAACGGTTATCACGGAACGGTCGACTTATGGGTCGTCGCGTGGACATACTCATGTGCACGACAGTTACAGCTGAAATACCTTTTATTTGTGAACATTTCATTGTCATTATGTTATTTATCTCTGACGTAAAGTATTTAGCTATCGGTTAAAGTGAAAGATACTAGTTTTTTTTTATCAATTACTGAGTAGGTTATAACAAAATGAAATATATATGTATGCGGGAAGCCGCACTTTTGATACAGGACAATTGTGAAAATAAAAGGTTAAGATTCAATAGCATATTCTAAGCTTCTTCATAAATACGATTTTGGTTCATATATAAATGCATTCATATCTCACACTATACTTGAAGTTACACATTCATATGGAACGCCAAATTAACATATATTCAATTAATTGTACCTATCTTCAAATAATTGAAGATACCTTCAATCATTTGAAGATACCTTCAATCATTTGAAGATATCTTCAAATAAATTGAAGATATCTTCAATTCAATTGTACCTATCTTCAAATAATTAAAGATATCTTCATATCAATTGAACCTATCTTCAAATGAATTATACCTAGGTGCAATTTAATTGCACCTAGGTATAATTCAATTGTACCTATCTTCAATTGAATTGAAGATATCTTTAATTCACTTGAAGATAGGTCTAATTCCAACATCTCCATAATTCATTTGGAGATATCTCCAATTCATTTGAAGATATCTCCAATTCATTTGAAGATATCTCCAATTCATTTGAAGATATCTCCAATTCATTTGAAGATATCTTCAATTCAATTACACCTATCTTCAATTGAATTATACATATCTTCAATTCAATTATAGATATAGAGACGATTGAATTCAATTGAAGATAGGTTCAATTCGATTGAAGATAGGTTCAATTCAATTGAAGATAGGTTTAATTGAATTGAAGATAGGTACAATTGAATTGAAGATAGGTACAATTGAATTGAAGATATCTTTAATTGTGCTGAATTGTACCTAGGTACAATTGAATTGAAGATAGGTATAATTGAATTGAAGATATCTATAATTGAATTGAAGATAGGTATAATTCAATTTAACATATCTTCAATTATTTGAAGATAGGTACAATTAATTGAATATATGTTAATTTTGCGTTCCATACATTCATTACGTGTTTGTCATAACAGTTATACAATTTTAATGTTCCAAAGGTAAACCAGGTTTGAAACGTTTCTGTCATCTTCATGCCTCCTTAAGTTTCTGTCTTCCTTTCCTGACTTCCTCAAGTCAATGGAAGTTTATAACCGTGACTATAGGCTAAAAGCCTCTGTAGCGACTGTTACCTTAAGGACTCGCTGTCTGCCATGAGTTTTTCAGCTCATGACACACCACCGGCAGAGCTAATGTTAAGTATACCTCATTTAAAAGTTGAGAACACATTGTTGTAGGTACAAGAGGGTATTGATGGGGGTGTCCTCTATTCTGTATTCTTTGATTTGTTTGCCCATTATTCTCTTCTCTTTTTAATTTCTAATCATCGGGCCATTATTCTTTTTACTTAAAGGGTCATTACTCTTTATTTTTCATTTTTAGGTCGTTATTCTTTATCTGTTTTAAAGTAATTACTTATCTATTATTCTTTATATCATAAACTTCATCCAAACCCTTGAACAACATTTGAAAGCTGAAAGGATAGATACTTTTTAACAAGAATTTAAGTTACAATTTGAATATTTCTATTTTGCCAATGTTATAGTATGTCGATGAAACATTTTTTTTTTAGCTCACCTGGACCGAAGGCAACTACTCTGAAACTACTGAACAGAATTTAATGAAACTTAATATGAATGATCCTTAGGGTGCCCTGCACCAAACTTGTGTTTCGATTTTTGATTCGTCAAAAGTATAAGAGATAGATGAAATCTGATGCCACCCTACTGCTTCAGAATCAAAAGTTCTACAAAAGTCTCCATTTGGTCGAAGTTGTCAGATGATCCCTTATAAGGGTTTACAGCCCCTTAACGGTGAAAAATAGCGTTTCTCCTGTTTTTTGCTTATAGAATGAAAACTATTGCAGACAGAGAAAAGCTGTTGCTTGCTTAAATGTTCAGCTCATTTAGCTCTACAAAAAACTATATTGGGTCGAAGTTGCCAGATGACCTCTTATAGGGGTTACAGCCCCTTTCAGTCGAAAAATAGCTTTTTTGGCATATAGAATGAAAACTTTTGAAGATAAAGAAAAGCTGTTGCTTGCTTAAATTTTCAGCTCATTTAGCTCTACAAAAGTCTTCATAGGACGACCCCTTATAGGGATAACAGCCCCCTAAAGGTGAAAAATAGTGTTTTTGGCCTATAGAATGAAAACTATTGCAGATAGAGAAAAGCTGTTGCTTGCTATAATGTTCAGTTATTTAGCTGTTCAATTTCTGCCATTTTCAAAAATCAAGAAAATTGGCCAAAAATTATTATAATTTGAATTCTTTTAGATTGCTGAAAAATCGAATGGAAGGGGATGAGAATCTAAAGATATCTTACATATTGGCCTTACAAGATAACCTTTTAACAATAATTCTTATTCATGTTTCTTGTTAAGCAAGCCTTTTCTGAATTGAAAAGTTTGATTTCAACTGCTTTTGAACCCATCAACACAAATTTCTTACCTTAAAAAAGTCCTTAAGACAGGCCCTTTAGGCAAACCATAAACATCTTCCAGCTTCATATAGTCCCATCTGGTCAACTAAGAATCTAGCTCTGTACACAATCACTTCTACTCAAGGATGTATAATTTGCAATCTACCCAACAACTAAGAGTAGTCATAATCTAACATGAACATGACATACAAACAGTTGCCAGAAAGGTATGCAAGTTTTTTCCCCATTTTTTTTAAGGAGTTCAGTTGACACATTCTACAAAATATCATATAACTTATACATGAACAAATAGTATTAGAAAAAGTTATGCAAGAATGACATACTTGTACATAGTTATTTCAATTATATTATCAAAAAATCTGTCAAAGTCAAAAATGGTCAGATTTGATTAAACAAGAAGTTGGCGAGTTGCAGATCTGAAATAAAATTCCATTTTATGGGACTCCACCCTGATGCTGAAAACCAAATATCAATTAGCTGTGATAAGTAGTTGCTGAAAAAACTGTAACGAAAATTTCTTCCCCGCTTGCCGAAATTCACCATTTTATAACCCAGATTTTTTACTCCATGAAATCCCGCCATAAATATTAAGTAAAGAATAAAGCCATAAAATATTTACTCTACATATAATGGTGTCATTATATGTCCCACTTTGGTCCGCGGTCAGGTTTTCAATATATGGCCTGACAACCCTTGAAGTAATCAAAGGTATCCCCTATCCGCCACCTGGGGACGCGCCTGGTTGGTCTGTGGGATGACCCTCTGAACACAGACATGTCCAGAAATTCCAGGAAAAAAAACAAAAAAGCTTTTAGAACAATCATCTTTAAAGTAAAAAAGTACAGCCAAAGAAAAAATTGCCAAATAGTGAATTTTAGAGAAAAAAAAAATTTTGCCTTCAAAAGCCAAACTGAAGGATGAGACTGGCCAAAATAAAAAGTAATTGAAAATATATGCCAAATTGAAGATTCTAATTTGAAAAAAACAAAAAACAAAACTTAAATGCTAAACTACAGGATAGAAAAAAAACTATCAAATTTAGAAAATATTACAGAATAAATTGAAATCTTTTAGATAAATTCCAGTGAAAAAGCAATATGAGAGAATAGAAAAAGGCTGAAAAGAAATTTCCAAAAATAGAAACAGTTTCAAGATAAGACAAAAGAAAAAGAAAAAAAAGAGAGACATTTAATAAAATTTTGAAAAACAAAAATTCAAAAATTTAAAAGAAAAACATTTAACAATTTAAAACAAAATCTAAAAATCTAAGAACTAGCCAAACACAATGTGGAGTTGTTCAAAATAAAGAATACAAAACCTAGTTATTCCCAAGAAATCACGTAATTCTAGTAAAATTTTGAAGGGGAAGGGGGAGCCATTGATCCATATCTTTGCTGTATTTCAATGGTACATAGCTTTTGAAAGACGTTCTAAAGTATGTGTACATACATGTATGAATTAACATATAGTTTGATGATTGGCTTAGAAGCAAACTATTTTTCACAAGAACTATTTAACAATAATTCATTTTAGTCCCTCATCTTGTCAGTCTGTTCTTGAAATGTCAGTAACTTTTACCCAAATAAGGGTGATCTGCAACTCCTTTATTTCTATTTTTCTTATCATGGTCTTATACCATAACATGAACCTGAGGTCCAAAACTTAATATCAATATCAGTGTCTAATTCAAGATTTTTCTTCCTTCAGATTTCATGAAAAACAACATGTGTGAACATTATGAAGTTTTGAGGAGGTTTAATTCATTTAAATATTTTTGAAATGCCAACTGTATTTTATTTTAGTTTTCTAATTCATTCATTCATTTTTTCTTTTCTCTCTCTCTCTCTCTCTCTCTCTCCCTTTTGTTCTATTTATTTATTTATTTATATTTTATTTTATTTTATTTTATTTTATTTTATTTTATTTTATTTTATTTTATTTTATTTTATTTTATTTTATTTTATTTTATTTTATTTTATTTTTATTTTATTTAATTTTATTTTATTTTATTTTATTTTATTTTATTTTATTTTATTTTATTTTATTCTATTTTATTTTATTTTATTTTATTTTATTTTATTTTTATATTTATTAATTTATTTATTTTTTATTTATTAAAAGTTGGCATAATCCTAGTCTTTACTGAAATTTGTAAAATGGGTTGTGTAATAGTAAAATGTAAAATGAATCTAAATGTATATTTTTTAGAAGACTAGGAGACTAAAAGAGATATTTTTCAAAGTTTTTAATTGCTTTAATTTTAGCATCTACATAATATTCACATTTATTGCTTTACAAAAACTCTGAAGGAATGATTATCTGAACAGACACCAATAAAAACATCAAGATATTGAACTTCAAGCCATGTAGAGAAAGTAACTCAGTCTGCAGATGTGCAAATGACATCTGAGAACAGTTAGTAAGGATTCATAGTCTCATTATCACCACTATACATGTATGCTCAACATGGGAATCTAGAAAAGGGGGACAGTCAATGGAAATATCATTGTACAAGAACAAGACCGTCCTTTCTCTTGTGCACAGCTGATTGCCATTCAATATTAAAAATAGCAACAAAAATCTTAACACTGTCAGACCAGGGTTTTACTAGAGCTACACAGATTACCTGAGGACCAACTATAGGAACATGTTTTCTTAACTGCAGACAACACCCTGCTATTAAAAAAAAAAGTAAATGAAAAAAAAAACCAATAAAAAATTGCCTTTAATTGAAATTTTTAAACATGCAAAAGCTTTATTATCACTGGAAAAATAATTTAGATTTTTTTAAATGAAAAAAGAGAAAAAAAAGGTTGATGCATTCTTTTTTATTTGTTGCATGGATGACATTCTTTTTTTGTGTGTTGGTGTCTAAAATGTGTGGATGTGTATGTGGATGGACTTACAGCTTACGAGAAGCTGACCCCCTTGGCTGGGGGTTATATATTTTTTATTTGTATCTCTCTGAAGTCTTTTAATCATAGACTTTTACAAAATCTGAAGTCTTTCAATTAAAGACTTTTACATACATGCATGCATACTTGTGTATTGCTGTAAACTCTGGGTTAAATTATTTTATTAAACATTTTCAAATCACCCCTCAGAAATGCTAATAAAATATGCTATCATACAAAGTTTTATTTCAAATGATCATCCAATATCTAATGATGCCATCTTTTTTATAGGGTATTTGTCCAAAGTCAAGTCTCCCTATTGTTGGTCAGTATGTTTGTATGTTATTTGTTCGTCAGTAACTTCATCTGGTTCAATGTGATGGAATGTTGATGATCTTACTTTTTTTAATTAGTTGTAAGGGCTAGAGATTTGATTGTAAAGAACGTACCACCTCATACGCTCATCACCTTTCTCTGCAAGTTTTCGAGACAAACTGCAATGCAGCAGATGCTCTAAACCTACAGAGAGAAGGTGAATGGGGGACGTGTCAAACCATTATCGAGTGCCAATGGTTTGATGCAGTGAACCCCAAACACTGCCCGACTTGACTTCATTCACCTCTCTCTTTGGTTTTAAAATTCTATGTTGTCAATCAAATAAAAAAAGATGCATTAAAAGTGAAAATTCAAAGCTGGATTTCAGTCAATTTATTTTAGTTTCAATACTGAAGTTTTGATAAAGTTAAAACTTTGAAATGAAATAAATGATCATTTAAATGGGTTTCCAATTTGTATAAGGCAATTTATCATGACTGTTACAGTGTTTTCGGTAGATGTGTGTGTTTTTATATGATAATTTAACTACAGAATTTACTTCTTTCTTGAACCAGACCAAACATTATCCAGTTAAATGACTTAACCAGACCAACTTTTGGTGAACTCTAGGTTTCTGTTTATCTCTTGTGAACTCCTCCAAGTTGGTTATTCATCTATGGGTCCTTTCTGTACAAACTTAGCAACATTAGTTTTGCAAGTCCTCTTATTACTTCCTCAAACATTTATAAATTAGGCAAGAATAAAATAATTCCTAGATTCTCATCTTAGTTTCATGGAAATATGGGGCAGGCAGGCAAATTTTGCTTTTTATTTTTTATCTATTTTGCAAAAATTTTCTGCCATTTTCAAAAATCAAGAAATTTGCCCCCCAAAATTTGAATTCTTTTAGGTTGCTGAAAAACCAGGGTGGAAGGGGATGAGAATCTAAAGATATCTTACATATTGGCCTTACAAGATAACCTTTTAACAATTATTCTTATTCATGCTTCTTGTTAAGTAAGCCTTAAGTTTGATTTCAACTGCTGTTGAAACCCATCAACAAAAAATTCTTACCTTAAAAAATGTCCTTAAGACAGGCCCTTCAGGCAAACCATAAACATTTTCCAGCTTCATATAGTCCCAGTTGGCAAACTAAGAATCTAGTTCTGTACACAATCACTTCTACTCAAGGATGTATAATTTGCAATCTACCCAACAACTGAGAGTACGTCATAATCTAACATGAACATGACATACAAACAGTTGCCAGAAAGGTATGCAAGTTTTTTCCCCATTTTTTTTAGAAGTTAAGTTGATACATTCTACAAAATATCATATAACTTATACATGAACTAATAGTATTAGAAAAAGTTATGCAAGAATGACATACTTGTACATAGTTATTTTAATTATATTAATAAAAAATCTGTCAAAGTAAAAAATTGTCTGATTTGATTAAACAAGTTGGTGAGTTACAGATCTGAAATAAAATTCCATTTTATGGGACTCCACCCTGATGCCGAAAACCAAATATCAATTAGCTGTGATAAGTAGTTGTTGAGAAAATTGTTACGAAAATTTCTTTCCCGCTTGCCTGAAATTCACCATTTTATAACCCAGATTTTTCACTCTATGAAATCCCGCCAAAAATATTAAGTAAAGAATAAAGCCATAAAATATTTACTTTACATATAATGGTGTCATTATATGTCCCACTTTGGTCCGCGGTCAGGTTTTCAATATATGGCCTGACAACCCTTGAAGTAATCAAAGGTATCCCCTATCCGCCACCTGGGGACGCGCCTGGTTGGTCTGTGGGATGACCCTCTGAACACAGTCATGTCCAGAAATTCCAGGAAAAAAAAACAAAAAAGCTTTTAGAACAATCATCTTTAAAGAAAAAAATTACAGCCAAAGAAAAAATTGCCAAATAGTGAATTTTAGAAAAAAATTACAATTTTGCCTTCAAAAGCCAAACTGAAGGATGAGACTGGCCAAAATAAAAAGTAATCAAAAATATATGCCAAATTGAAGATTCTAAATTGAAAAAAAAACTTAAATGCTAAACTACAGGAAAGAAAAAAAAACTATCAAATTTAGAAAATATTACAGAATAAATTGAAATCTTTTAGATAAATTCCAGTGAAAAAGCAATTTGAGAAAATAAAAAAAGACTCAAAAGAAATTTCCAAAAATAGAAACAGTTTCAAGATAAGATGAAAAAAAAAGACATTTAATAAAATTTTGAAAAACAAAAATTCAAAAATTTAAAAGAAAAACATTTACCAATTTAAAAAGAAATCTAAAAATCTAAGAACTAGCCAAACACAATGTGGAGTTGTTCACAATAAAGAATACAAAACCTAGTTATTCCCAAGAAAGCACATATTCTAGTAAAATTTTGAAGGGGAAGGGGGAGCCATTGATCCAACTCTTTGCTGTATTTCAATGGTACATAGCTTTTGAAAGACGTTCAAAAGTATGTGTATATACATGTATGAATTAACATATAGTTTGATGATTGGCTTAGAAGCAAACTATTTTTCACAAGAACTATAACAATAATTCATTTTAGTCCCTCATCTTGTCAGTCTGTTCTTGAAATGTCAGTAACTTTTACCCAAATAAGGGTGATCTGCAACTCCTTTATTTCTATTTTTCTTATCATGGTCTTATACCATAACATGAACCTGAGGTCCAAAACTTAATATCAATATCAGTGTCTAATTCAAGATTTTTCTTCCTTCAGATTTCATGAAAAACAACATGTGTGAACATTATGAAGTTTTGAGGAGGTTTAATTCATTTAAATATTTTTGAAATGCCAACTGTATTTTATTTTAGTTTTTTAATTCATTCATTCAATTTAATCTTTTCTCTCTCTCTCTCTCTCTCCCTTTTGTTCTATTTATTTATTAGTTATTAATTTATTTATTTTTATTTTATTTTTTATATTTATTAATTTATTTATTTAAAGTTGGCATAATCCTAGTCTTTACAGAAATTTGTAAAATGGGTCATGTAATAGTAAAATGTAAAATGAATCTACATGTAAATGTATATTTTTTAGAAGACTAGGAGACTAAAAGAGATATTTTTCAAAGTTTTTAATTGCTTTAATTTTAGCACCTACATAATATTCACATGTATTGCTTTACAAAAACTCTGAAGGAATGATTATCTGAACAGACACCAATAAAAACATCAAGATATTGAACTTCAAGCCATGTAGAGAAAGTAACTCAGTCTTCAGATGTGCAAATCATAACCATGAATGACATCCAAGCAGAAATATCCAAGCCAACAATACTATAAATTGTAAGCAAGGATTCATGGTCTCAATATCACTACTATACATGTATGATTAAGATGTGACTCTAGAAAACGGGGACAGTCAATGGAATATCAAAGTACAATAACTTCATAAGAATAGTGAGACTGATATTTACACATCCTTTCTCATGTGCACAGCTGATTGCAATCAACATAAAAAATAGCAACAAGAATATGTTAACTGTCTCTCAGGTCAATAATCTGACCAGGTCATTACTAGAGCTTTACAGATTACCTGAGGACCAACTTAAGGAGCATGTTTTCTTAACTGCAAACCACATCCAACAAAATGCATGTTTAGTCCTAGAACAGGGACAATTAACCTTGAAAGAAAAACTACTAATACTTAAAAAAAAGAAAGAAAATAGTGTAAAAAATATTTTTAAAAACTTTTAAAAAGAAAAATATCTTAAGAAAAACAAAAATTAAACCTTTATCACCTATTCAATGAAATTTTATTGACTCACATGTACAATGTAAATATTTTGTTACAAGGTCTGTATATCTTTTGATTTTTGTATTTTGTACATTTATTCCACCTCAATAGTGAAAGTACATTGGGACTATTGTTTTGTACATTTATTCCATCTCAATAGTGCAAGTACATTGGGATTATTGTTTTGTACAATTATTCCATAGCCATATACATGTACATTAGGATTATTATACTTTGTACATTTATTCCATCTCCATACTACATGTACATTTGGACTATTGTGCTTTGTACATCTATTCCATCTCCATATTACTGCATGTACTATGTTTATATGTTCATATCACTCTTTCTTGGACTTACATGTATGATCAGTGTATACTTTTTCTTTGTCTTAATATATTCATAATCAGTTAAAATCTTGCAAATATACTTAAAGTCCCTTTATTGTGTCTTCACCTAACACCAGCTCTGGAGAATGACTACACAGCTACTCTGGAATCTTGTTGGTTTCCAGGGTTAAGTCACATTCATCCTGCTCTGGGGCATGATCATTGACACATCTAGTCTGAAATGCCATCTATGGTTGAGCCAGTTGGTTCAAAGGGATGCTTTAGGTCTACACTGAAATTATACTGAAGATTTTAGTACATATGTAAAGTTTATTGTTTGTTCTATTTGACAATATTTTTGGGGTTTTTGTCTGATGTATTAAGTGTGAATAACAGCAATATATTTACTGTAGTATTTCTTAAAATTGCATTTTTTCAAATGTTTCATGCATTCTATTCGATATCTCTGTATACTGTAACCAAATCTAATAAATGCTGCTTTTTTCTTGATGATAGACATTCCACATACAATGTAATTACAGCATTATTCAGTTAAGGGCGGTACAGACAAGACATCTAAGTACCACAGCACTGGGACATTACTAATGGAACTCAGATTTTCTGGTCAGAAATATTTGTGCAGTGCAGGGACAACTATACACAGTGATTTTTTTTTTTTTTTTTTTTTTTGTGAATGTCTCTGTGTCTGTATCACAGACATTAAAGATTGTCATGTTGACATCAGAACATGACTATTTGCTGTCAAAAATCGAAAAATACACTTCCCCATAAAAAATGATTTAGAAAAACAAAAACAACTTTCTCATTAAGTCGCTGACAATTGAAATTAAATGTATAAGGTCCAAAAAGATTTTTTTTAAAATACTTTAAAAAAAGAGTTTTTGCCAAAAGAACACTGGAGTTCTATCAATATGCACAATGTAAATTTACCAAACAATTCTTCATGGAGTTGATCCTTATTATCAAACCTCAAGGAGAGTTGAAAAACCCATAAATAGTAAACTATAATATATGCATATCTTAAATGCCTAAAAAAAAATTGGAAAAGAATTCAAATACTTTTGACATTCATAAATGGGTGTCCAAATCATATGCCAAACTCAGGGACTACTTTTGCTGACTTGAAAGAGTGCATGCAGGAGGGGGTGGGGAACAGTTAGTATTTGTTACTGAATGCAGGTGAAAGTGTCAATTTCCAGTCAGCAAAATTAAGTTAAAAATGAAATTAGAATATTTCAACAGTTATCAGGGATTTTAAGTAGCTCTCAACAGAGCTTTAATCAAAAAAATATGTTTTAGATATGAAGCAATCTATTTTCGTTCACCTATTATGAATTTTCTAACTGTGCTCAAGATTCAATAAAAGAATCACTTCCTTCAAAAATGTTCAATAAACTACAATGGTACACATAGACATACCAAGTTTCATCAACATCCAATTATTACTCTCTCACTCAACTGCTGACTGCAGCTGCAAGAAGTTTTTTTCTGATTTTTTTTCGTTTACTTTTTAATGAATTGGAATATTTTTTAACTGTTGGATATTTATTGCTTTTACAAAACATTTAATTATTGTCAAAAACTTCTCCAGTGAATAAATTTGAGTAAAATATTTAAAATGTTCTAAACCCAACAACTAGAAATGAGAAGTTATGAACAAAGAAAAAGGGGTTAACATATGAAATTTCATTGTAAAATATATCATTTTTTTAAAGAGAAAAAACTTTTATCTATGATAAATATTTTTAAAACTTAAGTGAAAGAATTTTTTCATTAGAAAAAAAAAAGAGAAAACAATTACAAAAAAAAAAAAAATTAAACAATTATATATAAACAAGTTAAAATATTTAGCAAAAGATTTCAAAGTATTTTAGAGACATCATAGTGGTTCATGTATCATTAGACCATTTGTGCAACTCAAAGATCACCAAAGAAACACCAAGGGCGCCAAACAGACACACATACATTTCACTAAACAGGGAACACACAATACCAAAACCTTGCCAAGATAGGGGTGGAGAGAGAAGAGAAGGGGTGGGGAGAGAAGTGAGGGGCTGGGGAGAGAAGACGGGGAGGGGAGAGAAAGTGCAGACCGGGATTGGGAGAGAAAAGAGAGAGATGGGGAGGGGAGGGGAGGGGGGGGGTAACACACTACCAAAAACCACCTGGGTCATGGGGTCGAGTTGGGTGCCCTAAACGAATTACACCTAATGACATCACCTGCTGAAAAAATGAAAACAAACCTAAAAAAAACACCTGTGTAATGGGGATGGAGCAAAGACAACCTAGAGACATCACCTTGAAAAGAAGACCAAACACATAAACAACCAAAATCATCTGAAAAGAAGGACGACCAGTCACTTGAACACCTAAAATCACCTGTAAAGGACAACGGCAAGGCAAAACACCTGAAATCACCTGTAAAGGACAAGGACAAAGCACAACACCTGAAATCACCTCTGAAGGACGAGGACAAGGCACAACACCTGAAATCACCTGTAAAGGACGAGGACAAGGCACATCACCTGAAATCACCTGTAAAGGACGAGGACAAGGCACAACACCTGAAATCACCTGTAAAGGACGAGGACAAGGCACAACACCTGAAATCACCTGTAAAGGACGAGGGTAAGGCACAACACCTGAAATCACCTCTGAAGGACGAGGACAAGGCACTTGAACACCTGAAATCACCTGTGAAGGACGACGACAAGGCACAACAACTAAAATCACCTGTGAAGGAGGAGGGCAAGGCACAACACCCAAAATCACCTCTGAAGGACATGGACAAGGCACAACACCTGAAATCACCTCTGAAGGAAGACAACAAGGCACAACAACCAAAATCACCTCTGAAGGACAACGCACAAAACCGGAAATCACCTGTGAAGGATGAGGGCTAGGCACAACACCTGAAATCACCTGTGAAGGACGAGGGCAAGGCAAAACACCTGAAATCACCTGTAAAGGACGAGGGCAAGGAACAACACCTGAAATCACCTGTGAAGAACGACGACAAGGCACAACAACCGAAATCACCTGTGAAGGACAACAAGGCACAAAACCGGAAATCACCTGTGAAGGACGAGGGCAAGGCACAACACCTGAAATCACCTGTAAAGGACGAGGGCAAGGAACAACACCTGAAATCACCTGTGAAGAACAACGACAAGGCACAACAACCGAAATCACCTGTGAAGGACAACAAGGCACAAAACCGGAAATCACCTGTGAAGGACGAGGGCAAGGCACAACACCTGAAATCACCTGTGAAGGATGACAACAAGGCACAACAACGGAAATCACCTCTGAAGGACAACAACGCACAAAACCGGAAATCACCTGTGAAGGACGAGGACAAAGCACAACACCTGAATTCACCTCTGAAGGACAAGGGCATGGCACAACACCTGAAATCACCTGTGAAGGACGAGGGCAAGGCACAACACCTGAAATCACCTGTAAAGGACGAGGACAAGGCACAACACCTGAAATCACCTGGGCAGAAGGGCCAAACATATCAACAAGCACAGACATCACCTCGGCAAAAGGAGCAGACATACTAAACCCAAAAGACTGCTGCACAGAGACCAATGAAGAATGAACCAGGGGACTGGTCTGTTTAACCAAGATCAATGTGATGTTGATCAAACAAAGCAGTGAAATAGTGTATTGTTTGCCATAAGAACCAAAGTTCTTTGACAAAGAATACACTAGGGGCCAGCTTTGTTGAATAAACACCAGGGTGGCCTTTACCCAACAAAGCAACAGCATATTTATTACAATGAGGTAGTTGATGGATATGCAAAGCATACTCATCAAGATACCCATAATAACAAATAGTGCTGACATCATTTATTAATATCAAGTGCTACCAAGAATTCAAGAATACTTATCCGTTTTAACTTCAGCTGCTAGAGACTATCAAAATGGCCTTCTGACAGGTTGAAGATTAGTTCTAAAATGAACACTTAAACAAGGTCAAATTTTCACAGGTAACTGCACACCATCCAATCACTGAATAGCTAACATTTTGAGACAAATAAATATCCAATGAAAACCACAAACACAAAGTCAAGTGATCTATCAGGTCTAAAGGGAATGAAAAATTTTCCATGCCCCAGGCTAAGATTTTGGTGAGTACTTTTTCTTCAAAATCAACCATTTGTATTACATATTTCTTTTGTTCCAAAATTGTGTCTTATTAACTTCATAGTAACTTTAAGATCAATACCTTAAGCCATTTTCACACCTTTTTTATCCAAATTATTTTACCTCATTGTTCAATTAATCTTCTCAACTTTGTGTGTATTGGTAGAAAAGGGGGAGGCTTGTTAACTTGGATCTCCTGTTGGAATCATAAAAATATTTAAAATGCAACCCACTATAGACTACCAATGAATATTTAGAATAAGAAATACAAATATTCCTTATTGCTATAAAAAAATTGAGAGAAAAAAAAACTTATAATTTTTTTTAGTTTAATCTGATGTCTCCACTTCCTTCATTGCCAATGCAACAAGTTCAACCTTAAGTTCAAAGTTCATTAACATTAATATGACTGATATCAAAGTTCAAGGTCAAATGAGGGTCACACTGGTACCTGACACCTTGGCTTGTGTCAGAGGATAATCAATGCCCTGTATCAAAAGGAGAAAAAAGTCAGTCAAGTTGACCTTGCAATCAAAGGTCAAGGTCCTATAAAGTCATTCTTGTACATGACATATCTCATTGTGATAAATCCTCATGTCAGATATGAAGGCTTAACATCAGAGGTTAAAAGTTATGGCACAGACACAGCTTTCCATGACAAATTAGCATTCATTTGACCTTGAGCTCAGAGGTTAAAGTCATTTGGGTACACCACACACCATTGCATGATGATTCATTCTTGTGTCAAACATCAAAGCCCTATTTCAATGGATAAAACAAAATGCTTTGTATGTAAAAAAAAAAGCATTTATTTGCCCTTGGGTCAAGGTCAAGGTCATTGACACTGATTTTCATGATGATACTTCCACATGACTAAATCAAAGCCTTAAGCCGAAGGATAAACAAGAAAATGTGTCAGACAGACACAGTGCCCTTCCTTTATGTTTATTAAACAGCTTGGTTATCTATTAATTACAAAGCTCACCTCGTTACACATTTTGTTACTAAAGGGGAATTGACTTGCAGTTTTCAAAATTTTAAGTGCTCATTCATGTAGAAAAAGAAGGTCACAGCCAGCATCTGAACCATTTGTCTTGCTAATCATCAATAGATGCATGTACCATATCACTTTGGTTGAAGTGGAATCCACTTTACCCATTTTCTGTAGGTGTCATTCATGCGGAAAATATAGGTCACATCCAGCATCCGAAGCATGCATTGTGCTTAGCATCACTAGGTGCACCTACCATACCAATATGGTTTGTGTGGCACTTGTCAGTAAGCAGGAATGGACTTTAACAATATTTCTGTAAATGGTCATACATGTGGAAAATATAGGTCACATCCAGCATCCGAAGCATGCATTGTGCTTAGCATCACAAGGTGCACCTACCATGCCAATATGATTGATGTGGGACTTTAAAGTGGGAATTAGGAAATATGAGGAATTGGATTGAACAGACGGACAATTGGACAGTCGGAAGGACAAACGGACCCAACACTGTATTCCCCTCTACTTTCATAGACGGGGCATAAAATTTATGGCCAAGGCACGCTTTGCATGTAAAATTATATTTAATTAAAAGGTCAGGGTCATTTCAGATCATTACACATCTTTTTATGCTGAATTGTCATCATGTCAAATATCTAACGCCCATGACAAAGCATAACAAGAGGTTCACTGGAGCGTAATGAATCACTCACCCGACTTCAATAAATGAAGGAATGAAAATAGTTTTGGTTAGACCTGAGGTGAAAAACTCCAGTAAAAGATCATCATGAAGGCTTTTGTAGAGCACATAGAGCCAAACATCCATGCAAACAAAAGCTTTTCTTAATAGATAATGGATATGGTAGGGTACAGCTGCAAACTGGAACGTGTGTTATGTTTTACAGTATGACAAAAAGTCAAGGTCAAGGTCAAATGATGGGGATGCAACATTGCTTAGCTACTACTGGGGGATATGCATACCAAGTTTCATCAAACTAAGACTTATAGTTCTTGAAATATGGAGACTTTTGAAGAACCAAATTGCATTGAACTCAAATCTTCTCAAAAATTATTTCCATGGTAGAAGTGAAAAATTTTAGTTGCATATTGACAAACAGCACATTTGGCTTTGAAAAAAGAATCTGCAATTCCATGATGCACAGGGAAGATTAAAAAATATATGCAATGACCATGCTATGTCAAAAACAGCAAATGGAGATAATGATTTTAAGCTTGATCAAGCTATACAAGCTCGATTGATCTACCTAGCTTGTTTCTAGCCTGACTATTACACCCAACCTGTACAATATAGCCCTAAATCCTAATAGCCTAAGAGCTGTGGTAAAATAAAATGTATGGTTTTAAGGTTCATCTGTACCTTTCGTTAAAAATAGCGAAATTTTCTACCTATTTATTAGTATATGCAGAACAAAAACTACAATAATAAAATAAAGCATAGCTGGACCTAGATATGGTAATTTCCGATTCAACTTCTATGAATTTTTCATTCTAAGTTCCTTAAAAATAAAGATCTCTTTTTTTTCTTGTTCGGATTTTAAATTGAAAAAGGACAAACTATCCCTATAGTGCCTCTTACATGAAACGAAGTGAACACTTTTAGTTAAATCCTTTATTGAAAGTTGCATGAAATTTGAGGCCACAAGAAAGGGTGAAAGTGATATTAGCCTTAAATCGGGTGTTTTTAAAAGCGGAGAAAAAAGAGATCTCTTAAAAAAAGGATTTTTTCGGGATGAATTCATAGAGAAAAGGTAAGAATTTTTAATATCTAGGTCCAGCTACACTTTATATTTCAATTGTATGTGCAGTTTTGGCTGTGCATATACTGAAAATGGATTAAAAATCACGCCATGTTTTGAAGAAAGGTACAGATGAACCTTAATTGAATCCATTTATGAACTACAGTCCTTGATATTCAATTTCCAGCAATCCATAAATGCATAATCTGTAGGTTTACTTGATATATAAAGAGAAATGTTGAAAGTATTGAAACACACAATTAAACAGTTAAAAATAATATATTTACCTCAATCATGAGAATATATTATAATCCATTAAAAATATAAGTCTCCATATAATTAACCATGTGCTTCTCCATCAAAAAAGCATGCACTACTAGAAAGCAGATTTAAAGATGCTAAAAATAACTAATTTACCTGTATGATTTACCTGTTCTATTTGAATCTTATGTTTAAAGGAAGGTAACTCTAACTTGGTCGGTGTCATGATGTTATGCCAAGGGTATACATGTAATTTGAGTATGGATTTTCTATGCTCAAATGCCTGAAAATATATTTAATTCATAGAAAATGACTTTATTACAGGAAAATTTCTAAAACTGGTCTATCAATATCACAAATTAGAAAAATCTTTCACAAAATTCTTCCATATAGGAATCTCCCATCCAGTTTTTCTACAGAAACGTTGTTTATGAAGCATACAAATTCAAAAACAATCCTTTAGAATGAAATACTGGCTGAAAAAATTATCAAGTAGAGGATACAGGTTAAATATTTGGGTAAATCTTTAGAATAACTCTTATTTGATAGCAATATAGACCATTTGATACATGTACTTTAATACTTTAAATGTTAATTGTCTTTTTTATACTTTTATATTTATTTAGCGCTGCAGTGATCAAGTGTGTCCATTTGATGTAAAGCAGAAAGAGTTTCGAACCATGCAACGAAAAAAAAAAGAATAAACTTATTTAGTGGGGGAAAGGGCTGGACTTTATTTGTTACATTATATATACTGTATAATCATTTATTATCGTGGGCATAAAATTTGTGGTTTACAGCACAAAACTCAAATGGCGGGGACAAATTTTCTCGCATTTTTCATTTTGATATACACTCTTTAACTTAACATTTTGAATTAGTGGGGATTTAATTTCATGGATTTTTAACCCCACGAATATTTCTGCTTCTACAGTTCTTAATTGATTTTTTAGATCAGTTGATTATCGTTGGGCACAGGATACGATTACGGCAAAACTGTAACAATTAGAATTCTTATTGTTACGGCAATAAATCGGGAAACGGATGACAGGACAGAGACAGAATCATTTACGACCATAACTATAAGAATTTACTTATTGTTACGGCACTTATCATTACAGCAAATTTCGCATTATAGATTTACCAAACATAAGATATTTTATAGTTATAAACGGCCTCTTCCGCAACTTTTTTATATTTATCTAATGCTGAATAGGATACTTACAAGGCTTGTTCTAATTGTTGGCCATGAAATTGTTACCGAAAACATAACTGAGACAACTGATTTATCGACACAAATTTTAGATGAAAATATTAGCATAAGCTGAGTAAAGCTGTATTTTATACCCCTAAAGGATGAAAGGAACTTAAGATGCAGTTCAGTGATCCAAATAAAAAAAATGCAGAATGGAAGTGCTGAACCGTTTGTTCCACTCATGCATGTCAACACTGCGGCATGTAATCTGGGATGGATGCCTTGAATGGTCTCACCAGAAATGCACAGGAATAAAATAAAACCTGGAAACCACTTATTGGTTGTGTCGCTGTGCCATAAATTATTCAGTACCAAAATTACCTCGAGAATTTTGCCCGCTTGCATTACATGAATTAATAAATGTTTTGTCACTCTTTATTTCATATCGTCACAATATCGATTTGCTATAATAATAAATGCCATAATAATAATAAAAATCGTAAATGATTCCGTCTCCATCCTGTCATCTGTTCCCGATTTTGGTCAAGAATTTCTTATTGTTACGGTTTTGCCCAAATATGCCGTAACCGTATCCTGTGCCTGATAGTTGCTTCTTAGCTAGCTGTCAGTTATTAACAGCCAATGTTCTCATGAGAGTTCCTCTATGTCTTGTTTGTTTCTTGTTGTCATTTTGTCTCAAGTTTTCTCGTATCTAATTGAATTTTTATTGATATGATTTTGACTGTGTGTTAATTTGTGCTTTGTTATAAATAGGGGGAAGGTTGGGCCAAAAAAAAAAACTCGTTGAACCCCACCACATTTTATATGTTCATGTCCTAACCCAGGAATCCTTTTCAGGCTTTTCATCATGTTGAAGCTGTGTACCAAATTTGAAATCAATCCATCCAGTAGAAGCCAAGAAATCTGTTACGAAGAATTTCACATTTCAAATTTTTTACCCTAAAAAAGTCTAAGTCGGCTTGGAAAACAAGAAGTAGATGATGGACTGACCTGGAAAGAGAAGGCATGGTATAACTCATGACGAAGCTGTGTACCAAATTTGAAACCAATCCATCCGGTAGAAGCAGAGAAATTGAACAGGACAGACAGATGGACGGCAGCCAAGGTGATTGCAATATAGCCCCCTCTCTTACGAATGGGTATAATTACTAAAAGTACTGCTGAAAACTATCAACATCTCTCAACTCAAATTCCATGTGAAAGGTGATCTATAGTCTGTGTACCGGGTTTGACAGGAAAATTTGGCTAGGAACTGTATGAAACAAGTGGTCCCAGAAGATTTTTTTAAATTGCACCCAATCCCATTTGAAAATTTCTGGATCTGCCACAGCATGTTCAAGGTCAAACAAGGAGTATGCAACTGTAAAGGATATAAGCACTGATGTATAAGCATACCAAATTTTATTAACTAAGGACATATCACAAGGTGTTCATATAACTTTTACATTCTTATTTAATGTATAGAAAGGAGTCAAAGTCACTCAACCCAAAACCAAGATCAAAGCCATAAGATGTGGTGGCAAATGTGTTAAGATACTAATGGGGCATATGTATACCAAGTTTCACCAACCTAGGACATGTTTGGAGGTGTTCATGAAACTAGAACATTACCATTGATGACACTGATGCCTTGCTGGTAAAACAAAGGCTTTATCTATTTTGGCTTCTCAAGTAAGACAAAAACCATTGATATAGAGCTCATTGACAGTTACACTAGATGAAGAAGTACATGTAGTGTTTGACAAATCTAGAAAATAATCATACTCTACTTGGAATATCTGCATTTTGCTATTTAATCACATGTAAAATATAAGTCATTCAAATCAAGGTTGAGGTTAAATAATCTGGAGCAAATGTTATTCAACCTCACTGTAAAGTCTGCATTGCAAGTTTCATTCTTTTAGTCCTTAAGCTATGAAGGCACCAATAACAACAACCATGCTATTATGTCATTATCAAATAAGGATATCTTTTTAATATGGACTCATTGTCAAATATCAGTTACTGAAGTTGAAAGGTAACAATAAAATATGTTTCCCATGTTCCCCAACTGAAACATGTTAAGTGTGATCAATATAACCTATATAGGATATAAGAGACCCTTATATCTTAGGTTTAAGCTATAAAATGAAATTTGAAACTTACCGTAATCAATCTTAAGTACATGTACTCATTACCTACAATGGTCAAAGGGGCATAACCTAAAGAAATATGGCCATGAAAATCCTGTCATGATTTTATGAAAATGTTTTGATAATCTGAATAAGCATTACATTTTGTAAAGGAAAAAAGTTTTAAAGGATTTTGAAGTTTATTTTCAAAAGGCACAAAAAAAAAGACAAATAAAAGAGAAGAAGGACAAGGTATGGTATTGAGAGCCCATATTACGTGTATTATTATTTGGCCCTCAAATTTTGAAAATCTGGCAATATGCAATATTTTCTTTAAATAAGTTGGAACTTACTTTATTAGCATGATTTAGTTAAAAGTTGTCCTTTTTAAACTTGAAGGGGGGGTCCTTGGTTTTTTGTTTTGGTCAGAAATTCTTTTTTCCGCACAGAGCACAGAATTTTTTTTTATTTTTCGAAGGCATGGTGACAGATTATTTTTTTTTCATTATTAGCATTATTTTATATGACAGAAATCCTTAATCAGAACATTTTTTTTTTTACCCTCTGCTCCCAAAATATTTTTTTCATCAAAATTGAAACCAAATTCACCAAATTTAGCGCCTTTATCATATTTTGTCCTTTATACTGACATTGAGTACCAAATATCATATTAAGACCGATGTTGCATACCAAACAAATAAAAAATGGTAAGAAAATAAACTTAGAAGAGACAGTAAAAGGATATACTGTGGATTCATTTATTTCACCTGATATAAAATGAGATTGCAATGAAAGAACCTTAGAGAGCACACTCACAATACCACATGTGTTCTGCTATCGGACTGTAAAAATTAACCTTGAGCTCGTAAATTTTTGTGAATTAAAAATTTGTGATAGCATACACCACTACATATGGTGTACTTCATGCTTACCAAGTTTTGTTAAATTCTGTTCAGTAGTTGAAGAGGAGTTGCATTGACAAACTGTGATCAGGATTTTCTGCAAAGAGCCATAACTCCCTAAAAGATTTGCAGATAAAAAATCCTGGTAATATGCACAACTATATATAATGTTGCCTATCAAGTTTCGTTAAATTCTGTTCAGTAGTTAAAGAGAAGTTTGATCACAAGCAGACAGACTGACGAACCAATCAAAAACATTATACCCTCCACAAAATTGTTGCATGGGGTATAATTACAAATAAAATAATAGGTGATGCGATATTATTTTCATGACATACAAATTTCTTATCTATTTTAGTAATAAAATCAGAATAAGGAAAACATGGTTTCTGTGGTAATAAATTAAGAGTAATAAGTATTATATTAAAAATGTATGATAGGTAATTTTACTGGCTGATTAATTTGATTTTTCCATTTATAGGTCTCATTAACCACTTCCCGGTCTCATACAGTGCATTAAATTGAAAAATGCACTATTTTTGTTTGTAATTTATTTGGTTATTAATGGAAACATGTGTACAATCAGATTCACTCATTTTAAATATCCTTGATTTATTTTTGACAAGCGTTTGAATTTTGCTAACTTGGCTCACAGGGGCTTGTGTACAGTAAAAAAATAAAAATCCCCCTATATACCCTTTCACAAGGGAGGACATACTTCAGATAGGCCCTCGCTTCAAAGACAATTTTTACCAGTTCAAATGTTGAATGACGATCAACCGGCGTTATAATATTGTAAAATAATGATGTTTCTTTCAGCAAACACTAACCTTTATGTTTAAATCCCGTCGGAAACCCCAATATTGAAACAATATTCCAACAAATTCATCCAATGGACAACTCCTTGGCTTCCATAATCACGTGACTTTTGCGCCGTTCGATTGTTCTCGGCCTCTTTCCAATCTTAAACATAGAGGTGGAGGGGACAGAAGCAGTAAAAGTAGACAATGGATTTTCCGAACCTCTTTGAAGTTTGTACATAACAGCGCTTCTGTCCCCTCCATTTCATTATTTGCGATTGGTAAGAGTCCGAGAGCAGTCGAACGACACAAAAGTCACGTGATTATGGAAGCCAAGGAGTTGTCCATTGGATGAAATTATCGGAATATTGTTTCAATATTGGGGTTTCCGACGGGATTTAAACATAAAGGTATGTGTTTGCTGAAAGAAACATCATTATTTTACAATATTATAACGCCGGTTGATCGTCATTAAACATTTGAACTGGTAAAAATTGTCTTTGAAGCGAGGGCCTATCCAAAGTATGTCCTCCCTTGTGAAAGGGTATATAGGGGGATTTTTATTTTTTTACTGTACACAAGCCCCTGTGCTTGGCTGTGTGAAAATGAATGTGAATGTCAAGAGGGGTAATAAGAGTTACTCCCCTTTGTACACTAATTCAAACCAGAAATGGGTGAATTGCCTTCATTCCAGTTTTCTGCAAAGGATTGTAGGAATTTGTTTATGTACATTCTTTCATCCATTTTTTGCCTTAAATCACCCTTTATGCATGTTCATCAGTGATTTAATATACATAATAACATTTTCCTGTTTTTTTCTACAATTTTTTTAAAAAATAACAACAAAAGTTATCTAAAAACATACCAACAAAATACTGTTTCCAATTCAAAGGTAGTTTCTCCATTGCCTCTGAAAAGAGAAATTGTGTCAAATTTTAATTCACAACAGTAGTAGGACATTATTCAAATTATTGAATATCTAATGGTAATAATTAAAAGTTTTAAAGAAGTTTTCTCATTTGCCATTTGAAAGAAGCAAAATAGAAACAAAAAGGAAACTAAAAATAACTAAACAATAATTCTTTCTTATTTCAACTGTATTTTCATCAAAGTCACTCAACCTGAAAATCAATGTCAAGGTCTAAAGATGGGGATGCAACTGTGCTTAGCTCCTACTGGGGCATATGAATACCAAGTTTCATCAACCTAGGACTTATGGTTCTTGAGATATGGAGGTGCTCATAAAACTTTTCCTTTGCTATAATATGTATTGAAAATTGTCAAAGTCACTCAACTGGAAAATCAAGGTCAAGGTCAAAAGATGGGGATGCAACTGTGCTTAGCTACTACTGGGACATAAGCATACCAAGTTTCATCAACCTAGCACCTATAGTTCTTGAGATATGGAGGTGCTCACAAGTGCAAAACTTTTCCATTGCAATTATATGTCTTGAAAATTTTCAAAGTCATTCAATCGGAAAATCAAGGTCAAGGTCAAAAGATGGGGATGCAACTGTGCTAAGCTACTACTGGGTGATATGCATACCATGTTTTATCAAACTAGGACCTATCTTGAGATATGGAGGTGCTCATAAAACTTTTTGTCCAAAAAGTTAACAAAGCCGCTGACGTCGGTAAAGTAACACCTATGTCCCGCTCTGCTTGGCAGGCGAGAAAAAAATTACATTTTGCCCCTTTTTGGCCCCTTATTTCTTAATGAAACTAGAGGCTCCCACAAGCCTGAATTGCTCACCTTGTATTCGATGTTACTACATGTAATAAACTGGATATTTTAAAATCAATGTCAAGGTCTAAAGATGGGCATGCAACTGTGCTTAGCTTCTACTGGGGCATATGAATACCAAGTTTCATCAACCTAGGACTTATGGTTCTTGAGATATGGAGGTGCTCATAAAACTTTTCCTTTGCTATAATATGTATTGAAAATTGTCAAAGTTACTCAACTGGAAAATCAAGGTCAAGGTCAAAAGATGGGGATGCAACTGTGCTTAGCTACTACTGGGACATAAGCATACCAAGTTTCATCAACCTAGCACCTATAGTTCTTGAGATATGGAGGTGCTCACAAGTGCAAAACTTTTCCATTGCTATTATATGTCTTGAAAATTTTCAAAGTCATTCAACCGGAAAATCAAGGTCAAGGTCAAAAGATGGGGATGCAACTGTGCTAAGCTACTACTGGGTGATATGCATACCATGTTTTATCAAACTAGGACCTATCTTGAGATATGGATGTGCTCATAAAACTTTTTTGTCCAAAAAGTTAACGACGCCGCTGACGCCGGTAAAGTAACACCTATGTCCTGCTCTGCTTCGCAGGCGAGACAAAAATTACATTTTGGTCCTTTTTGGCCCCTTATTTCTTAATGAAACTAGAGGCCAGAAGCCTGAATTGCTCACCTTGTATTCGATGTTACTACATGTAATAAGCTGGATATTTTAACAAAGGACTGCTACTCTGAGGAATTATCAATTTTAATGTTCTAAGGGAAACAACTCCTATCAAGAAAGGTCTTATAACTTTGATTACCTAATTTTTAGATCTTTATGTGATTAACCATATGCCATTTAAATTTTTCGAATATTTTGTATAGTTTTCAAGATATTGGTCTAGACAGAGCAAAATTTGAAGGAAAAAACAAGAAAAAAGGCAATAACTCCTACAACCATTGTCAGATCTTCTTCAAAACTTCAGGGCAGGTAGATCTTGATGTGCTGATCACTATTTCCCAAACAGAATTTTAAAATCAGTAACCGTTTTTGAGCAATTTGAAAAAAAGATTGCAATTTACTCTTATGATCTATTTTTAGCCATGGCGGCCATGTTTTTTGTCGCATCAAAATTTGAACAAAATTTGGTAGACAAGATACTACAGAACAACTCTACCAAGTTTTGTTACATTTGGCCTAGCAGTTTCAGAGAAGAAGATTTTTGAAAAGTTGAACAAAAAGCTGTGAAAAAGGTCAATTTTCACAATCCAAGGGGTATTACTCCTAAAGGAACAGTCCTACAAGTTTGACTTTGTTACAACTTTTGTAGATGTTGATCAGATGTGCTTAACCATATAAAATTAAAATTTTTCTGGTCTAAAAAATTGCAAAATTTGGAAAAAATCAAGAAAAAGGGCAATAAATCCTACAACGATTGTCGGATCTTCTTAAAAATTTCAGGGCAGGTAGATCTTGATATGCTGATCACTTTTAACCTCTGCCAGAAATTTGATATCTGTTACGGTTTTTGCAAAAAGCTGCAATTTACCCTTTTGTTTTATTTTTAGCCATGGCAGCCATGTTTCTTGTCTAATCAAAAATTTCGAACGATGGTTTTGTAGAGGACATATTACAGAACAACTCTTCCAAGTTTCATTCCATTTGACTAGGTGGTTTCAGAGTAGAAGATTTTTGAAAAGTGAAATGCCGGACGCCAATTGATGGCAAAAGCTCACATTGCCTTCAGCAAGGTGAGCTTAAAAGGGGGACCTCCAAAATCAATCCTGTATATGGTTTAATGGTAAGGCATATTGTTATTAAATTTCATAGCAATTGGCCAACCAGAAGTTATTGTTGGAACAAATAAAATATTTGAGTTTTTTTGCCCTTGCAGGTTTGCAGATGCATTCCTTTTTCAAAATCATGCGTTTCTTGCTGTTAATTAAAGATAATGAGTTCTTGTTTAATTAAGGGAGCAACCATTTGAATTGTATGGAGGGGCTATGGATATTTTCTTCGTCCTGCCTTATTATTTTCGGAAAAAGTTGAGTCTGGATTTTTTTTTTAGCGCTTATGCGTGCAAATTCTTTTATTTTTAAAGCTGCTGTAAATTTTTAAGCCAAAAATACCATCCACTCCAGCCTTTTTTTTTTAACTCAAAGCACTATCCTGCCTTTTCATTTCTGTGTTTTTGCAATCCTGTCTTTTTATTTCAAATTTCACCATAGCCCCCCCCTAAAAATCACAGACCTGTCAAGTGTCACGCACCTCGCGTGAGACTCGCGCATCTAGTCTGCAATTTGGCAGCAAATTTCTTTGATCTTTTAATTTTTTCCTTTGATCTTTCAGTTTTACGTCAAATCTCACGCATGCAGCTCATAAAAACTTGTCAGGCCTGAAATCAAATGGTGGCTCCCTAAGTATGAGCCTGAGGCACCATACATATATAAGAAAGCTACTTTATCTGTGTGAGCTTATCAGGTTTAACCTGCATCACAGAATAATAATTCTGTGCTGTTTCATAATTAGAAATTTGCACTAGAGAATATGTAAGATCATAGATCTGTATATTAAATTTAATATACAGGTCTATGGTAAGATGTACCTTTTTAATACATTAATTTTTTACCAACATGTTTGTTGGTTTTGTACTTAGTTTATTAAGCTGGCAACCGGCTCCTAATGTTTATCTTCAGGTACAGACTAATGGTTTATCTGCTTTATAGTTTCAGTGAAATTTTATGGGGTTTCACTGTTTGATGGTTTTTGTCTCGCCTGCGAAGCAGAGCGGGACATAGGTGTTACTTTACCGGCGGCGGCGACGGCGGCGTTAACTTTTTGAAAAAGTTTTATGAGCACCTCCATTTCTCAAGAACCATAGGTCCTGGGTTGATGAAACATGGTATGCATATGCCCCAGTAGTAGCTTAGCACAGTTGCATCCCCATCTTATGACCTTGACCTTGAATTTAAGGTTGAGTGACTGACAATTTTCAATACATATAACATGTATAATAGCAATGAAAACGTTTTGCGAGCACCTCCATATCTCAAGAACCATAGGTCCTGGGTTGATGAAACATGGTATGCATATGCCCCAGTAGTAGCTTAGCACAGTTGCATCCCCATCTTTTGACCTTGACCTTGAATTTCCGGTTGAGTGACTTTGACAATTTTCAATACATATAATAGCAATGAAAAAGTTTTGCGAGCACCTCCATATCTCAAGAACTATAGGTCCTAGGTTGATGAAACTTGGTATGCATATGCCCCAGTAGTAGCTTAGCACAGTTGCATCCCCATCTTTTGACCTTGACCTTGATTTTCCGGCTGAGTGTTTTTGACAATTTTCAATACATATAATAGCAATGACAAAGTTTTGTGAGCACCTCCATATCTCAAGAACTAAAGGTCCTAGGTTGATGAAACTTGGTATGCATATGTCCCAGTAGTAGCTTAGCACAGTTGCATCCCCATCTTTTGACCTTGACCTTGATTTTTCGGTTGAGTGACTTTGACATTTTTCAATACATATAATAGCAATGGAAAAGTTTTGCGAGCACCTCCATATCTCAAATACTATAGGTCCTAGGTTGATGAAACTTTGTATGCATATGCCCCAGTAGTAGCTCAGCACAGTTGCATCCCCATCTTTTGACCTTGACCTTGATTTTCTGGTTGAGTGATTTTGATTATTTTTATTGCATATATTTGCAATGTTTAAGTTCTATAAACATCTTTTGATCTCAGAATCTGTAAATCCTTGTAAATCAAAATATAGTGGAAGTAAGAAAGAATAATTGTTTCTGATGGTGCCGGCAGGCGAGACATACTTTAGTCACGATGGAGAAACTACGTCACACACACGGATTCGTACACACAAAAATGGCCGAAAAATCTCCGCTTCAAGGTAGAAAACCATTCATTTACTACAAGTTTTTACATGACAGTTGCTAAGATAACTAGCTCACCGTACTCCTTACTACTCAAATTATGCTAGACAGTTCTTAATTTGTTGATAGATCAAGCGAATTCTTCAAACACTTCGACACAATTGCGATCTCGCACAGGAACATCGGACACACTTTTTGTCAATAAAATTCTTTTATGAACATATTTTATTTCTATTGCATGATTCTTTGAATAAAAGCATTTTATGTTGGTTTTCGAACCGTTTTCAAGCTTTACAAGCCGTAGTACATAACCAAAACAGGTTAAAAGAACTAAAATGAATTACTGTGGTAAAATGGTATAGGTCACACATACAAAAAATGACGATATAGGCCACACTTTTGTATATGATGTATGCTGTATTGGCCTTCAATGGAGGGTTGCATTGCCAAAATACAAGCCTTTTATTTAAAGATAAAACATATCCTATAAAATCCGTTACTCGCTATCAAGGAAAGGGAATTTTATTCTCAAAACAAAGCAAATAAACCTTTAGGACAATTGCATCTCAAAAAGTCCAATGACAAGCACAACAACAGCAATAAAATCAATCATCAGAGAACTGACAATGCAGACGTAGCCAACGACATATACAATGAATATCCTTATTATATTATGGCAGAACCTCGGATTTCTGTTCATATAGATGTGTGTCTCTAAAAATTCAAATCAGACACAATGTATAAAGAAATCAAATCTGTTCCTTTGGGATTTTTGAACAGTTTTATTCTTATTTTTCTTAATCGCACTTTGGTTGGTTTCAAAAACCAGAGATGTATACAAATGGGAATTCAATGTCGAAAGTCCGAATTGGCTAGGACAAAACCAGTAAACGGGAACAACACGAAGAAACAGAAAACATTAAAGCGCATGAAACTGAAAACACGTGAATATCAATCAACAACGCAAACTCAAGATGGAACGAGAATGAACTCCAGTGCTTCGGAAAGGTAGGCAGTTCCTGCTTGTTGCAACACACCGTCGCGTTGCTTCAGTCAGGTCAGTGTGTCAAATCCAGTAAAGGAAAACAAAACAAAATCTATATGACAAACAACATCGATCTGACTGTACTCATCTGAAAGACAGAAATCCCAATATTTGTCTATGAGCCAATGACGTCTTCCATAATTTCTGAAGTGAATACTACAATCGACGAGCAGCATAACCCAGTGTTATCAGTTTGTATGTCAAAATACAAATGACAACAAAGTTCCAGACAATAAATTTTGCTACGCCTGACGCGCGTTTCGTCTATTCAAGACTCATCAGAGGCGCTCTACCAAAAATATTTAAAAAGCCAAACACTTTATGATTATGAAGAGCATAGAATAGTAAAACCAAAAATACCAAAACTAAGGAACCAAATTATTACTAAGATGATCAACCTATGTCAAATAAGACGCTCTATCGTAGATAAAAATGTATGTCAAGCAACCTTTGGAATAACGAATAAGTTGTGATATATTTATTCCATGAGCGAGCTGGATCGGGCAAGAAGGATAAGTTGGCGATTTGTTAAAGTTGAAGTCATCCCGTTGTCATAGAGTTTTGTTGAAAGTCTTCCTTGAATATCTATATCGAGATCTAGATCTTAACGTGAAGCAGACCTCCTATAATCCATAGAGTCCTTAATCACAAGTTCCTGGGAAAATTTGAGATGATGAAAGTCACCAAACAAAAGATTGTTCCGTTTTTGTTGTTGTCTAGATGTGATTGTAAGAAGTCTGAAAAAAAACACAAAACAGCTGTACCTGCATCTTCCATTCTTTTCGAATGCAACAATAAATCAGCTGTGGCAATCGTGATCCGAGTGCATACGAAATAGAAGTGTAAAGTGTGGTAAAATCAAACATTTTTCATACTGTTATAAGATGAATCTGGAATTATTTCATTTTTTTTTCTAGGCGTTAAAGGGATGTCTATGGTGACGATCCCTATAGAAACAGATACAGTTGAGAACTGTTCTAACACCTTAATTGTATGCTACTGCTGACAGTTCTAGATCTGTTGTGCGCCCTTACAGTTCTGGGGTAGAATTGTCATAAAGTTAAAACTGTATTAAACCCACTGTTTTAAACTGTTTAAGCCCCTGGCCCTGACATGTAGTTCTAGAGCTGTTTTACGACATGACAGTTCTAGTCCATGGCAGTTCCAACTTTCGTCGTTGGCAGGCATTTATAAGTGTTTAAGTGTTTTCGTCAAATAATTGTTATCTGTTTAAATTGTTATCTTTTATTTACAATATTTTTCTATGTAGCCATGCTATTGCATGTCATGAATTTGGGCAGATCTAAAACTGTCAGGGATCGAGTAGAACTCTGAGGGTTTAAAATTGTCAAGGTTTAGAGCAGTGCCAAATCTGTCATGGTCTAAAAAAGTTCTAAGCTCAGATTCCGGACAGTTTTAAGAGATGTCAGGACTGATCCCAACTGAATGTGTTTGGAAGGTGTATCAGTAACTTTCGTTCGAGTTCTTAAGACCGGTAAAACGTTTTCATTTTTCCTATTGAACTCTATGAAAATTCAAATTTCCCATTTTTTTATTCATTACCAAATACCAAATTGTTTATTCCAACTTTGCAAAAATATGTCCGTTGTTTAGAAACAATCATGACTATTTATGAAAACAGGTAGGAATAAATGTGTCCATGACACACAAATGCCCTGTATCCTTAACAAACAGCTGAAGTCCGACAATCGCTAAGAACAAAAAGTTTATCAAACCGAACCACCCTGCAAAATTTCAATTTTTAGTAACCTTTAATACGTTTCCGCGAAAAGCTTGACGGAAATTGATACCCATGTAAATTTTGATGAGCTACAAGCCTTTCAGTATTGCTCTTGAGGTGCTATTTAAGGCAATACTTAAATCAACAAAAATGCTCCAGTATTTATTATGTTACAAAGTATAAAATAACAAGGAGGAATAAGGACCGAGAGATGTTTGTCTTTGCTTTAATGCACTTGCAAATGATAAAACGAACTTTCAGAAATTAGTAGAATTGTAAACGAAAATTTAGTGATAAAAAATACAGTAAGTGATTAATATAAGCGTACCAGAAGACGAACGGAACGCTTTAAAAGATGGTTAAGTGGTAATATCTCAGTTATCTTTCTTACTTTTTTTCACGACTCGTTGCTTTTTTGTTCGTTTTTTTTTGCGTCGAAAAAAAGAAAGGCAACTAAATCATAGTCCGAATGGAAGCTACACCACTGTAATTTTAGCTTCCTGGTTTTGATTTGTTTTTGTTTTTTAAAAACACATTTTGTATGAATCCTGGGTGTTATATTCAATTAAAAGGCTATTTGTGCAAATAGTAAGTTCTCTGATTGACTGTGTTGCTGTTGATGTGTTTGTCATTTGACTTGATCTTGTTGGTGGACTTTGATATTGTGATTGCCTCTAAGATTTCCTTGATTTCTTTTGAGAATAAAATTATCTTTCCTTGATAGCGAGTAACGGATTTTATAGGATATGTTCTATCTTTAAATAAAAGGCTTGTATTTTGGAAATGCAACCCTCAATTGAAGGCCAATACAGCATACACCATATACAAAAGTGTGGCCTATATCGTCATTTTTTGTATGTGTGACCTATTCCATTTTACCACAGTAATGCATTTTAGTTCTTTTAACCTGTTTTGGTTATGTACTACGGCTTGTAAAGCTTGAAAACGGTTAGAAAACCAACATAAAATGCTTTTATTCAAAGAATCATGCAATAAAAATAAAATATGTCCATAAAAGAATTTTATTGACAAAAAGTGTGTCCGATGTTCCTGTGCGAGATCGCAATTGTGTCGAAGTGTTTGAAGAATTCGCTTGATCTATCAACAAATTAAGAACTGTCTAGCATAATTTGAGTAGTGAGGAGTACGGTGGGCTAGTTATCTTAGCAACTGTCATGTAAAAACTTGTAGTAAATGAATGGTTTTCTACCTTGAAGCGGAGATTTTTCGGCCATTTTTGTGTGTACGAATCCGTGTGTGTGACGTAGTTTCCCCACCGTGTTAGTGTTAACTCTTGTTTTCTTGGCTTAGATGATTTAGGGGTATCAAAAGTGATGGGGATAGAAACGAAATTGCCGTAAGGGACTGACCATTTTATAATAAAACTTGAAAGATCTTGAAAGAGGGGGGTCAAGGGGGGGTCCAAGAACACCTTAACAGGGAATTGATTTTCCCAATAACAGATAACAGAGAATTGACCTTTTTGGACTGACCATTTCAATTTAGCTAACATACTATTTTTCATAACAGATAACATAAAATTATATTATTCAATAACAGGCAACAGTTAACTGAATTTCTTCAATAACAGTTAACATAGAACTGGTCAATAACAGTTAACATTAAATCTGAGATCTGCAATAACAGCTAACAGAGAACCAATTTAAGCCAATAACACAGGAACAGCTAACCCCCTTGCCCCCCCTCTTGAAAGACAGGATGGCAAATATTTGGCTGAAAATTTGATAGTAGCATTAAAAATTATTAAAAACTGTGCGCTGTAGTTGGCAAAAAAAATGCTGGAAAATAAAAAGCCAGGACAAAGAAAATATCACCTAATAGCTAAAAATCAAATGGTTGCTACCTGAGAAAATCATATCGAAGTTTAATTATCTCAGTTGCTACCTAAAGAGGCAATAGGTGAAATTCGGCAATTAAACTTAAATCAGTGGCGGATCCAGGGGGGGGTTTCAGGGGGTCGGAACCCCCCTTTCCTCCAAAATTTTTAAATTTTTGTGTAGATTTTCAGCAAAATTGGTTTGAACCCCCCCCCCTTTTTGGCCCACAGAACCCAGTATGTGGAAACCCCCCCCCCCCCCCTTTTGAAAATTTCTGGATCCACCCCTGGAAATTAGGCCAGTAAGCAGAAGTTGTGGTGTATTGTCAATTGATATCATTCATATATCTATATATATGCCCATCTATATTTGTGGACCGGGCATAAAAACACTATTTTGACCTATGAAGGGGTACAACCCTAACTAGGGGGTCAGTGAGTGAACTGATGCCTTTGGCACACAAGATTCCAACCATTGTTTTGTTCCAAAGTTTCATGACTCTTCCATGACTTTTCGTTTTCCATGACCAGTCTGGAACATTTATCATAGCTATTTTCATATATAAATAGTACATAAAGCTTTAATTGAATACATAAACAATTGTCAAGGTGGCCAAATCCGTGTAAAATTTCAAAGTCAGTAGACCGTGACTGCAGGAGCAAACAGGTGAAATGCTTTTGAAATTGATCTGTACTAATGCTGATGCAACTGCATACCAAATTTCAATGGTGTAACATAACTAGTTCACACAAAACAGACTTAAGCAAAAACTTTAACCAATTGTGGATGCCGCCGCCTGAATCACAATACCTAAGTCTCGCCTTTTGCGACATTCGTTGCAGGCGAGACAAAAATGGGTAAATATGAATTAGAATTGACAAGCAGAATCTTAACAAAAAATTTAAAATCTCATATGTCTTTTCTGAGATTACAATGTACATGATGAAAGACAACCATGTCATATTTTGTCTCAACTTGTACAATTTATCTGTACATGTTGCAACATGTACAATATTGCAACTTGTACACAACATATATACCAAACAATAGAGGAGCCATCTGAGGCTGATCCAAAAATAATCAAACAAGAGGGCTGCTGGCAATTTAAAAGAATCTCATAGGACCTCTTCTTTCATATAGTTCCTAACCCAATTATCCTGTCAAACAGGAGGTCACACGCCAGTTCTAAATCTGCCTTTGACCATAATCAAACAAAAACATATGCACACTAAGGGATTTCAAGTTTTATTTGGTATCATACATTCTGAATCAGCATAATAATAAGTCTTAACACAACAAATAAATATATATAGAAGTTTCAACTTAAAGTTCCATGCAATATTATTTCTTTGGTTTTTTTTTTATGAAGCATACAAAGTACTAAAGATAAACAATTAGAAAAACAGACATTAATATTATGCAATAAATATTTGGTTAATTTTAATTTTTTTACTTGTTTTTGGTTTTTTTCTCTTAACACACAAAGTTAATTTAATTAACAAATTTATTTCAACTTTGAAAAAAATAAAAAATAAAGAATTTGTGCATTAATCTTAATTCCATAAAAACATCTCGAGTTGTTAACAAGTTTCTTTTTAATAAAAATTTACATTAAAAGTATTTATTTAGTAGATGTTTTTGTACATTTTATGAGACTTAACATGCTTGCATTATTTATAATGAGATCATATTAATTGAGATCTTTGTTTCATTTTTAAAGAAAATAAAATACATGCATGTAGTTACTTTTGATGTACAAAATCTTCTGCTTTACAAGCTTTTCTTCACCAGTAAAAATTTATGTTTAAGTAGTGGATTCAGTAGTATTTTATCAGTGAAAACACAAAAATTATCTCCCCCTTAAATTCTTTTAACCCACTCAAACGAAAGTTTTTCTACCCTCCTTAAAAATACCTGAATCCACAGACTTACAGTACACAAAATTACGATGAAAAGAATACTAAATTTCATGTGATAAAGATTTTTATGTAACAATAATACAAAAATATTCTTTATACAACTGTAGAAAAGCAGGCCTTTTCCTTACATTATATGTATCTTTATTTTTGATGTAATATTTTTTTTATATATATATAAATATCATAGATAATTCATATAATGAAGAAAAACCTCTGCTTTACAAGCTTTTTTTTTTATTCTACACTTGTATAATGGTCAAAGGTGGATTCAGAGGTCTGACTAAATGAGGTTATCTCCCCTTTACAAATTATTCTCAGTTCTCCAATTTTTTTCTACCCCCGTTTTTTGAAAAACCTGAATCCACCCCTAACATTACATAAAATTACAATTAATAGAATACAAAAAATACATACACAAAAAAAAATGAACATTTTTAGTGATTCTGAACAACTATTTGATCTTAATCACAAGATAAAGAATGCCAACTACATACAGAAATATAACTGAAAAAATATTAGGCATCTATCTTGAAATGATAGCTCTTTTTCATATGTAAATATATTTCCCTCTTCCAAAAAAAAAAGAACCCATTCATTTCAAGATAAATACAATATACACACATTGTTAGAAAGTGTTAAGCTTTTCGTTACCTCAATACATAGAAAGAAATGCAGAGACCACAATCTGTGCATTTAGTCTGCTTATTAAGGCTTCAAATAAACTGAACCTTTTCTAATCTGTGAGTACATGAGATACATCATTAATGACAAAAGAGTTAAGATAATGTAACAGAAGAAGACAAATCAAAACGTGGACAGGTTAAACAATAATCATGCCACTCTCCATCAACTCTGCATTAGCCAAACGGGAGGGGGAAGCCAAAATAAATATTTTATGTGGCTCTCCACTGTCCCTGTCCTAGGTTGTCCACCTTTCTGGAGGATCTTACCCGTCATTGGTGACAGACTGGCATCAGCTCACTTTTCAATTTTGGGGGACTATGATGATATTTACCAGTGGTCGTTCACTGGCCCTGTCCTAGGTTGTCTCCCTTTCTGGGAGAACTTACCCGTCATAGGCATCATGTTGCTGACACCTGCAGGGCATCAAGAGAATGCTATGACATGTTCAACACAACACTGACCAGGAATCAACCTGTCTTACAAATGTCCCATTATCTTAAAACATTATCATTAATGAACTTTAATTTGTCAAACTTCCCCAAATCCCTTCCTTTATTGGCTTTCTTTATTTTGTAAATAAGATATATTAATAAAAAAAAAACCATTTTTTACCAAAACTGTAATATGCATAAAATTGAATTTAACAAAGGAAAACAAATATAATACTTGAAAAGATAACACTTGTAAACAATCAAATAATGTGTTATACACTAATGAAAATAAAATCTTCAAATGTAGCTTATATACATTCATAATACAATATTTTTTAACAAATCATTTCTCTAGGCATGCTGATATATGCACAAGTTACAGTGCAATCACAAGAAAGTTTAAAGAAATTTTCCCAACCACCCTGTTTTCATTGATTAAATATACTATCCTGCATCCTGTAGAAATGATATGTTTTACATCATTTTTTTTACATTATATTTTTTTGTCATATTGCATACATTCTTTTTAAGATTTATATTTGTCAATTATAGATTTTTTTCTTACATTAGTTTCACATATGTTTTTTTTAAGTTTTAGTCTTTCATGTCCTTTGTTGATGTCCTCTCTGTTGTTGGTGTGCCCAGTAATTGCTGAAATTGTTGCAGTTTTCTTTTACATTCCAAAAACATTAATTCCTAAAATGTAATAAAATGTATATTTAGTCACATTTGTTTTAACAAAAATTGACTAAATAATAACAAAAGGATCTTGATAACTAATTGACATTCCTTGACAACTTCAGTAACTAGATACCAGGGAGATGATAGCCATCTCCAAGGGCCCCGCTACCGGCCTCATATTTCAGTCACTGGTAACAATTTGTCAAACAAATGAATACCTAAACTTGATCAGTTTATTATCTACAAGGAACAATAAAAAAGTGTAGAAAATAAAATTGCAATGGATTTTCTAACTTCAAAGTGCAATAGCTCCCATAAAAATTTTATTGAATTTTCAAATTTCAAAGGGCCATAACTCCCATAAAAAATTGTGGACCAGCACGAAACTCAAACTTGATCTGTAACTCATCAAGGTAAACTCACATACCAAAAATCAGTTCATTATCTATAAGCGTTTAGAAAAAAAGTGCGGAAAACTGAAATTTTAATGAATTTTCAAAGTTCAAAGGGCCATAACTCCCATAAAAATTTGTGGACCGGCACGAAACTCAAACTTGATCTGTAACTCATCAAGGTTAACTCACATACCAAAAATCAATTCATTATCTAGAAGTGTTTAGAAAAAAAGTGCGGAAAACTGAAATTTTATTGAATTTTCTAAGTTCAAAGGGCCATAACTCCCATTAAAATTTGTGGACCGGCACATAACTCGAACTTGATCTGTAACTCATCAAGGTAAATTCACATACCAAAAATCAGTTCATTATCTATAAGCGTTTAGAAAAAAAGTGCGGAAAACTGAAATTTTAGTGAATTTTCAAAGTTCAAAGGGCCATAACTCCCATAAAAAATTGTGGACTGGCACGAAACTCAAACTTGATCTGTAACTCATCAAGGTAAACTCACATACCAAAAATCAGTTCATTATCTATAAGCATTTAGAAAAAAAGTCCGGAAAACTGAATTTGTTACGGACGGACGGACGGACGGACGGACGCACGGACGGACAGACTGATTACTATAGGGCGTCCGCAACAAAGTTGCGGGGCCCTAATTATTTATGTTATGTGTATATTTGTTACAGGGAATGTGTGTAATCGCTAAAATGCTATTTTTTTTAAAGGGATTATATCCCCGCATAATTTGAAACATTATTCTATAGTTTTTCATTTATCTTTAAAATATACACCTGATCTCCCTTAGCTTTAATTAAACCAAAAATTATCTCCCCTTTTAAAAATGCAACAATCTAACTGAACTTTATATCATTGAAAATAAAGTGTTTTTAGCTCCCACGAATAATACTTCACTCATGCTAAGTTTCAACACAATTCATATGGTGATTTATGTCAAGTTGCATTTACATTACTCTATATTGAAAAAAACACAAAAAAGTACAATTATCTCCCCTGACTAATATCTGAGAGCAATGAATTTAAAAAAAATAAAAATCTAAATATGAAATAATCATACATGTGACGGATCCGTGATGAAAAAGCTGGAGATTTTGATTTTTTTGGCTGGAGATTGGCCAAAAAAGCGGGAGATTTTCAATGCTCATTAAATTGCATTTCAATGTCAATTGAGGGCGCTGGCGTGTGCCAAATATACATGGCTTCACTGATTAATCTCCAACTGTTTATACAATCATCAGGTCAATTATGGCAATAAACCTTTAATTAAGACCTTTACCTGTTAAATTAACGTCTGCCTAATTGACAAACCCCTAAAACACCGGAAATGTTTTATGGCTGAACAATTAAAACGTCTATAAAACTAAAATTTTGTCGTGTCTCGAAAAAGTGGGAGGTTACACAAAAAATCGGGAGAACGGGAGATAGATAAATAAGTCGGGAGATTTCGTCTCCCGGCGGGAGAATCACATGAATGAGTAATTCATGCAAAGTTTCATTAAAATCCATCAGGAAGCTTCTGAGGAATAGATCCTATGGAATATTGGACACAAAGAACCCTTTGTGGCATGAAATAAACATTTGGCATATAAATAAGAAAATGATAAGTCTTACTTTTATCTTTATATATGCAGCCAGGACATGAAAGCACAATTTAACCAGACAAAGTGAACACTTCTATTTAGTGAACTGTTTAAATTATATACCTGATTGTTGAAAATTAGGAAGCCCAGGCAGCCATCACCCAGTTAATATGGTCTCCATCAAACATATAAACTGTCTTACTGAAATGAAAAACAACTTATTAATTTTTATGTACATATGATTTACATTATGTGTAAAGTTTCTTCATACGTAATGTAAAACAGGAAATTTTCACACTGTCTTTATTTGCGGCAGGATGACTGAATTTAAATTCGTGTTGTTTTATATTTGCGAAAAAATATATATTCATTGAAAATAAAATTGTTGTGAAAATTTCTCATTTCAAAGTAGTCTTATGTTATTTTTGTTGTAAAGATACATAATGATATTATTTCTGCATGGAAATGAAGCTAAAATATAAGGTAGACTTGATTTGGAATGGACTCACAAACACATCATTTTACTTATATGCCACTCTAGCTCTACTTTTGAATGTTGGCAAAACAACAACATTTTAAACTCTACAATATAATATAAACTAGATGGAGCCTTCCCCGGAAGGCATTTGTCACCTGTGTATCTATGTTTTTTTGCCAAACAGGAAGTAATTAATTTTCGGGCATAAAATCGCTTTACACCTTATAGTACTATTTGATGAGTCTACATACCAAATATCAAGAGGCTTTGGCATGCAATTGCCTGGAAAACTGTGACCGAAATTTTTGAGACGCGGCAGGACGACCACAGAGGACGACGGATAGTGCCAAAGTAACCCCTATATGTCGCTTCTGCAACACGTTGCAGGCGACATAAAAATACAAAGACAGCAATATAAAAGATGGAAAGACAGAAACAATGTCTTATTGAAATGGTTTAATATAATTGATAAGTTTACCTTGATTCTCGACAAGTAAGGCTCTAGGCTACCATCATTGTAGTTTGTCCTTCACTACTGATGTTGTCTCTGGTCATTGTTGCTGTTGTCTATTGGTCCTTTGTCATTGTTGCTCTTGTCTATAGAATCCTGAAAATATCACACAGACTGTTATACTAGTTGTCCTCTATTACACCTTAACTCAACTCGCTATAAATAATTATCTCCCCTGACTAATAAGTGAGAGCAATGATTTTTTTAACAAAAATCTTAATATGAAGCAATTTATGCAAAGTTTATTTAAAATCTGACATGGAGCTTCTGAGGAATAGATCCTATGGAATATTGGACAGAAAGAACCCTTTGTGGCATGTAAAATTGCGCGTATAGATAAGGAAAGAGTTAGCTTTTGTCTTACCTTTATCTTTAAATATGAAGCCAGGACATGAAAGCACAATTTAACCAGACAAAGTGAACATTTCTATCAAGTGAACTGTTTAAATTATATACCTGATTGTTGAAAATTAGGAAGCCCAGGCAGCCATCACCCAGTTAATATGGTCTCCATCAAACATATAAACTGTCTTACTGAAATGAAAAACAACTTATATCATATAATTTACTTCATGTGTAAAGTTTTTTTCATATTGTAAAACAGGAAATTTTCACACTGTCTTTATTTTGGGCAGGACAAATGAATTTTTGTTCATGCATGCTGTTTTAAATTTGCCAAAAATATAAAATCATTGAAAATAAAATTGTTGTGAAAATTTCTCATTTTAAAGAAGTCTTATGTTATTTTTGTTGCAAAGATTCATGATGATATTATTTCTGCATGGAAATGAAGCTGAAATGTAAGGTAGACTTGATTTGGGATGGACTCATAACACATCATTTTACTTATAATATGCCTCTGTTGTTCTATATTTGAAGGTTGTCAAAACACCAACATTCTAGGACTCTACAATACAATATAAAGAATGCAAAGACAGAAACAATGTCTGATTGAACTGGAGAAATATTATTGATAAGTTTACCTTGATTCTCGACAAGTAAGGCTCCAGGCTACCATCATTGTAGTTTGTCCTTCACTTCTGATGTTGTCTCTAGTCATTGTTGCTGTTTCCCTCAGTCCTCTGTAATTGTTGCTGTTGTCTATTAAATCCTGAAAATATCACACAGACTGTTATACAAGTTGCCCTCTATTACACCTTTACTCACTATAAATAATTATCTCCCTTGACTAATATCTTTTTTAATAAAAATCTAAATATGAAGTAATTCATGCAAAGTTTCATTAAAATCCATCAGGGAGCTTCTGAGGAATAGATCCTATAGAATATTGGACAGAAAGAACCCTTTGTGGAATGTAATAAAAAAAATGTGCATATAGATAAGGAAAGAGAAAGCTTTTGTCTTACCTTGATCTGTTAATATGAAGCCAGGACATGAAAGCACAATTTTAGAATACAAAGTGAACACTTCTATAAAGTGAACTGTTTAAATTATATACCTGATTGTTGAAAATTAGGAAGCTCAGGCAGCCATCACCCAGTTAATATGGTCTCCATCAAACATATAAACTGTCTTACTGAAATGAAAAACAACTTATTAATTTTTATGTATATGTTGTGTACAAGTTGCAACTTTGTACATGTTGCAACATGTACAGATAAATTGTACAAGTTAAGAAAAATATTGAATGCCCTCTACATTATTAGACAGGACTTATTTTTTGTAATCATAAATGAGAATGGAATGTTAATGAACAAGTGTATCGTGAATTTACAATCAAGTCCATAAATAAAACAAGTTTTAAGAACTTCTATTGCATAGTGATGGCAATATAAGATCCCAGACTTTGATGCTCTTGGTTTCAGCAACAACACTTTAAACACTCAGTTTGTTTGGCACTTCAACAATACTGTTTATCAAATATTAAGGTGAATATTTCTTAAAATTGACTTGAAGAAATTTAAAAAAAAAAGTGTAAAATCTCATATGTCTTTTTTGGGGGATTACATGTACTTGACGAAAGACAACCATGTCAAATTTTGTCTTAACTTGTACAATTTATCTGTACATGTTGCAACATGTACAATATTGCAACTTGTACACAACATATACATATAATTTACTTTATGTGTAAAGATTCATCATATTGTAAAACAGTTAATTTTCCCACTGTCTTTATTTGCGGCAGGACGACTGAATTTTAGTTAATGCTGTTTTAAATTTGCCAATAAATATATATTCATTGAAATTAAAATTGTCGTGAAAATTTCTCACTTTAAAGAAGTCTTATGTTATTTTTGTTGATGATATTATTTCTGCATGAAAATGTAGTGTGAAATGTAAGGTAGACTTGATTTGGGATGGAATCACAAACACATCATTTTACTTATAATATGCCCTATAGCTCTATATTTGAAGGTTGTCAAAACACCAACATTCTAGGACTCTACAATACAATATAAAGAATGCAAAGACAGAAACAATGTCTTATTGAAATGGTTTAATATTATTGATAAGTTTACCTTGATTCTCGACAAGTAAGGCTCCAGGCTACCATCATTGTAGTTTGTCCTCCACTGCTGATGTTGTCTCTAGTCATTGTTGCTGTTTCCTTCGTTCCTCTGTAATTGTTGCTGTTGTCTATTGAATCCTGAAAATATCACACAGACTGTTATACTAGTTGCCCTCTATTACACCTCAACTCACTATTAATAATTATCTCCCCTGACTAATATCTGAGAGCAATTATTTTTTTTTTAATAAAAATCTAAATATGAAGTAATTCATGCAAAGTTTCATTAAAATCCATCAGGGAGCTTCTGAGGGATAGATCCTATGGAATATTGGACAGAAAGAACCCTTTGTGGAATGTAATAAAAATTGTGCATATAGATAAGGAAAGAGAAAGCTTTTGTCTTACCTTGATCTGTGTATATGAAACCAGGACATGAAAGCACAATTTAACCAGACAAAGTGAACACTTCTATTTAGTGAACTGTTTAAATTATATACCTGATTGTTGAAAATTAGGAAGCCCAGGCAGCCATCACCCAGTTAATATGGTCTCCATCAAACATATAAACTGTCTTACTGAAATGAAAAACAACTTTATATTTATTTTTATGTACATGTCACTTTTGTAAATTTAAAACAGCATGAACTAAAATTCATTCCTGTGTAAAGTTTCTTCATATTGTAAAACAGGAAATTTTCACACTGTCTTAGTTTTCGGCAGGAGGAATGAATTTTTTTAATTTGCAAAAAAAATTCATTGAAAATAAAATTGTTGTGAAAATTTCTCATTTTAAAGTAGTCTTATGTTATTTTTATTGTACAGATTCATGATATTATTTCTACATGGGAATGTAGCTAAAATGTAACGTAGACTTGATTTGGGATGGACTCACAAACACATCATTTTACATATAAAATGCCACTCTAGCTCTATATTTGAAGGTTGTCAAAACATTTAAGAACACTACAATACAATATAAAAAATGCATAGACAGAAACAATGTTTGATTGAACTGGTTGAATATTATTGATAAGTTTACCTTGATTCTCGACAAGTAAGGCTCCAGGCTACCATCATTGTAGTTTGTCCTTCACCGCTGATATTGTCTCTGGTCATTGTTGCTGTTTCCTTCGGTCCTCTGTAATTGTTGCTGTTGTCTATTGAATCCTGAAAATATCACACAGACTGTTATACTAGTTGCCCTCTATTACACCTAAACTCACTATTAATAATAGTTTCAAAGAAAGGAAAAAAAGGCTCCACTCCTGTTCATGCGAAAATAAAAAAGAATGATTAAAATCAGATGAATTTTAAACATTCTACACATGTTTTGTCAATACACCAATTTTAGCCCTTTTTGGCCCTCTTTTCTGAATCGATAAGGGCCAGAAACCCCAAATGCAATACCAACCTTCCTTAAGTAGTGACAAACATCATTTTAAAATTTTATAACAATTTGTCACCACAACTAAAGTAATCACACAGAAACCAAAGTGTTTACAGACTACAACAACAACCACATTGCTATAACATAATAAGGTAACCAAAATTTGCAGTTGTATTAAAATACATGAAATAATTTCATGAAATGTATAGGGGGCTTAACAACTTCAATTGAAAACAAATTATTATCTCCCCTTATCTGAGAAAAAACATTGGCAAAAAAATTTTCTTCAACTTTCATTTTTCAGAAATAGATTATCACAACCTAAGTTTGACATTTAAGGTATGAAACTGGAACATAAAAGGACAGAATCATAAGAAGCAACATTTGGCTGTGTTTCTCTTACCTAATTGTTGAAAATAGGAGGCCAGGGCAGCCATCACCCAGTTTATATGGTCTCCATAGAAACTGTCTTACTGAAAAGAAGAATAACATGAAAAGTTATTACATTAATTTTCCCTGCTCTATTTCTTCAATTCCCATAAACCTCTGACTATAGTGGATTGTGCCCAGTGTGATTTAATTAAATGTTTTTGGGGTTATTAAGAAATGGAATAAGTTCAATAATAAGAATTACAAGTCAATTGTTCTAGAGTTACCTCTCTTTGACTTTAGTTTTGTCTTTATATTTTATTTAACCCCCTAACATGTGACGGATCTGTCATGGCAAAGCCCGTGATTTTGATTTGTTTTAGCTGAAGATTGGACTAAAAGCGGAAGATTTTTTGCTGCTCTTAAAATTGCATTTTAATATTGATAGGGGCAGTAGCGTAATATATGCCATAAACACCTGGCTTCACTGATTAATCTCCAACTGTTTATACAACTATCAGGTCAAGTATAACAGTAAACCTTCAATCAACACCTTTACTTGTGAAATTAACATCCGACTAATTGTCAAACCCCTAAATCATCGGAAATATTTTATGAACAATTAAAATGTCTATAAATTTTGTCAAGTCTTGTAAAAGCAGGAGATTCCACCAAAAGTCGAGAGAATGGGGGATGGGTAAAAAGTTGTGAGATTTTATCTCCAAATGGGAGAATCACGTGTATGAACCCCAATAAACCTGAATACCCAGATGATCAGGGTGAAAGGTTATGAATTTTAATCTGGTAGCCCAGGCCATACAAAATTTTATGTATATGTTTAACTTAAATTTTCCTAAATTCTGGTATCTCAACTCATAATCTAGAAGCCAAAAGCGACTGGGCTACTACCAATTTTTTTCTCTGATGATTCTGTTTGTTTCTATTCTGGTGCTTTATAAGGTGTACAGAGATTCATGATGATATCATACTTGCTTCATGGAAAAGGAACTAAAACCCATAGCTAGACCTGATTTTGCACATCAATTTCTATAAGTCCCTCTATTTTTGAAAGTGGGCATAAAAACATTTTAAAACTCTACAGTTCATTCAATTTAGTCTATGACCCTCTATTTTTGAAGGTGGATATAACAACATTTTAAACTTTACAATACAATGTAAAAAATGCAAAGACAGAAACAAAGTTTGATTGAACTTGTTAAATATTATTGATAAGTTTACCTTGATTCTCGACAAGTAAGGCTCCTGGCTACCATCATTGTAGTTTGTCCTTCACTGCTGATATTTAAAATGAAAGAATATGGAATATGTGCCAGAAAGATGTTGTCTCTGGTCATTGTTGCTGTTTCCTTCGGTCCACTGTAATTGTTGCTGTTGTCTATTGAATCCTGAAAATATCACACAGACTGTTATACTAGTTGCCCTCTTTTACACCTTAACTCACTATAAATATTAGTTTCAAAGAAAGAAAAAAGTCCATCCCTGTTTCATGGGAAAAAAAAACGCATATGAATTAATTTCATGAAAATGTAAAGGTGGCTATAAAACAACTTAAATTCAAAACAAAAGGATTATTTCCCCCAATTTAAAAAAAAGATGGCAAAAAACTTTTCTTCCACAGCATTTGAATTAATTCCATTTTTTTAATAGATCATCAAATCCTGTTTTGACAGTTTAAGCATGAAACTGGGACATAAAACGACATAATTATAATAAGCAACGTTTGACTGAGTTTCTCTTACCTGATTGTTGAAAATAGGAAGCCCAGGCAGCCATCACTCAGATCATATGGTCTTCATATAACTGTCTTACTGAAATGAACAATAAGATAAACACATAAATCACTTTGATTAATATATCAATGCTTTATATTTTAGACATCACTTCTTGTATTTTAAGTACATATAAGATACAGAAACTTCTATAAATTAAAAGTTTCATCATATAAATGTGAACAGACAAATAAAATGACCAAACAACAGAATATTGAGAGTGCTTATATACTAGAGGCTCCCAGGATCCTGAATTGCTCACCTGATCTCTTATGCCAAAGTTTGAATAAATTTCACAAACTTTCAAGTATATATATACAAAGTTGCAAAACAATCCCTTCAGTGGTTTCAGAGAAGATTTTTGGATATCAGTTTAAATTCATAGAAAAAACAGTTAAAGGGCAATAACCCCTGTAAGGACCATTTGATGCTGAACAAGAAAAGTTGCTTCGGATATTCTCTATCTCTTATACTTTTCGAGTTGTCAGCCAAAAACAATGGTCTGACCCCCCCTTTTCTATTTTTAGCAATGGCGGCCATGTTGGTTGGTCAATGTGTATATAATTCACAAACTTGGTAGAGAACATCCTAAAGGTCAAGTGTACCAAGTTTCAAAGCAATCCCTTTAGTGGTTAGGGAGAAGAAGATTTTAAAAAATCAGTTAAAATTAATGGAAAAAAAAACAGTTAAAGGGGAATAACTCTTAAAGGGCTGATCTGACAATTTTAACCCTGAAATCATCTTTGTAGATCTCAATGAGCTTAACAATTCTGCAATGCTAACTTTTCCTCTAGCTATAAGGGTTTTCAAGATATTGTCCAAAAACTGCAAAAATGGTCAATTTTGACGATTAAAGGGCAATAACTCCTGTAAGGAGTCGTTTCACAACTTCTACTCAATAGAGAGATTTGTAGAGCTTTTGATGCTGAACATGAAAGGTTGCCTCGGATTTTCTCTATCTCTTATACTTTTCGAGTTATAAGCCAAAAACAATGGTCTGATCCCCTGTTCTATTTTTAGCAATGGCGGCCATGTTGGTTGGTCGACGTGTATATAATTCACAAACTTGGTAAAGGACATCCTAAAGATCAATTATACCAAGTATCAATGCAATCCCTTAAGTGGTTTCAGAGAAGATCTTTGAAGAAAAGTTAACGGACGGACGACGGACGGACGACGGACGCCTAACGATGACAATAGCTCACATGACCCTTCGGGTAAGGTGAGCTAATAAACATCTGCCTTAATAGAATGGTGGATCGTATAAAAGTCAACATGATTGAGCTATGTTAATGAGGTAATTTTTTAATGGAATTTTTAACATGAATTTAGCAAGTAATATAATAATTATAGGCGTTTCATAAAAGCTTGCTCACCCCCAACTTAAAATTATTCATTTTATTCTTATTATATATATAGACATCTGAGGATCTTACACCAAAAATGTTAAGTATACCTATTTGAAGTGGGGTGGGAATGTTTGCTATTTTTTATCGTGGCTCTGGGATAAAGTTAAGGCAACAAAAAACTTCCAGAAACTAGAACTTTAACTTATTGTTGTTAATAAAGTTTATACTAGGGCCTGGGTCAATAAAATCTATTAAATTTTTAGAATCTTCAGATATATATTCTAATCGAATCAATTTATTATTATTGTTATGTATACCTTGATTCTCGACAAGTAAGGCTCCAGGCTACCATCATTGTTGCTCTCATTTACTAGTATATGCTCCTTTACTATTGCAATTACTGTCATCTTTGGTGGTCTCTTGTTGTTCAATTTCTGAATCCTAAAAAATAGCAAACAGACTTTTAAGCTATTGAAATCTACAACCCTACCGCAATATTCACTTCTCACCTGTAATTTTGAGAAGCATACCACAAAACCATCTTCAGTTTTAAAGAAATTAATACATAAAAGATGCTTCTTTCAAGAAAAATAACAAGAGGCTCTGAACCTGATTTTTAAGCCATAAACTTAAGTCTTACCCCCCCTGTTCTATTTTTAGTGACGGTGCCCATGTTTCTTAAATTAATTAAAATTAAATTGAATGATGTGTGCCAAGTTTCAAATCAATCTCTACTGTAGATTCAGAGGAGAACATTTTAAAGAAAAGCTAATGACAACGACATACACCAAGTGATGGCAATAGTTCACATGACCCCTTGGGTCAGGTGAGCTAAAATCGAGGAATTGTTTGTGCAAAAAAAAAAGGACAAAAAGGAATGACTGCATGTCCCTTAATTCAAAATATTTAAACCAATATATTCATAATCGGACTGCTGTGTCTGTGCTGGACAAATGATACATATATGTTACAGGGAATGTGTGTAATTAGGGATTATAATATGTAATCCCTGGGAAAATTGGGGATTTCATGTAATCACTGTCTGTTTAAGGGAATATATTTCAACTTAAATATTGACCAATGAAATTGCAAGAAATCTCAGTTGAGGAAGGATTTAAGGAAATCTCATATTTGAGATGTTTTATGAAACTGGGGCCAGATGAGTAAAAAAGGGAGCTTTGCTTTTTCAAAAAAAGAATCTTAATTTCAAGATGGCCGACAAGATAGTTGCGGCGGGGGACCAAAATTGAGTCCGCTATTAATTGAGATACATTATTCAGCTTATCAACTCTTCATTTTTTACAACATTAAGTCAATCTATGTTTTTACAAGTGATCCCTCATCAAACTTGTGATCTTTTTTAATGCTAAAAAGTTGGTTTTGCCTAAGAGCCATTGAAGTCAGATGAGCAGTTCAGAACCTCTTTGTAAGGTAGAAATCATATACTATTACATATCTTTTATGGTCATGTTAACAATTGTTTAGAGAAATAAATAAAGAAATGGAGCAGTCACACACAACAGCTAATCCCCTTGCCCGTATCATTAAAATGGAAGTGGAGGTGACTTAAAACAGGAGCAGATGTCAATTACTATCCGAGATATACCCACTTTCCAAATACAGTTCCTCTACTAATTGGAATTGCCGAAATATGCGACTTAGCCAAAAATTTAACCGGAGTCATTTATACTGAAAATATAGGTAAAGGTCATTTAATTTGGTACGGATGCTGGTTACTATCCAATATAGATGTACCCACTGTCCCAATATCATCTCTCTTTCACTTGCAGTTGCTGAGATATGGACCTCAACCAAAACTTTAACCTGAGTCATTCATGCAAATAATATAGATAAAGGTCACTTTAAATTGGTACAGATGCTGGTTACTATCCAAGATGTACCCACTGACCCAATATTATCTCTCTATCACTTGCAGTTGCTGAGGTATGGACCTTAACCAAAACTTTTACAGGAGTCATTCATGCATAAAATATAGATCAAAGTCACTTAAATTTGGTACAGATGCACGTTACTATCCAAGATGTACCTATTGACCAAATGTCATCTCACTATCACTTGCAGTTGCTGAGATATGGACCTTAACCAAAACTTTAACCCGAGTCATTCCTGCAGAAAATATATGTCAAGGTCACTTAATTTTGGTACTGATGCTGACTACCATCAAAGATGTACCCAGTGAAAAATATCATCCCTCTATGACGTTTAGTTCCCAAGTTATTGACAAAATGAAGCAAACCCTATGTCCCTTCCCCAACTCCGTTGGACTCGGGGATAAAAAGATATTTCGAGATATATGGAAAGGGACATTAAATTATAAATCTTTATTTAACATTGAAAAGGTAAAGAAAAAATTAGTTTTCAAGTCATTATGACGGTCAGACCTGTAAAAATATTGAAAAAAAATCAGGAATTTCATATAATCCTTGCAAATTTAGAGATTTACATGGAATCCCCAAGCGATTATGCATTTAAGTGTAACCCCTGATTGTTTAGGGATTACACGTTATCCCTAATTACACATATTCCCTGTAACATATTTACCTGAATTTCATTACAAAAACAGATGCTAAATAACCTTGAATTATCTCCCATAGCAAACAAGTCATTCAATCAGGTATAAAACTTATTTTTGAGTTTTAAAGAATGAAGCTACAGAATCATGGTCAGTGCATGAAACAGGAGCACTGTTTCACCTTTTTCACATTTACCTTGTTTTTGAAAATATCACACCCTGGCAGCCATCTCCCAGTTCATATGTTCTCCAAACATATAAACTGTCTTACTGAAATGAACAAAAACATACACACTGAATAAATGTACAATGTACAACTAATACTTGATAAGGGTACACTCTGCTTCATTTTAGAATCCTTTGAACTATAGTATTGTGCCAGCTGCTTTGACCACAACCCTAAGTGTCTGCAACAAAATATCAGATTCCTAGGTATAATACTTTTCAAGTATTTCATATTTCGCAAAAAAATCATACAAAAAAGCATACGCCTCTGTCACCATAAAGAAATACCTATGCCTCGCCTCCCCCACTATTTTTCCCAGGTGAGACAAATCAGTAATTTGATACAAACAAGATAAACAGACATAATTCCCCATCTCGTCTGGATGAACAGGCGGACAGATGGACAAACAGACAGACAGACAGAGAGACCAACGTACCCAAACACTATATGCCCCTACTTACATAGATGGGATATAAAAAGATAAAAAACATGGATACAGGTCAGGTTGAACTGAGTTTTTTAAATTAACTTTCCTATTTACCTTGATTTATGACAAGTAAGTCTCCAGGCTACCCTCATTGTAGTCCATATGATCTCTTTTACTGATGTGCTGTCTCTAGATATTGTTGTCATTTCTGGTTATCTCTTGTTGTAGCTGTAATCTCTGGTTGACTCTTGCTGTTGCTGTCATCTCTGGTTGTCCCTTGTTGTTGCAATCGTCTCTGGTTGTCTCTTGTTGTTGATGTCATCTCTGGTAGACTAAAGTTTGTTGCTGTCATCTCTGGTTGACTCTTGTTGTTGCAGTCGTCTCTGGTTGTCTCTTGTTGTTGATGTCATCTTTGGTTGACTGTTGTTGTTGCTGTTGTGTCCGGTTGTCTCATTGTTGCTGTCATCTCTGGTTGACTCTTGTTGTTGCTGTCATCTCTGGTTGTCTCTTGTTGTTGCAGTCATCTCTGGTTGTCCCTTGTTGTTGCAGTCGTCTCTGGTTGTCTCTTGTTGTTGATGTCATCTCTGGTTGACTAAAGTTTGTTGCTGTCATCTCTGGTTGACTCTTGTTGTTGCAGTCGTCTCTGGTTGTCTCTTGTTGTTGATGTCATCTTTGGTTGACTGTTGTTGTTGCTGTTGTGTCCGGTTGTCTCATTGTTGCTGTCATCTCTGGTTGACTCTTGTTGTTGCTGTCATCTCTGGTTGTCTCTTGTTGTTGATGTCATCTCTGGTTGACTCTTGTTGTTGCTGTCATCTCTGGTTGTCTCTTGTTGTTGCAGTCGTCTCTGGTTGTCTCTTGTTGTTGCTGTCATCTCTGGTAGACTAAAAGTTTGTTGCTGTCATCTCTGGTTGTCTCTTGCTGTTGCTGTCATCTCTGGTAGACTAAAAGTTTGTTGCTGTCATCTCTGGTTGTCTCTTGCTGTTGCTGTCATCTCTGGTTGTCTATTGTTGTTGCTGTCATCTCTGATTGTCTCTTGTTGTTGCTGTCGTCTCTGGTTGTCTCTTGCTGTTGCTGTCATCTCTGGTAGACTAAAGTTTGTTGCTGTCATCTCTGGTAGACTAAAGGTTGTAGCTGTCATATCTGGTTGTCTCTTGTTGTTGCTGTCATCTCTGGTTGTCTCTTGTTGTTGCTGTCATCTCTGGTTGTCCCTTGTTCTTGCTGTCATCTCTGGTTGTCTCTTGCTGTTGCTGTCATCTCTGGTAGACTAAAGTTTGTTGCTGTCATCTCTGATTGTCTCTTGTTGTTGCAGTCGTCTCTGGTTAACTCTTGTTGTTGCTGTCATCTCTGATTGTCTCTTGTTGTTGCTGTCGTCTCTGGTTGTCTCTTGCTGTTGCTGTCATCTCTGGTAGACTAAAGTTTGTTGCTGTCATCTCTGGTTGACTCTTGTTGTTGCTGTCATCTCTGATTGTCTCTTGCTGTTGCTGTCATCTCTGATTGTCTCTTGCTGTTCCTGTCATCTCTGGTTGACTCTTGTTGTTGCTGTCATCTCTGGTTGACTCTTGTTGTTGCTGTCATCTCTGGTTGTCTCTTGTTGTTGCAGTCATCTCTGGTTGTCTCTTGCTGTTGCTGTCATCTCTGGTAGACTAAAAGTTTGTTGCTGTCATCTCTGGTTGTCTCTTGCTGTTCCTGTCATCTCTGGTTGACTCTTGTTGTTGCTGTCATCTCTGGTTGTCTCTTGTTGTTGCAGTCATCTCTGGTTGTCTCTTGCTGTTGCTGTCATCTCTGGTAGACTAAAGTTTGTTGCTGTCATCTCTGGTTGACTCTTGTTGTTGCTGTCATCTCTGGTTGTCTCTTGCTGTTGCTGTCATCTCTGGTTGTCTCTTGCTGTTGCTGTCATCTCTGGTAGACTAAAGTTTGTTGCTGTCATCTCTGGTTGACTCTTGTTGTTGCTGTCATCTCTGGTTGTCTCTTGTTGTTGCTGTCATCTCTGATTGTCTCTTGCTGTTGCTGTCATCTCTGATTGTCTCTTGCTGTTGCTGTCATCTCTGATTGTCTCTTGTTGTTGCTGTCATCTCTGGTAGACTAAAGTTTGTTGCTGTCATCTCTGGTTGACTCTTGTTGTTGCTGTAATCTCTGGTTGACTCTTGTTGTTGCTGTCATCTCTGGTTGACTAAAGTTTGTTGCTGTCATCTCTGATTGTCTCTTGCTGTTGCTGTAATCTCTGATTGTCTCTTGTTGTTGCTGTCATCTCTGGTAGACTAAAGTTGTTGCTGTCATCTCTGGTTGTCCCTTGTTCTTGCTGTCATCTCTGGTTGTCCCATTGTTGCCATCATCTTTGGTTGACTTTAGTTGATACTGTCATCTTTGGTTGACTCTAGTTGTTGCTGTTATCTTTGGTTGTCTTGCTGTTGCAGTCCTCTCCAGATGTCTTTCCTTGTTCCTGGTTTATTTATTCTACAGAAAAAATACCACAAACTATCATTTCTTTTGTTAGATGCATTGTAATATTGCATTCATCATAAATATTTTGTAACACGAAATAGCACATATCCGTTCAATTATAGTTATAAATTAGTTTTTTACAAATAAGTATAACTCTATTATCGTCACCAGATTTGGCAGACCCTAATTAAGTTTCTCTGTCTTTAAGGTAAGATTTAAAGGATGGTGTCCAAAATAATAGACCATTGAACAACACAGTCAATACAATAGTAATATTATGACATTATGCAACCTGGCTAACAGGTATGTCAAATTCATGACATAGGGCAATAATTAATTTTAGAAATGAAATGCAATAATTTGAGCAAACAACAGCTATTTTAATGCATTTCTTTACCTGTTTTGATTCCATAATACAAAACATAAAAATCCTTTAACTTTTTTGACAGGGGTTAATATAAGTATTGATGGAACTATTTGCTTTCTTTATCTTATTAATACTTACCTTGTTTTTGAAAGTAGAATACCCAGGCAGCCATCACCAAGTTATATGGTCTCCATTCAACATATAAACTGTCTTACTGAAATGAACAAGTTAATCTGTGATCTAAAGCTCAGTCCCTGCCTTTAAAATAATGCCTTTTATTACAAAAGTTTCAAATCCCAAAATATGTCATACTTTTATTAATAAGTTTTTTACAAAATGTCAGCAATAGTAGCTTAGTCATGAGTAAATGAAAAGAGTAATGAACCTATTGAACTAGAAATAAACACAAGTAAACTAGAGGCTCCCAGGAGCCTGAATCGCTTACCTTGTATAATAAAAGTTGTATTTGTTGATACTTATAAGCTGTTTTTTTTTACAAAGGACTGCTACTCTGTGAAATGATAAATTTTAACATTTTAGGGGAAACAACTCCTATCAAAAAAGGTCTTACAACTTTGACCCCATTACATAAATTTTAGATCTTTATGTGCTTAACCATATGCAATTTAAATTTTTCAAATATAATTGTATAGTTTTCAAGATATTGGTCTAAAAGAGCAAAATTTGAAGAAAAAAATGAAAAAGGCTATAACTCCTACAAAGATTGTCAGATCTTCAAAATTTCAGGGCAGGTAGATCTTGATGTGCTGATCACTTTTATCCTATGCCAGAATTTGATATCTGTTACGGTATTTGAGTAATTTGCAAAAAAATGCAATTTTCCATTATGTTCTATTAAACAAACTTCAATTTTTTTGCGATGAGTGGGGAATAGATGTTAACCTCTCCAAAACAAAAGCTATGATCTTTAACAAGACCGGTAGACATATCAAGGAAAAATTCTCTTTTCGTAACAAATCACTGGAGTGTACTAATCAATACAAATATCTTGGAATAACACTAACACCGTCGGGGTCTTTTCAAGAAGCTAAAACTGATCTTTACAGGAAAGCCACAAAAGCCTTATTTAAACTTAAGGCTGAATATGTTTCCCTTGGGCCAAGCATCAGATCCTCATTACATATTTTTGATCATACCATTAAATCCATACTATTATATGGTGCAGATATTTGGGGCTGTTATGTGCCACCCTCTTTTAAATTTGAACATATCTGTAACTTTACAAAACAATCTAACTTTTCCCCAGCCTCTAAACTAGAACTCCATTTTATAAAATATATACTTGGTGTTAACAAAAAAGTCTCTAATTTTGGGGTTATGTCTGAGACAGGGAGACTTCCCATTATTTTGGATTGCTTTAAAGCAAGTACTAATTATTGGAACAGAGTAGAAAATACTCCATCAGGCTTAATAAAAGATGCATATGAAGAATCAAAAAAGGTTCATGAGGAGGGTGGCAGATCATGGTTCTCAGCCATATCAAATATGTTCACTATATTAAAAACTCCAGGAGGAAACAAATATAAACTATGCTCAAATTATACTTGTAAAACTACAGTAAAGACTGATTTTAGAAAATTATATATTAACGCCTGGAATAGTTACAGGAATTTTTTAATTAATGAAAATGGAAAACTCAGAACATATGTTAAGATCAAAACAAATTTTGGTTTTGAAAAATATCTTGATTTAATAAAAGATTTCAGAAACAGAAGGTCCATTACAAAGTTTAAAATCAGTTCTCATAGATTAAAAATTGAATCGGGTCGATATACCAAACCCTTAACTCCTTTAAATGAAAGATTATGCGAAAGATGTTCTATAAATGAAATTGATGATGAGATTCATTATTTTACTAACTGTACTCATTTTACTACATCTAGAGAAACTCTATTTGATACAATAATTAAAACTAATTCACATTTTAATAATATGTCCTCTTTCAATAAACTATTCTGGACCTTTAACTGTGAAAATGAAACAATTTTAAATAACCTATGTAAATTCCTCCTGGAGTCTGGAGTTGTATAAAAAAAAAAAAAAAAAAAAAAAAAAAAATTACAGTGTATCTGCACTGATCTGACTTAATTTATGACAATTGCTTTGTATATATTACTTTGTATTGCCACATATATGTCTTCATGTATAGTCTGTCATAAATAAACATTTGTACTGTTATTGCCCCTTGAGGGCCCATGATTGGTCAAATAAACTTGTATTCTTGTATTCTTGTATTTTAAGCCATGGTGGCCAAGTTTTTTGTTGAAACAAAATTTCCAATGATAGTTTTGTAGACAGCATACTACTACACAACAACTCTGTCAAGTTTCATTGCATTTGGCGAAGAAAAGAAGATTTTTGAAAAGTTGGAAGATAGATGAACAACAGACGACAGATGTCAAGTGATGCAAAAGCTCACATTCCCCTTCTGCAAGGTGAGCTAAAAAGTATGTCCACATTTCTTTAAGTTTAGGTATTATAAATAAGAATTACTAACAAGAATCTGCTCAAAAGACATAATGCCCCATCTGGCAACATTTGGGATGGACAGACCAATGGATTTACATGAACACTTTATTACCCCCTTCTTTCAAAGATGGGGCATAAAAATATCATACTACCATATGAGTTGGGTTTTTTTTGCGGGAGCTAAATTTCACTGATTTTTTTTTAAATGAAAGATCTTTTTTTTTGCGGGATTCAATTTGCAATTACTTATACACTAGTACTGTGGATTCATTTATTTTTGTTGGTACCAATTTTCGTGGTTTGATGAAAAAAGACCACTTTGTTGATTCTTAAATTCGTGGTTCTGAAGGCAAAGCATACAAAGCAACGTTAAATTTCTTTTTCGTGGGATATCAATTTTTGTGGGTCAAGGCAACCAACGAAAATTGATACCCCACGAATAATAATGAAACCACAGTATATACTTTACACATATTTTTTTCCAGATTTAATTTTTGCAGGTTTATAGTTGCAAAGTACCGCAAAAAAAGCTAAAATTAAGATTCCCACGAAAAAACCCAACTTGTATGGTATTTGGTCTTCAAAGATTTATTAAATGCTCACAGTTTTCAAATATTTTGTTGAAAATATAATAAATTATGGAAGAAATGGCAGGATTTTGTTAAACAGGAAGTAAGTGAGTAACAGACCTGAAATCTAATCCCAAAATATTGGACCCCATAATGATGCTGTGTGTTTGTGTGTTTGTGTTTAACACCCTTTATCTGGGCCATATTTGTAGGGTGGTCAGTTTTAATGGTGGAGGAAACTGGAGTTTCCAGAGGAAACCACCAACCTTGAGCAGGTCACTGACAAACCTAATCACATACAGTTGGGGAAGTCCCTTTTTTGTTAAATACAAACGGGACTCAAACACCAACTGAGAGGTGATCAGCTAGTGATCAATTGTGTGGTATTTAAACCAGTGCCTTAAACCACTTGGCCACACATGCCCCCCTAATGATGTTGCATACAAAATATCAAGATGCTGTGAAAAGTTGCTGCTGGGAAAACTGTTACAAAAATTATTTCATGCCTCCCTGTAACTCACTGTTTTATTATCTGGATTTTTCAATGTGTAAAAACCGGTCAAATATCCACAAAATTTTATCCCCATAAAAATAAATTGTTACAGAGTATATTTACCCTGATTTTTGACAAGTAATGAGAGAATATTTACTCAGATTTGTGACAGGTAAGGAGAGTACATACCCTAAATTGTGACAGGTATTGAGAGTATATATACCGTGATTTGTGACAGGTAAAGTGTAACAGATAAGGAGAGTATATTTACCCTGATTTGTGACAGGTAAGGCTCCAGGCTACCATCTTTTCCTTCATGTGATCTTATTCTTGTTGTTTCTAGTCTCTGGTAGTTGTCATCACTAGTTGTTTCTGTTGTTTCCAATCTTTACAGTTTATAACTGTTGATCTTCTTACTTGTTTTTCTCTCTTAAATTGAAGTAAAAAAGAAAACTATGAAAAATATACTCTTCTTTCAACATACACTTTACATGATTATATATGTAACAAGAGTTAACACTAAAGTATGTCTCGCCTGCTGGCACCATTGGAATACCTATTTATTCAAATAGTTATTCATAAATTCTCGACATTTTCCTGTGGATCAACTAAAATGATTCTAGATATCATTATCATTGAGAAACAGACTTAACATACAAGAGTTAACACTAAAGTATGTCTCGCCTGCCGGCACCATCAGAAACAATTATTTTTTCATACTTCCACTATATTTTGAATTTACATGGATTTTCAGTTTCTTAGATCAAAAATGTTATAGAACTTTAACATTGTTAATATATATGCAATAAAAATAATCAAAGTCACTCAACCCGAAAGTCAAGGTCAAGGTCAAAAGATGGGGATGTAACTGTGCTAAGCTACAACTGGGGCATATGCATACCAAGTTTCAACAACCTAGGACTTATAGTTCTTGAAATATGGAAATGCTCGCAAAACTTTTCCATTGCTATTGTATGTATTGAAAATTGTCAAAGTCACTCAACCGAAAATTCGAGGTAAAGGTCAAAAGATGGGGATGCAACGGTACTAAGCTACTACTGGGGCATATGCATACCAAGTTTCATCAACCTAGGACTTATAGTTCTTGAGATATGGAGGTGCTCGCAAAACTTTTCCATTGCTATTATATGTATTGAAAATTGTCAAAGTCATTCAACCGGAAAATCAAGGTCAAGGTCAAAAGATGGGGATGCAACTGTGCTAAGCTACTACTGGGGCATATGCATACCAAGTTTCAACAACCTAGGACCTATAGTTCTTGAGATATGGAGGTGCTCGCAAAACTTTACCATTGCTATTATATGTATTGAAAATTGTCAAAGTCACTCAACCAGAAAATCAAGGTCAAGGTCAAAAGATGGGGATGCAAATGTGCTAAGCTACTACTGGGGCATATGCATACCAAGTTTCATCAACCTAGGACCTATAGTTCTTGAGATATTGAGGTGCTCATAAAACTTTTCCAAAAAGTTAATGCTGCCGTCACCGCTGCCGCCGGTAAAGTAACACCTATGTCCCGCTCTGCTTCGCAGGCGAGACAAAAAGTGTGTTTGTTGATGTTTAACGCCCTTTATTGATGCACCTGGGCGATGTAGGGTGGTCAGTTTTAATGGGTCAAAAACGAGGTCAAGCTATTATACTTTTGTAGTAATTCATTTTCCACAACAGTCTTGCAAAGATGTTTACGCCCTAAAAAAGACCTAATTTCACAAGAGTCAATGAAAGGTAAAAATGGGTTCAAGGTCACACAACATGGTGACAGTTGCAAGACTATAACCTGAACTGTCTGTTTACCAAATATCAGATCCCTAGCTATTAATTATACTATTTGAGTCATTCATTTTCCATAGAAGTTACATAAAGGTTTATGACGCCCCTCCTCTGCCACCGGAAAGAAATACCTATGTCTGACCTATAACCACTATTTGTCGCAGGCAAGACAAAAATTGAAGATCATATTTACTTTTTAGCAAAGGTTTCTTTATTATTACATGTACTGAAGTGCCTGAAAACCAATATTCTGCTTATGAAACTGGAGTTAACTCCCTTTTATAATCAACTAGTTTAGTGTTGCAGCTAATTCTTGTATGTTTTGTGATGTGTCTCTTGGTTGAAGAGTTGTTAAAAGATGTAATTTCTTCTTCTTTTATCAGAGGAAAAAAAATCTTTATGCATTTTGGAAAATCAGCACTTATGAAGAAATGCAGCAAAAATATCAAAATGTTGCTGATTTCTTTATTAAAACTTTATTTACCTGATTCATTACAAGTCAGGACCCTGGCAACCATCTCCAACCATCCTTTAAAATGCATCCTCTTTGCTATGCCATTTTGATGAGTCGACACTTAATTCAGCAGTTGTCACCTTGAATATTTAAATTCTGACAGCACTTCCAATTACTTTTCACATACACAAAGTTTTTGTTAAAACTTTTCGACATGAGTGTTGAATGAGGCAGACCTTTCTTCCCCTGATGAGTCTATACAGACACTGGTCATACTAAATGTCTGTTATAGACACTAGTCATATGAAATGTCTGATGATAGTTTGCCTGATCTTTGATTTTTATTTTGAAAGGTTTGGAAAACATACATGTTAAATACTTCAAGCTTTTAAGACGATGTATCTTTTATTTGATATTTTGATCAATTTTTTTGTTAGGCAGTTGTCTAACAGGAAAATATCATCTGCATTTTGTTTTGTTTTGAAAAGCCAGGAGAATTAATTCTCAATGCAATAAAAGTTGGTTTTTTCATCTTTTTTTAAATTGCAATAAAACGTAGCATTTCCATCTTGATGTTCCTATCTGAGTCTTTTCAAGATTATTCTTCCTTAAAAAAGAATTTCTGAAAAACATCACATGATTTCATCATGAAGATTTTAGGGCCATTAAAATCTAAGCTTATTTAGATTTTAGAATTTATGTAAGTTTATTTAATTTAGGGTTTTATTTTCATTAGAAATTTATGAGTTGTTTAAGTATTATTATTATTCAAATCTTAAGATGATTTTGCCTTTTAAATTTATATCTTATCTTTTTATTTTTTTTATCCATAATTTATTACATGATTATTTTAGTGTAACCGTATAATTTTCTGTATATGCAAAATTAAGGGGCTTATAGTTTTATTCTAGTATTTATTAAGTATTAGTATTATTTTATTACTAATTATATTTTTCATTCATTCATATCTTTATTTCCTCTTTTACAGAGATAATATAAATGCATATTATATAACAATATAAATCAAACGAACATATTTCCAGAGATAGGGATTACATAAAAATAATCTATAATTGCAATAATTAGAAACTAATATTATATCAAGCAATTGAAATATTCTCCAAAAAATCAGACATGGAGGGGTCATTAAGCGGGACAACGTGAAACATCAAATATTAAATAATAGTAGATGTCTCAGCACAACACCCATTGGCATACGAGTTAGCGAATTAGCCGGTTGTACTCTGCCAGAGTTTTGACGACATGAAGGTGACAAATAGTCGTAAAGTTCGTACGGTCATCAATATCGGTCAACGTTTGACGACCTAACAACACCTCATATAAATTCTCTTCATCATATGAGTTAAGCTCCACAAAAAGTTCTACATCAAAATTTTCCATTATGATATCCCACCAAATATTTTGTAAGGATAAAGTTCCAGTACAGTTACATAAGGCATGAACGTAAATATCCGAAAAGTCTCTGTTGCATAGCACACATAATCCAGGAGTTGAATTTGGACGTTCGGTCAATAACTTCAAAACAAAGTAATAGTTTTTAATTTCGTTACACGATATGTTCTGTCGTAGAATTGGGTTGATTTTAACCGAACTATGAATGTTCTTAAAACGTGAAAAGTCAAAGTCACTGTTCATTCTTGTTCTCCATTCAGATTCTTGAGTAGTATCAATTGCGTCATTTACTATTCCTTTCCATACAGATTTGTTAGGAAATGTTCCATTCGACATGTATTCAATTAAAAAATCGTGAAGTTCATATTTAAGTAGAATGTTGAAAATGTCCGGTATGAAGCCATAGTGAGCGTGTTGGTTAGAGTCCATCATAAATGAAAATAGTCTGGTTGTGAAGATCCTTTTCACTAAAAATTTGTCATCAATATTGCAGAGCTTTTGGAGTAGAAAAAGTTTACGTTTGTCAATATATGAAGTGATCGGGTGTAGTCCAAGTAAGCTTTGACACATGTCAGACCTAGTGCTCGTTTTAAGGTTTAAGATATGTTTTACAATAAAGTGCTGGAAACGGTTTAAAGTTGCTAAGTCAGCAGTTTTTAAATTTGTCCACGTTTCACATCCAAATAAAACTGTAGGAAGAATAACAGTACGATATAGTCGCAGAAAAACAAGTGGGTTGGTTGACTTCGAGATAACAATATTTAGCGCAAAAAATGTATTACGACCTTTCTGACATGCATTTGTCGTCCTTTCTATAGATTTGAAATTGGAGTGCATATCAACACCGAGATGTTTGTATGTGTCACTCACTGGTATATAGTCTTGGTCAATTTTCCATGGAAAAACGGTCTTAACTTCACGGGGATTCAGCGAAAACTGTACAACGGATGACTTTCGTGCATTAAATTTAAATCGCCACTTTTTAGCATAGTCCGAACAAATGTCCAGCATCTCCTGAAGACCTTTGGGTGTTGTGCTAATACATGAAATATCATCAGCTAATGTAGGACAGCAACTAGTTACAGAATATAAACCAGTGTTGGTATGTTTTTGTTCAAGAAGTTCCAATAAATCATTTAAGAAAATGGTATAGAGAAGACCTGATAAGACTCCTCCTTGTCTTACACCTTGAGCGACAGGAAAGAGTTTAGATTGACATTGGTTTACAACAACCGAACTCATTGTATTTATATGCATATCATTTAACAATAGCCATAATGTACCTTTGACACCTAACATATATAACTTAAAAAGTAACCCTTTTCTCCAAACAGTATCAAAAGCCTGTTTACTGTCAAGGAAGGCAACATAAGTTTTACCACACATCTCTAAGTTATGAAAAAGAGTCTCATGTAAATTAAATGACGCTGTATTACAGCCAAGGTACTGCTGAAAACCCTGTTGTTGGGGGTTAGGGAACACTCGACTGTCACATAAGATGTAGCACATCATTCGGGTTTTTATTATGTTTTCGAAGAGTTTCAGAGAACATGACAATAAACTCACAGGTCGATAACTCTCGGGAGATGTCTTGCTTTTTGAACCACCTTTAAATATCGGGGCGATAAGACCAAGTTTCCATTTGGTAGGGATTCGGCATTTCTGAACAATCAGATTAAACAATGAGCATACGACTCGAGCGACAGCATGACCACCGTGTCTGAAGTGTTCGTTTTGTATTTGATCATAACCAGCAGCTTTTCTAAGTTTAAGAGTTCACAGAAATTCTTCTCTTAAAGTTAGATAAAACCTGATTAGACACTTACAAGAACATCAAGATATTTTGATCTGCAAGCTCTTGAAAGACGTTTGGCTTTGTTCGTAGTTTTATAGTTTTTTTTTGTTTTTGTTAATCTTGATATTTATTCCAATCTCTGTCTTAAACATTACTAAACCTTCCTTTTTATTCCTGCATGCCACACCATTACTGGTCAATATCGAGTTTCACCTCACATTTTTACTGCTATAGAGGCCAGCTGATTGGCATCCATTCCATGGTCTTTACTGAAAGTATTCTATGCAATATATGTTAACTACAAAGCTTCTAATCAAGAAAAGACACATCACTTACATGTATTCATGCTATTTTTTTGTTTGTAAACACTGTACATTTTTTAAGCTGAGTTGTAATTTTATTCCATATCTCATGTCCCTATTTATAATAGCAATCAGTTTTCATTTTACATCTCATGTTCATAAAAGCTATGAGTTTTCATGTAGACATTTAAAGCACATCTAATTGCGTTTGTTTTTTATTTAAATGTTTTCTGCTTTACAGAAGTTAATTTCAATAGTAAATAGTTTACTTTCATCTTTCTCTTTCCAACTCAACTGATCAGATGAATACAGGCTAGCTTGATGAATACTTCCATGTCCATACAGTTGGTTCAAACATAGCATAGCATGCATGGCCCATACAGTTGGTTCTCAACAGTTACATATGTCAACTATAAGTATACTAAAAAACAAGTTCAATTAGTACAGTTTTCTCATGAACATTTATCAAGTTATCTCTTTTTGTAGGGTATTGTCACATGAAATAATTAACTGTTCCTTTATTGGGTACATGTGTATTCAGTTCATGAAATTATTAACTGCTCATATGTTAAGTATATGTGCAAGGTCAAGTGTGTAGTTGTTTCCATGTTAAGACCATGTGTAGTTGCTTCGATGTTAGGTACATGTGTAGTTGTTTCATGAAATAATAAATGCCAATTTGTTAGGTACATGTGTAGTCCCATGAAAATATATCTAATGACCTGAGTTCTGTCCTTCTCACCTCTGTCTATCCTACCATTCATTGTGCAGTGCTACATTGTAGCATGAAGTTAAAAAAGTGATATTTTTTTTTTTTTTTTTTTTTTTACATGCAAGTGCTATAGTGAAATGAAATATACAATATTTTTATACTCCACCTTTACTGCTTGGTCTCATATAATGTTCCTTTATTAATGACGTCATAACTTGGTAGAGATGTTATTTCTATTTAATACTGATCCTTCTTAACTATGAACAACAATTATCAAATTTGGAAACTTTTGTAAAAAGAAAAATCATTTAAAAAAAGAAATTAGAAAATAAATTGAAAAAAAAAATCAACATAAACTTGGTACTAGGAAAATCTTACATGTGTGTATGTGTATCTAGTTCTCTCAAAGGTATGTTTGTCTAATTTTCTTGCATATATGAATGTCCCACTTAAAAGTGTGTCACAACAACTTCCATCAAACATTTCTCAGTCATTGCAAAACAAAAGAGTAATAAGCAGCATAGAAATAGGTACTATTTTGTATGCTGACAGTAAATTAAGACCAGGTAGGATCCATTATTTAATATTATTACAACATTCTCTTATCATTTTTTATGGCCAAATTTTGCATTTATTTACCTTTAAAAATATCTAATAATTAAGATGATTTTCATGTTCATTTCATCGTGATTTTCATGTTCATTTCATCATGATTTTCATGTTCATGGGCTAGAGCTTAAAATACAAAATCACCCACTTCAATGGAAAATTAGAAAAGACAGTTATTGCCCCTTATTTGTAACAGCAAAATGATTTTTAATAATCAGAAAATACATTTGTTCATTACAAAACAAGTACTGAAATGGACTATATTCAAACAAGAAATCCTACTCAAATAATTTTTTTTATGAAAAAGAAACTTTATTTACCAAACCCTAAGGAAAGCTAGAAAAATTGACAACAGAAAGACCAAAAACAGATACAATTGATAGAATAATTTAGTGTGCAGAAGTCCAAATATATTTTTTGAAAAACAAATTTCAGTAATTTCATTAGAATAGGTTTCCAAACATTGATGCCAAACATGGGGAATTATTTTGCTAACCTGATAAGGTAAGAAATGCAAGCAGAAGTACAAGAACCCATATAGCCAAAGAAGTAGTATTAGTAATTATAAGTACCTTATACCCAGAGGAGTGGTGGTTTTTGTGAGGTAGTTTCAGGTCAGCAAAGTTATCAACAAAAAAGATAAAAATATTTTTATATTATCTTATATTAAGTAAAAATTTATATGGGCTGTAAAAATGAAAATCCAAATCAACAATTTTGATATAATAAGCAATCTATTTTCAATCTATTTCTGTAGAATTTTTCTGACCAATAAAAAAGTCTCTGCTTGATCATCTAAGACAGTTTTTGCTGAATACATACATGTACCCTGTTGACAATATTTCAGTCATATTCAGGACAAAAACATAGTAAACTGTTTTTAATTAATCAGAAATAAAATTTGAGAACAACTTTTTTGAGCAATATACAAACAGGACTAAAAATTACACTTAACAATTTATATTTCAGATTTAATAATATCAAATCAACTTCTAAAACAAATTTATTCAGAGAAATTTTTACTCAAAAGCTAGTTTTTTTTTTAGATCCAAACATAATGTATTTCAATATAAATTGAATAATTCCTACACCTAGCTAGTCTAAAAAGTACTCCCAAAAAATACAAATAGCACAAAGCCCTGTATACTAACTTGTAACTTATCTGCTTCACAATAACAGAAAAATATCCAATAAATATTTTGATGACAAAGAAGAGAACATAGATATTTCTACACAAAAAAAATTAACAAATATCAAAATATAAAGGTGAACTTTAAAAAGCAAGTTATTTGGGACTATGGATATGTTGCATGTGTCATGGCGTGGACAACAAAACACGCAGCAAAATCTCCGACTTCACCTAATACAGAACAAAGTCATCCCGCAGACGCTTCGGAAGACGCCGCGCACGTTTCGGTCTCAGTGTCACCTGTGTCGATTCCACCTTTGGTACTTCCTCCAAACTCTGCTCTGTATCAGACGAAAGAGCCTCGGCAGGCTCGGGAGCTGGCAACGCCAAAACCACCTCCGGGGCTGGTAACGCTAAGAGGGGGCAGCTCGACGGCAATGCTAAAACAGGCACGGGTGCTGTTATAGCCAAAAAAGCGCGACTGGGTGGTAAGGCCAAAAAGGTGCGACTGGACGGCAAAGAGGGAAAGGAGCAACACGACAAGACACAAGCAACAGACCCAGTATTAGAATATTTTAACAATGCCCTGGCATCATCAAAATACCCCAATACCAAGGTATTTGTTGCAGTGAATAACTTGATAAATGCAGAGACTGCATTCATCAAACTACCCAAAACAACAAATCCTAAGAGACCAAGCAGGAAGCTGACTTTGACAATAAAGGCCAGGGTGACCTTTACTGCCAAAACCAGCAGGATACTCACCACACTAACATACCTGATGAAGGGTCTAAGGGCATCCATTTCACAAATCATGTTTATGAAATATATACTTTCCTTTTGCAATAGACAGAAAGAGGTTTGGTAGTTGTCAGACAATAGCTTCCTTCACTCAAAAAGTGCTGTTAGCTCGTCGACTGATTGTTCAATTCTGAACAAAGAAAGATGGAGGATTTTTCTGAGGTGAACTTTCAATTGACCAATGATATTACAGCTTTAACAAAAGGACATGGCCAGTGCATTATCAAAACTGCCCCAGGGAAGGATTATTCTATACCAAGTGAGCTCTGAAGTTTGGGTCTATATTAAGATGTGTGTCTATTGTTTGAAATTTCACACCTTTTCCAAATAACTGGGGATTAGTAGAAAACTTAATCACACTAGACTTTCATTCCAAAAGATACAGAGTGAGTTGAGCTCACATGTCAGAAAATTCACTTTTATAAGCTACATGAATAAATAAAATTTCTTGCTTCAAATTAATAGGCATATAAATGGCAAACAAGAAATCATATAGAATTTCATCTTATTTCTTGGGCAAAATATATTTTTTAAGAGATAGTTACACCTCCTTTTTGGTGCCGGATTTAATGATAAACACAAAATGATGTTGAAGTTAAAATAAGATTCAGATATCACTTATGTTTAAATGGTTTAAAAGCACTGTTTTTGATAAAATGAATAAATTTTGTGTGATATTCTTATTTATGGAAGCCTAGCTAATCTTTATTAGAATTCTTACCTTCTCTCCAATTTCTGGACCTCATACCTGTATACCTTATACATATTGGCAAAATAAATGATCTATAGCTAAATGAGAGATGGTTCAGTATACCCTATGTCAAAATAATATTAATAATAGTCTCTACTTAACTTTTTTGGGGATTAGAAATGTGCACTTAATTTTTAATTCACAGGCACTTGTTGACTATCAAAAATAGGGGGTAGTATGTATTAAGTGGGAGCCACTTAATACATGCTACCCCCTATTTTTGAGAGCCAATTAATACATACTACCCCTATTTTTGATAGTCAACAAGTGCCTGTGTTTATTTTGGAAAGAAAAGTACCCCTACTGTTCAACATAATTTTAGAGATACATTTTTCAATAAAATTAAAAGTTATACATGTATCCCAAATTTAAATCTCTCAATATAAATAACAATTCCCTGCTGAGCTCCTTATTAAATACCAAATCTGAAATTGGTTTAAAACTTACATCTGCATTTATTTTAGAATGCTTTGAACAAAGAAAATGATATTTAAGGCAATAAAATTAGATTTTTAATGAGCAGATATTTTCAGAGTTAGGTGTCCTCATTAACCTTAACAGTACTGATCTATGAGTATGTGCTAATAAATATTTGATTTGATTTGATTTTCCAAAGATTTGGGACTCCCAAATTAATTAAATAAAAAAAAATAAAAAAAGAAAGTGGACCATGGATATTAAAAAGTACAAGTAAGAAAAATACAATCTTTAAACATACAAAGTATAAAGTATAAAGTATTTTATTAATCCCGCTAGGGCATATCATAGACCTGTATATTAAATATACAGGTCTATGAGCATATATAATGAAAGAACCTTAGTGAGCACGCTCACATACCCCACACCTCCACATAATGGACAGAGAATATCTATTTTGAGTTAGGAATAAAAAAGTCAGAGTATTTGTCTTTCCAAGTTGGCTTGTTAAACAGGAAAAAAATGAGTAACAGACCTGAAAATGTATCCCGCCATATGGGACTCCTACCTTAAGCTACATACAAAATATCAAAAGCCTATGATTAATAGTTGCTGAGAAATCTGTGACGAAAATTTTCATTCCTGAAAATTAAGTGAAAAAAATTCAAGTCAGCTCCTTTAACAGGAAGTAGCTGATCGACGGACCTGAAAATGTATCCCACCATATGGGACCCCTATCTGAAGTTGTATACCAAATATCAAATACCTACAATTAATAGTTGCTGAGAAATCTGTAACGAAAATTTTCAACCCTGAGAATTTAGTGAAAAAAGTGTAAGTCGGCTTGTTAAACAGGAAGTAGATGATCCACAGACCTGAAAACATATCCCACCATATGGGACCCCCACCTGAAGCTACATACCTGATATCAAAAGCCTAGGATTATTAATAGCTGAGATATCTGTTACGAAAATTTGATCACGGACAGACGGACGCAAGGACAGACGGACCAGTCAAAAACATTATACCCTTCACAACTTCGTTGCGTGGGGTATAATAAAATTTGACACATACAATGTATAATTTCAAACTCTTTCACTCACACTTGTAATCTCCAATCTCCTAAATGGAGCAACCATTTTTTTTAAGGGGGGGGCTAAGGATATTTTCTTTGTCCTGTTAAAGGTCCCCCTTTAAAATCAAATGGTCACTCCCTTAATTATACATGTTGTTGCAGACCTATCAGGTAACATTATAGTCATCATGTCATGACGTTAAACTTACTAGTCATCTCCCTCAAAACAATGTCAGTGTGCTCGTTTTCAAGATATATGACGTCAAAAATTTGGTGGGAAATTGGACTCCTCTAGATTTTACATACCTTTAACATTGTGACGTTTTTGGCCAAAAAAGCATGAAGTTGTTTCAAGAATTTCAAGAAATTTGATACCATAACAGATAGAAACAAGTAATACTGTGAGCGAGCTCACAAAAGGATACCCCCCGCTTCATATTGGACTCCGTACTGTGAAAAAAAATCTCAAGTCCAGTTATCTCCCCTCAATAATAACCAAGAGCAATACAAATTCTTCATGCACATCTACAGATGATGTACTTCTTTCATGTAAAGTTTCATCAAAATCCATCAAGCGGTTTAGGAGGAGTTGTGCTTACGAGGTCTCCCATTGAATAATGTATTTAAAAAGTCTAAGTCCAGTTATCTCCCCTGAATGATGTCCAATTGCAATGAAAATTCCTTATGCACATCTACATATAATGTACTTCTTTATGTAAAGTTTCATCAAAATCCTTCCAACAGTTTAGGAGGAGTTGCGCTTACGAGGTCTCCCATTGAATAATGTATTTTAAAAAGTCTAAGTCCAATTATCGCCCCTGAATGATGTCTGATTGCGATAAAAATTCTTCATGCACATCTACATATGATGTACTTCCTTCATGTAAAGTTTCATCAAAATCCTTCCAACAGTTTAGGAGGAGTTGCGCTTACGAGGTCTCCCATTGAATAATGTATTTTAAAAAGTCTAAGTCCAATTATCTCCCCTGAATGATGTCCGAGTGCGATGAAAATTCTTCATGCACATCTTCATATGATGTTCTTCCTTCATCTTCAGTTTCAGCAAAATCCTCCCAGCGGTTTAGGAGAAGAAGCGCTTACGACCTATGTGGACAGACGGACGGACAGACGGACGGACAGACAGACAGACAGACAGACAGACAGACAGACAGACAGACAGGGTGTTTCCTATATACCCCCCCAAACTTTGTTTGCGGGGGGTATAAAAATCTGTCTAGCTAAAAATTGCTTAGAACATAGTTTGTCATAAAAAAATCCAAATCATTCTCTTTTTTGGTTTGTGAGAAAAACTTGATTGAAATTTTTATTCAGAGGATACCAAGCCATAAAAATCACCATGAATTATGAACTAGGTCAAGAAGGTTGATGCTTTTAGCTTTTCTGTCCCTTTTTTTTTTGTCAGCTCATTCTTAAGGAATGCCTTCTTCTAATCTTAATTCTTAAGGTATTGAGGTATATGTGACCTTTATTTTTAATCTTTATTTCAGATACCTTCAGTGTGAGCCAATAGAAACAAAGATAACTATTTGAACTTCTATATCTAAATATTTAAAAGTATGATCCTCTGATTTGTTTGTTGAGCATCTATAAAACTTTAATTGTATTCAACAAGTTAATCTTTAATTACCATGCAATATGCATATGCTTCATAAATTTCTGCTTAAAAGAAATTGCCAATATGGGAAATTTCCAAAACTTCATAAGAATAAAACTTTTTGACTGACCCACAAAATCAACAAAAGTTGATATTCCACAAGCAAAAATGCTTTCAAAGTATAACAAAATGGTACAATTACTTTTATGGTGAAAAGGTCGTAATAAACATCCAAGATAATTTTGAAATTTTTAAATGTTTGGAATAAATTTGTATAAAAATCTGTTAAGAAGTGTGTAATACACATTTTTGTTTATTAAAAGGTAAGTGTGAAAACTGAAAAACCTAGGTAACCTTCCCAAACAAATTCCCCCAGTGGTCAGCTGATCATAAGTACCTTGTGGTATAGTAGAGTATAAGATATAATTTTTTAATGAAACAAGTGCCTATGAGTTCCATGTTCTGTTTTGAAGTTTGACAAAATAGCATGAAGCATTAATATTCAAAGAAATCATAATCTATGCAGAAATAAATTTTATTTTCAACAACTATATTTATACATAAAACAAATGGAGAAATAAATTTAACAACAATATTTAAGCACAAAAAATAAACAACATGCCATAAAGACAGCAATATATATATATATATATAACTTATTATAAATAAATTTATAGTTTAATATTGCACATTATTTTAAAATTCTTTAAATTTTTCACAACTCTTTGATTGCAAATAAAACTGAACATGAAAATAATTCAAATTTCAGCTATATTGAAAGGGAAAAAAATAAAATATGTCAAGCCCAGCATAATATAACTGTAACATGTTGGATCATGTACATAAGAGGCCCAATAATGTACATAGATTATCACTGCTGCTTTGGAAGCCTGCAGCTCATTGTGAACTCACACATGCATTCCATGGAGGATTTTCAATGCATATTTGACTTTGACATAAACAAGAATATAATGCCCCATCTCACAACATTTGGGCCAGACAGACAATAGGAAAGATGTACAGACAAACAGACCCAAACACTTTCATTGATGGGGCACACAAAAAAATCACTCTACAAAATTTTGTCAATAACTCATTTTTGACCCTTTTGGCCCTTTTTTTTTATAAATGCAGGAATGATTAACCCCAAATGCAAAAGGAAGCTTCCTTTAGTGGATAGAAACATTATATAGAAATATCATAACAATTGGTCAACATTTACTCCAGTTATCACACAGAAATTAAATGTCCTCAGACAACAACAATCCTGTTGACAACATCACCATAACATTATTGAAAAAAAAATTGCAGTTGTTTAAAATAAATAAATAAATACATTTCCTTGTACCTTTGGAATTATTATGAATTCTCAAATAAATCTATTCTTAGAAATCTCAAGTTATTATGTGTAGATTTTGTTTCAAAATAACAATTATTTATTGAACATATATTAACCTATATTTTCAAAACAATAATTTGCTTGCAGCAAGATTGTAGGGCATAAAGAATATACTTTAGATAAAATCGTGTATATGCCCAGGGATTAAATAAAACTTGTTTGGACATCCCTGATATGCCACTGGATATTTTATCACCTTAAAGAAATATGCCATCTAAAAAAAATCCTAACCTAACATTAAAATCTTTTAAACTAGGATTTCATAAATAAGGATTTCTGGTCATGATCAGATTCTAAGAAAAATAAAATATCTTTAAAACTAAATGGAGCCTTCCCCGGAAGGCGTATGTCGCCTGCGTATCTATGTTTGTTCATATATGGAAAACTGTGATGGAAATTTTTGTGACGACGCAGGATGACGTAAGACGACGGATAGTGCCAAAGTAACCCCTATATGTTGCAGGCGACATAAAAACATATACATGTATAATAAATAAATAATCTAACAACCAAACAAGATCCATCACAAATAGAGATTCAACACAGATGATTTAAATGAAAATAAATAATATATGAAAAAAAATGCTTTGAGTAATTATAACTTATTAAAAAAAATGCATTTATCATATCTTTTTTGTTAGATTAAGTTATGCTTGAATATATAATCTAATTTAATTCAATATTTTAATTTTGTCCCTCACTAAATTAAATATCTTAAGGAGCCCAAACTCCTATAATCTACTACAACAACCTATTAATGCCTATATAAATGGTTCCAACATGTTATAATATTATTAAAATTAAAAATATTTCTTTTTATGCAAAATAACAATAGAAGTTTAACATCATAATAACAAGAACCTATACAATTTATTTCCTTCATCATGTGACAAAATCCATCATGACCCCTAACCTATGAACCCATTGACCTAATGCTTCTCTTAGTCGTCTGTCCTCCCCATGGCAGATTAATTGATTGACACAATAAAACATGGCTGGCTGAAGCAGACGGAACTGTTCATCTGTCTGCTGCTGAAACAATCCTAGAGTGGTACACAGTAATTCTGTCCAAGACTGGATCCTAGCTTCACTGTCCTAAGGAAGAAAATGGTACTATTAATAAAATATTTCATCAAAATTATCATGGATATTGCTGGAATCTACACAAATTGTAAATGAAACAACATACATCAAGCAACCACAATTATTATTGTTTTGCACTGAACAGAAAACAATATATTTCAGTCTTAACAATGAATATCTTCTGCTAAGTTTCAAACATTCAATAAAACATTCAGGAGCCATTCTAAAAATTACTTTTAAAATGATCAATTAATATGCTCCAAACCAAAAAAACGGTCTTGAACTAATGGTGGTAAAAAAATGTAAATGGGATACACCATAATCAAACCAAATACAGAAACCTACAGACAATGCAAAATTTGTCAAATACAATAATATTACTCATGGTCTATGTATTTTTCCTTACCTTCATAATTGAAGATTTTCTTTGTTTATCAATGGTTTCATCCACACTTTCAGACTTTTTCAAGATAGGTTTTTGTTTTTTCTCTTTTGATATCTTGACAAAGGTCGGCATGGCATGCTGCTGTTTACGTTTCTTATACTCGGTCATTAGTGACTTGATGATAGTATCTGTTGCTAGGGTGTACACTTTGCTGGCTTGCTCCTCCCGTAGTTCTCTCTTAGACTTTGCTGTCTGTCGTGATAAAATTGATTCAGTCTCCATTATATCATCTGTTGGTCCATCTTCAAATACTTCTGAAGAATTTATCGTCTGGAACACTTCTAAATAGAAAAAGTTTAAATTTATAAACAAGAATATGTCCAAAAGACATAATGCCCCATCTCGCAACATTTATTTTTTCTGCAATCACTAAAGCATCACTAGGTGCACTTACCATTCCAATATGGTTGCTATGGCACTTATCAGTAAGCAGGAATGAACTTTAACCATTCTTCTATTAGTGGCCATTCATGAAGAAAATATAGGTCACAGTCAGCATCCGAAGTATGCATTGTGCTTAGCATCACTAGGTGCACCTACCATACCAATAAAGTTGATGTGGCACATGTCAGTAAGGGGGAATGGACTTTAACCATTATTCTGTTAGAGTTCATCCATGCAGAATATATAGGTCACATCCAGCTTCTGAAGTATGCATTGTGCTAAGCATCACTAGTTGCACCTGCCATCCCAATATGGTTGCTATGGCACTTGAAGCATGCATTGTGTTTAGCATCAATAGATGCACTTATCATACCAATATGATTGATGTGGCATTTGTCAGTAAGGAGGAATTTGAAAATACGGGGATTTGGGACAGACAAAAGGACAGAAGTATGAATGGACGGACGGACAGTCGAACAGACCCAAACACTATAAGCCCTCTACTTTCGTAGATGAGGCATAAAAACTGATGTAATATTTTATCTTCCATGGTTAAAAAGTTACAGAAGAAAGATTTGTAAATTTAAAGCTTGAAAACAAATTCTACTTTAAAACTTTGTGTGTATGCTTAGAAGATTGAAAAAATGTTTAATACCAGTACACGTCACAACCTCCAGAAAACAGGGGCAATCTAAAAACTCAACTATTGAAAAAAGCCTTTGCCTTCCATTATCAATAACGATATGTTTAATACAAAACTGAAGCTGTAAATTCAATTTCAGCATTTTTTCAAGATAATTTTCATCTATACCTTAATACTTTAAGGAAAACATTCTTGAAAATAAGACTGAGACTGGATGATTTTTTTTTGGTTGAAAGAAAAAAACAGCAATCCTAGACCAACCTTGTACAGGAACATCTTTGGTTGCCATGACACAATCTTTATCCTGGGAAGTCTGAGATTCAGATCGGGATTTCTTCTTCTTTTTCAGGAAATTTGAGGAAAAATCATCAGGCTGAGCAATGATGAAGAACACCTGCTGTTCTGACATATGGTCCACTTTGGCTGAATTCTCGTCATATAATATATCTACATAGATGTGACACAACTCGTCACAAATACTCCTTAACAACTGTAAAAATAACGTAGGACATGCTTCCATCTTGCTTTTGTTGGTTAAATATTCTGGTTCTAACTGACAAACATCCTTTACAAAATGTTCCGATGCAGTGATGCACTTTATATGATTATTACTAAGGTTAGGTATAGTTATACAGATCTGGAGTAATGTATGTATGTAGAAGATCATTGATGCCCCTGCCTGCTTGTACAAATTAACAGCCACCTCAGTTCTGGCTACTTTTTGAATGAGAAATTTCAGTCCTGGACGAGAATCAAAATCAGCAGCCAGTTTGTAGGACTGGCGTAAACAATGGAGAAACTTGATGATATTTCGTACAGACATATGACTCAAAAGACCTGAAAATAGAATACAAGAATTGATCAAATGAGCTTAGCTTAAGTATAACAATGATACATGTAAGCCTAGACAATAACAGTACTGACAAAGAAAGAGTCTGTCACTTAGTTTAAACTAGAGGCTCCCAGGAGCCCGAATCGCTCACCTGATCTCTTACACCAAAGTTTGAATTAATTACACAACCTTTCAAGAATACAAAGTTGCAAAACAATCCTTTCAGTAGTTTCAGAGAAGATTTTTTGAAATCAGTTTAAATAAATAGAAAAAAAAAACATTAAAGGGCGATAACTCCTTTAAGTACCATAGCAATGGCGGCCTAGTTGGTTGGTCGACATGTATATAATTCACAAACTTGGTAGAGGACATCCTAAAGATCAAGTGTACCAAGTTTCAAAGCAATCCCTTCGATGGTCTCAAATAAGAAGATTTTTGAAAATCAGTGTAAATTAATGGGAAAAAAAGGGGAATAACTTTTAAACGGTTGATCTGACAATTTTGACCCTGAAATCATTTTCGTAGATCTCAATGAGCTTAACAATTCTACAATGCTAACTTTTCCTGTCTAGCTCTAACATTTTTCAAGATATAGTCCAAAAACTGAAAAAATGGTCAATTTTGATGATTAAAGGGCAATAACTTCTATAAGGAGTGTTTCACAACTTCGACTCAATGAAGAGATTTGTAGAGCTTTTGATGCTGAACAAGGAAGGTTGCTTCGGATTTTCTCTATCTCTTATACTTTTCGAGTTATACTCCAAAAACAATGGTCTGACCCCCCTGTTCTATTTTTAGCAACGGCGGCCATGTTGGTTGGTCATCATGTATATAATTCACAAACTTGGTAGAGGACATCCTAAAGATCAAGTATACCAAGTATCAATGCAATCCCTTCAGTGGTTTCAGAGAAGAAGATTTTTGAAAATCAGTGTAAATTAATGGAATAAAACAGTTAAAGGGGAATAACTCTTAAACAATTGATCTGACAATTTTTGACCCTAAAATCATTTTCGTACATCTCAATGAACTTAACAATTCTGCAATGCTAACTTTTCCTCTAGCTCTGACGGTTTTCAAGATATTGACCAAAAACTGCAAAAATGGTCAATTTTGACGATTAAAGGGCAATAACTCCTATAAGGAGTTGTTTCACAATTTTGACTCAATGGAGAGATTTGTAGAGCTTTTGATGCTGAACAAGGAAGGTTGCTTCGGATTTTCTCTATCTCTTATACTTTTCGAGTTATAAGCAAAAAACAATGGTCTGACCCCCCTGTTCTATTTTTAGCAATGGCGGCCATGTTGGTTGGTCAACGTGTATATAATTCACAAACTTGGTAGAGGACATCCTAAAGATCAAGTATACCAAGTATCAATGCAATCCCTTCAGTGGTTTCAGAGAAGAAGATTTTTGAAAATCAGTGTACATTAATGGAAAAAAACAGTTAAAGGGGAATAACTCTTAAACGGTTGATCTGACAATTTTGACCCTGAAATCATTTTCGTAGATCTCAATGAGCTTAACAATTCTGCAATGCTAACTTTTCCTCTAGCTCTAACGGTTTACAAGATATAGTCCAAAAACTGAAAAAATGATCAATTTTGATGATTAAAGGGCAATAACTCCTATAAGGAGTCATTTCACAACTTCGACTCAATGGAGAGATTTGTAGAGCTTTTGATGCTGAACAAGGGAGGTTGCTTCGGATTTTCTCTATCTCTTATACTTTTCGAGTTATAAGCCAAAAACAATGGTCTGACCCCCCTGTTCTATTTTTAGCAACGGCGGCCATGTTGGTTGATCAACGTGTATATAATTCACAAACTTGGTAGAGGACATCCTAAAGATCAAGTATACCAAGTATCAATGCAATCCATTCAGTGGTTTCAGAGAAGAAGATCTTTGAAGAAAAGTTAACGGACGGACGGACAGACGGACGACGGACGGACGACGGACGACGGACGCTTAACGATGACAATAGCTCACATGACCCTTCGGGTCAGGTGAGCTAAAAAACCACAAATTTACATGGAATTTTAATATGCGAATCCTCAAACAGCATTATATTCTCTCTGTAAAATTTAAGATTTGTACCTGTTATTGTTTTGGAGTTTAAGCTAACTAAAATAATTGTGGAAGGATGGACCGACTGACAGACAGATGGACTGACAAATTAAAACTAAAAGGGCTTCTGCGTCCTGGAAGGCAGGACCCTTCACATCATATATCCAATCAATATTATAATGAATGTTGCATCAGCAGGTGTAATATTTGAATCCATATTAAAATAAATGTTGCATTAATGGATGCAATATTTATTTGCAGTTGACAAAGCTTTATTCAGGAATGGCACAGAAACTAAAAGAATTTGTAATGTTTACAAAAGAGTTATTACAGTACGTAAGAATTAAATAGAAAGTTACCCATACTGTTTTCATTGGCCTTCTGAGCTGTTATGTGGTCCTTACTGAGCAGAATACTTCCAACTGTCTGTAATAATAGCTGGTTGGATAGAAGTCCAATCACTATATTTCTGAAGGGTATTCTAAAAAAATAAAGAAGAAAACTCTGTATGTTGTATACAATAAAATCAGCCTAAAATGTTTGGCAAAACAATGGAGTTAATATGATTACACAAAAAACTCTTCTTGGAAAATCTAACTAAGCTTTAATTTAGTGATTATGAATCTGTTTGTTTGTTTGTTGGGGTTTAACACAATTTTGACGCACCTGAGCCATATAGGGTGTCATAATATGAAATAGGCATTTCCTAAATGCGAGCACAGCATAATTCTGTAAAATAAATGTAATGTTAACATGTTTAGTGCCATTGCTAACATTGTTTTATGATCGAATAAAAAAGATTTTATTTCGAATCGATGCAGTCAAAGATTTGAAATCATTGTAGTTATTTTTGTTTTGGTTCATTTTCTAGAACGTTCAATTTGGGACGAGATGCTTGGGGCGATTGAATGTTAAATAGAAAAGCAAGAAAAAATCGATTAAATTTCGTTACTACAAAAAAATGTAGCAACTCATCGTCATCAGAATATTTTTCTCTTTATACATTATTACATAGATAATTTATGGAATGCGACTAGCAAAATGGATAATTATTTTCAAATTCACTCCGTTCCTGTAAAATTTGAGAGCCTTTCCGGACCATGAAAAATCAATATCAGCATTAGGCAAATTTCTTGCGGAAACAAATACCGTAGAGCTCTCCGCTCGAGCGGGCACTTCGTGCTCGCTATAAAATAATAGAGGAAACCAGAGAACCAAGAGGAAACCACCGAACTTGGGCAGGTAACTGACAAACCTAATTACATACAGACTGGAAAGTTCTTTTTTGTAAGTTACAAACAGGACTCGCACACCACCTGGGGGGTGATTGATTGGCCAGTGATCAATAGTGCGGCACATTTGTATTTAAACCAGCCCCTTATACCAGTCGGCCACCCAGGCTCCTACATGTATTATGATCCTGTCTTATTGGCTTAAACCATTTGACTTAATCTCACAACTGGTTCAAAATTGGCTGTGACTAATAATATTTAGTAACTTTTTCTCGTTAAGACACATTTCAAAGGTATCTGTCTGTATCTGTATGGGTACGTCGTAGACTACCAGTTGATGGTCTCTTATACGACAGGTGCTAGGACGCATGTAATTAATCGCACTGACAGCAGGTGTGGATTGCTGTCTTGAAGGCTGCCACTGTATTTGAGTTTACTATTTCGTTGGCTAGGTTGTTCCACTCTATAGCTGTTTTAACGAAATACGAGGTATATTTGACTGAAATGTTTTAACTGAATGTTTAAGGGTTTAATGCCCTTTTTGACATTCATGAGCTACACAGTCGGGTTAGTTTATATCGGTGAAGAAACTGGGGGAGACCACTGACCTTGGGCAGGTAAAATTGTTAAACCCTATTACATACTGCTGTGCAAATCCTATGTTTTTTATTACAAAGCAGGACTCAATCAAATACTTAAGAGAAACTGAAAAGTTACAGTATTAAAAAGATGTCTAATCTAACAAATACCTTGTTACAATATCATCAGGGTTGAGACTATCATCTGATCCTGGTTTATACAGGAGAAAAACAAAGGACTTGTCAGCCTCACTCTCAATGTCAAGGTCAAGGTCCTTCTTGATTTGGGTTTCTAACAGAAAAACCTGAAAATTAAAGAAATCATCAGTTAATGGCCATTTCTGAGTGATGCAGACTATGTACCATGTAAGTGAGGGCGTGTTGTAGTATTTGCGCTTTTCAGTGCACATGGGCCATACAAGGCGGTTAGTTTAAATGGTCAGGAAACAGGAGTACTGTATCTTAAAAAAAAACACCAAAAAAAAAAAAAAAACACTGACTTCGTGCAAATAAATGACAAACCTAATTACATAATAGTGTCCAAGCCTTCACAGGTATTTTAACCAGAGCCCTCAGCCACCAAGGCCCTAGAAGACTATGTAAAGGTTAGGTCATATACACTCAAACACATGATGTAGTTTTCTTTCATTATAAGCAAAAAAGAAGGTTCAACTTCACAACTGTACAAGATGTAAAACTTGTCACATACTTTTAATTATATCATACACTAAACTTGCATAAATACATGTATGATATTAAAAGTTTTCTTCAGTTTTCACATTTTAAGATGTGGAATAAAGGTCAAAATTAATGAAAGATTTTCTTCTTTCTTTCTTCTTTTCTAAGGTTCTCTCTAGTGGAAATGAAGTTTGATTGTCTGATTTCTATTGTTTTTTGATTTTTGTGCTTTGTCTGGAAAAATTGATAGAGGGGAGGCTGCTTGGGCCCCAAAAAGTAGTTTAAACCCGCAACATTTTATATGTGCCAGTCTTAAGCAAGGAATCTCTGACACAGCTTTTGTTTGTACTTGTCTTTTTTTATGTTTTCTGTTCCTTGTTTAAGAATGGGGTTTACATGTGACTATTTCAGGACTGGTTTTGAATTATATGCATTTTATTTAGACCATGGGACAATTGCAAAATGACGAGCAGTGCCTACTGGCCTTGATGAAGGCTGCTGGTGGTTTTTCATAGTGGTTTTTCTATCTTAACACTTGTTTATGTGAGCTTTGTCACATACACTTATTCCACATCTCATTTTTTTCTATTTATCTGCTGAAACAAAATGAAAAAACAAAATGTTCACAAGTTTTGGGGGAATTAAACATTTTTTTTTATTATTCATAAATTAAGCAGAAAGTAGAAATAAAATAGCATTTATGATTGTCAATTTAATTCTTCTAAATATTTTTTGAAAATGAGGAAAAAAGGTTAAAATAAGTGAAATTTTATTTATTCCCTTCATACAATTATAATTGTCATGTCAAAATGACATTCCACCCATTTGCATTTCTGAACTTGCTTCCTGTGTATTTTGTGTGACTGTTTTATTGTTCTTAAAATAATTCAATGCCCTTCAAATCATTTTTTTTTATTATAATTTTTCTTTCAAAAATTATCATTACTAATAATAAATATTGTAAATAAAAAAAATCTTAATTACAATTCCATATCTTACTTTTTCCAAAAAAATAAAAAGACAGGAAAATTAAACATTGTTTTAATTAAAAATTGAGTGAATAAAATCCTTTAATCATATTTTGAGAATTTTCCATTAGGCAGTTTTAACAATTTTAATTTACTATTTTTTCAATTAAAACTTAATTATCAGGAAATAATTTTTACTCAACAGGTGAAAATTTTAATTAGGTCAAGGTGTTACAAATCTAGACCACCTCAGGTAAAATTACTCCTGAAGTTATTTAACCTGGCAATTAACAAGTACATGTACCCAACAGAGTATTAATTGACAGACACTATAAATAATTACAAGTTTATCATGGAAATTGTCAAACATCCAATTACAGGTCTATAAAACAAATATTGACTCACTGTGAGGTAGATAATCAAATCAGCTGTATCTAAAGCCAGGACATTTTCTGGAAAGTGTCATAAGTGGATTAGCATTTGAGAGAGAAACATACACTTTGTATATGGGACTACATCAAACAATAGATTCCTAGAAAGTTACATGTATTGTGTTACCTTTGGACAAAGGACTTGCTACATTTTTGTAAATCTAAAGGTGTATGAAAAGAAACTATTTACTATCACAAGTTTTTAAGACTTTCATTGTTAAGTTGGACTATTAATTATAGGAAATTGAAGAGAAAACTTCACTGGATAACATAGTGAAAGAAACAATATAGTCTGTCCTTTACTGCAAAAGTAGAATAATATAAAGTTCAAGAGGCAAGGACTTGATCACTTGCTAACAGTGCTTTTACAACTGTGCTAGAACTGACATATTATTGTGCTGCATTGAATTAAAGATTAACAATCAGAAATCATGTCTGTACCAAGAGGATCAAGATTTCAACAGTTGATGAAAGCCCAGTGTTTCCTTCGCAAGGCAGAGAAACAAATCGAAGTACTGGATAGTAAATTGATGGACTTACATTACATGGTTGAGAGATCCAAGGAGCAGAACTTGCCACTCATAACAGCTAAACTGAATAGGAGAATCAGTGTTATTGAAGGAGTGAGGGAGATGTATTTTGAATATATTCAACGGAAAACAGCAGAGATTGCAGTGCCGTCTAGAGACTTATATGACGAAGATGTTGTGGACACCTTAGCTTTTCATGATGATTATATGTTTACAGAATGAAACATACTAACAACAACTTTTGTCTTATAGAGGACTGTGTTTTAATTTGATGGATCTAAGTAATTATTCATTAAATAATATGATTGTGCTAAAAATTTAGGAGTTTAAAAAGATGGAACCATGGTCAGTACAGGACACAACAGTGCTTTTTGAAATTTGAAGTTAAAAATTCATTTATTGCATCAAATTGATTGAAAATTGAGTGAATTCTAATGTCTGCGTAATTGTACATATTTTTATCTGTTTTATAGAATTCATTTTATACATGTATTTTTTACTGTTTATTTGTCATTACATAAAAGTAAATATGTATCAAAATATTTTTTTTAACTTTTTTTATCTTATCAAACTCATAAAAAAAATGTTTGGTACTAAATGTCACATTGTGCGTAATACATGTCAGAAACCTGTTATTCAAAAACATTCAACAAAATTACAAGATATACAACATCAAAAGTCTGAGATTGCAAAGTCTGCTTAAGTTGTTACATCCATGCAACCAAGAACTTTTTTATCCAGTAATCATCTCATCTGTTTAAATAAGTAGATAATAATGAGATGTGGAATAAATGTACAAAATGTAAGTGTAAATCAACAGCTAAAATACTACATTTAGATGTGTTCTCTTTTTTCATTAATTATAGTTTTAGTTAAAAGCTTAAGCATGTCTAATTAGTTTTTTTTTATGTAGATTTTTTTTGTAAGATTCAAGCTAAAATGTTGATAAAATTATACATGAAATGATGAGTATGTATTTGCATTAGTCATGTAATATAAAACCTTAACAATTATCAGATTTCAGCAAAAAAATACAAAGGTTGTGTCTTCTCAAATATGCTTCAAGTTAAAACATGAAAAAAAAATACAGAACAAAGAGTTAAATTTCCCATAAAAATATCCTGGAAATATCCATTGTGCAGTAAAAACATAAAATCTGTCAATAAACCACACACCAAAACTGAAGAATCTTATTGAAAAAGTAGAGGCTCCCAGGAGCCTGAATCGCTCACCTGATTTCTTATGCCAAAGTTTGAATAAATTTCACAAACTTTCAAGTATACAAAGTTGCAAAACAATCCTTTCAGTGGTTTCAGAGAAGATTTATGGAAATCAGTTTAAATTAATAGAAAAATACAGTTAAAAGGCAATAACTCCTAGTTATTAGGACCTTTTGATGCTGAACATGAAAAGTTGCTTTGGATTTTCTCTATCTCTTATACTTTCGAGTTATAAGCCAAAAACAATGGTCTGACCCCCTTTTCTATTTATAGCAATGGCGGCCGTGTTGGTTGGTATACCAAGTTTCAATGCAATCCCTTCAGTGGTTTCAGAGAAGAAGATCTTTGAAGAAAAGTTAACGGACGGACGGACGACGGACAGACGGACGACGGACGCTTAACCATGACAATAGCTCACATGACCCTTCGGGTCAGGTGAGCTAAAAAGTGTTTTGTTTACACAAATAACATAAAGAAAATTTATCTTTCCAAACAATTGGATTTACAAAAAGAAATGAATGACCAAAAGAATGTTATCTACTCTTATCAGATCAGCAGAAATGTTCCAAAAAACGTATCGTTTGCCCTCAGGATAATCTCATGATATTATACGTTTATCAAAGCTGAGATCCACAGAAAATCAAAATATTTTACAAAATTTTAAAGAAATTTTATTTTATTAAAAAACAGATTCACAGAAAATCAAAATATTTTACAAAATTTTAAAGAAATTTTATTTTATTATGGAAAACCTGTTAAATAAGAAAGTAAAACTAACAAAGAGACCAATGTTAAGAAAGTAAATCATGTGAGTACTCATTTGGAAATATCAAGATGTTTGTAAGTTTTCATAATTACTATCCCTATCAAATATTATGAATAAAATATGGATGTACTTTACAGATAAAAGGTACTTTATACACCAAATATAAACTTCAATTTTGTTGAGCAGCTTGGTATGAATTTTGTAAGATTATCCAAGTCAGACCTTTGTAATTTTCATTTCTTCTGATATCTGCTTCTCATGAACATTTTTCACTTATACATCCATTTGGGTAAATTTGTAGCTTCTTATAATCTAACTTACCTGTTGAGCTAGATGCCGAAGTCTTTCACATTCAACAGGGGTGCTATCTTTTCTCATGGCAACCTTGACCTGTCCAAGGTCACCATAAAAGTTGTCTGAGTTGGCAGTGAAGAGCAGCATCAACTGCTGCAGGAAGTAAGTGGTGACATCTAGTGCCTTCTCCATGGCTGCAGCACTGATCTGCCACATCTCTTCTGTAAAGGATTCTCCTGAACTTAGGAACACATGTCTGCAAATGCAAATTGCATATTGATTTTGCAGTAAACAATTCTATAACAAATCCATATTTTCACAAGTTTGATAGAAATATTTCTTAAATTATATTAAAAACTTTTTTATCCCAAATATATAGATGAAATTTAGGTACTCCTAGAGGTGGAGAAATTAAGTTAACAATCAATGTTCTGAACATGACTTGATTCCCCCTTTTACTGTTTTTGTATCATTGTTTTAATTTATGCTGTGCTAATTCTTAAATTTCTGTTTTTAAGAAATATAGTAGTTTTCTGTTTCTTAAAGAACTAATATTGTAAATACAGTAGTTGTAATCTAAGAAACTACACAAATGAACATTTATAATATCTAACAAATTATATTTCCACTCAGAGAACTAAGATTTATGGCTGCAGACATGGACAATATGAATAACATTTTTACAAATATTAACAAAGAAAATATCCAAGCAAAAACATTTTGACATCTAAATTCTACCTTATACAAGAACATCCCAATCTAGAAATAATCTCAACAGGTTGTGATACACATTCTATTAAGATGTCTAACAACTGTTTCAGCATGAATTCTCTCAATTTAATGTTGGATTCTTCCTTGTCTGTGAATAAAAGCACAAATTTACAAGTGTATAGACCTGTAATATAAATATAATTTTAACAATGCTTATATTATTTGTGTTTTCTTTTAAAAAGCCCTCATCTTAACTTTTTTGGGATAAGTAGATAGCAAAATTCTGAATCCTAATGCTGGGTCTGGTCTTTATACACGTATGATGTTGAGTTTTAAATAATATTTTATTAAATGAATGCGCACTGTTAGCACAAACTAGGAGTTTGTCTTTTGAATACCTGTTTCATGCATACTTGCACACATGATATATTGATGGCATCTCTTTCGGATAAAGAACACTGTTCCTTTGCTTTCATTTAAAGTCTTATAATGTGATTTTGTGTCATGCCTATAAATCACATACTTGGAATAAAAAAACATACTTATACATTTGTGATTGATTTTACATTTTTCACATTAATAGTGGTGACAAAATACAAATACATTTGTACAACATTGATAGTTCATTCTTTACATTCTCAATAGTGGTGACAAAATAAGAGTTGTATATCACTTATATGTACATAGCAATGATGAAAATTCCCAGATAATTTTCAGCATGGATTAAAGTTTATGATTGAAGTTAATATGAACATTACTGTAAAAACTACAGGTTCTAACCTTTAGAATTGACAATGAAATCTACCACCAGATCAGCAGTCAAACCACAGCATTGTTTGAAATTAGTAGCACCTGTATCCCAGTAGCCAGTCTTCCTAGCTCCTGTCCTAAGCCATGTTTGTAGCATGGGTAACAGTAGATGATTGACACAATAGTATGAAAAGAAAGGACCTGTAACAAAACAATCACATAATTTCTTTTTCTATATGGTAGCTGAAACATAAACCCCAAAAAGTTCAAATCTTTTAATTGTTTTGACAAGGATTTGTATCATTAACTTCATTCAATGTCAAATACATAGGGATATCCATATCAAAATTTTAGAAAAACATAAGAATAATTACAATAGAAACAAAGCTTACCATATGAGAGCACCTGGCATCACTTTTGTTCTGACATGAGTTTGTGTTGATGATTGCAGTTCAGTAGTTTTATGTGTCTGTTGTTCTATGTTGTGTGTTTTTTCAAGCTGTTTCATTTTAAGTTCATTGATTTTTTTCTTTGGCTTTTAGGAATTTAAACATTCAAATGCCCTAATGGAACCAGTATTTTTTTGCATATTTCGTAAGATTTCTGTGGTAAAAGTATAGTACATAAACACATGTTTACCTGGTGTATCATGGACTGCCTTTAGAACATCAAACAACATATCTAAAGTCTCTGGTTGATAGTTCTTAGGACAATTAGCAACACATCCTGCCAAACCATCAATCATCAAAAACCAGACATGTAAAATTCCTGACTTATTATCAATAGCTTCAAGTGAAGACCACTCATTCACAGCTTCAGTTTTCAAATTCACTGGAATTTCATTCTTTTTCAAGTTTGCTGGAGAGTCCTGAACTTTATGAGCATTGGCAGGTGCAGACGACATTTTGTCACATGATCCAGAATCTGTCATTTGATTGGCTGTGGTGTCAATTTCTTTTTCTGAATCTTTGCTTAAGAAACTATTTGGTATATCTGTATCAACAGACACTTTTTCTGAATTTTCTTTATTAAGGTTTGATTCACTGGGTACATTTTCTGATGTTAATGTTATACCAGAGTCAACAGAATCCAAACTGGTACAATCCCTCTCCTCTTCCTCCAGTAGTTTGAGTATGTCACGGTTACCAGGAGAATTATCTCCCTTAGACAAGTTGTCTGTCAACTGAGAATCTTTGGAAAATTGTAACTTGAAATCCTCTATATCATAGTTTGGCAGTGTTGCATCCACAATATGATTTGAGGTATGAGAATTGATTCTGAAAAATAAGATAAAGCAAAGAATCATTATCAAACCTCTGTACTTGAAACTTTTCATTTATGATATTGTCTTACATTGAAGTATATAAGACATAAGAGACATATTTTATTACCAATTATGGTCCCTCAAGGGGCAGGATAATTACAATGATAAATTATAAATAACAAGTAAAGCAAAAAATAAAGTATACAATTTTAAGGTATGATTGTAATATATAATGGGTAAAGATTCCATATAAAACAAGGGGTTGCACTAAGTCCTGCTAAGCATACCCCCACTCGACCATTCAGAAAACAGTGACCTAATTTTTATTGGGTGGTGTCATGTTACCCAAGACACATCTAGTGGTGAAATACCATTGACCATCAACATGTAGTATCTGAGATATGGACCTTAACCAAGAACTTAACCAAAGTCATTCATGCATAAAATATAGGTCACAGTGACCTAATTTCTATTGGGTGGTGTCACCTTACCTAAGACACATCTAGTAGTGAAATATCATTGACCCCCAACATCTAGTATCAAAGTTATGGACCTTAACCGAAGTCGTTCATGCATAAAATATAGGTCACAGTGACCTAATTTCTAGTGGGTGGTGTAGCCCTACCCAAGACCCATCTGGTGGTGAAATATCATTGACCCCCCAACATCTAGTATCCGAGTAATGGACCTTAACCAAGAACTTAACCAAAGTCATTCATGCGTAAAATATAGGTCACAGTGACCTAATTTCTATTGGGTGGTGTCACCTTACTTAAACCATTTTAATGACGTCATTCCATTGTTTAAAGTGTGGATTATTTTTTACGAATTCACTGCGCTGTCTATTGTTCATGATCAGTGTTCCATGAACTTTTCACGGTCCACTGATCACAACCTTCAGGGCAAACACTGGGTTCAGATTACCGACCGTGAGTGATTAGTTTTCAAGAAATGTACCTTTTTAAAAGGGTCACAAAAATGCATTGAATATAGGAATCAAGTTTTATTCAACTAAAAAAAACATAAAAATCACTTTTAGTTAACAATAAATGAATTTATTCCACGCGTTCAAAATCTCAAATTTCTGATAATGAAATACTCCATTTTGTCCGGAACGTACTCCAACTTAATCGACGTTTTCAAAGCATCTCAAAAGTGCACATGAATATTTATCTTAGTTGTCCAAACACATAAAACAATCCCGACATTGTGAAATTTTTGTTCATTCATGATTGGCGACAATAGTGGTATGACATAAAAGTTCTTTGTTCTCCACATTAAGATGTACATCTGTAGCGCTCCTTTTCAGCAAGTGATTGGTAGTAAATCTAGAAAAAAAAATTAAAACAATTTACTTCGAATAAAGAAATAAAAGACGTGTGTTGATTGCAAATTTGTTTGTATGCTTTTTTTCTTCTACACGGTGACCGGCTATCGATTACCGCTGGAAATCTGAAGACTGCCTAAAATTTACCGTGTGTGAATTTTTTTAACAAAGAAGTCAATGAAAAAAATGGTACACAACATGCTAGGATTAGACTTTTATCTACCATTTTCTCGATTCACCTTTTCGATGATAGAATTTATGCACGGGCATTGTTTACTGTCTTCGGAACCTTTCAGTGTTAACGATAGCCGGTAAATGTAACGACCCGTGTTCTAATGAATGAGGGAAAAAATAAAGCAAATAATTATTCCTTGTCGAGTGATCATTGCAATTTGATTTTGTTTTTTACAGGTAAGCGTATAGCTGTAATTGTACATTTTTAATCTGATAAAACCCACCGATTGTACAGAAACTTGTGTCAATAAGCAGATAAGTGCTCAATATGTTTCAATTTGCCGTCGTTTATTTTTGCTTCAAATAGCAAGATATTTCATCGTTATTGGTACAGAAATTTCAAAATAATGCAGTTCACCATGAGTTTTTTTCTGATTTGAAAATGAATAATCCATTGCTTTATTTATAGATTTTTGCCGTGTAAAAGCCATAGGCATTGGACTTAATCAAACTGATGGATATCTAATAAACTTTTTAGGGAGTGTTCTGATTTTATAAAGTCGAGTGAGAACGAGGCTCCAGACAATTTTTGGCGAAAATATGTACAAAACAATAATACATTTTCAATTGAAAGGGGGGTTCAAAACCCGGGAATTCCCCTTCTGGATCCACAACTGGAAGTGACCGATAATTACATCAATAAATGTTTCAGTTGTAAAATCATTTTAAGCAGCAAACATTTCAAATGTGTTTGACTTTATCAAAAATGAAACATAAAAACACATGAATTTTTTGTGTAAAGAGTGGTTTAGAATGTGTAAAAATGATATCTTCTGCATTTTACCCAAATGCTAAGTAACCATTACGTTATTTAAAACATCTTACCTTTTGCTTGCTTCTGTATTTTATTCCCGAGAACAAAAAATAAATCCATTGTTTAAAATTTTAAATAATCCATGATGAATTTCAAAATCTAAATCCATTGAAAAAAACACGGCTAAATCCGTCTTGTCCATTATAAAACATGTTAAAAGTACTCACAATCTGCTCACGATAAAGTTGAATAAGGCGGGAAAATTTATGAACAATGGAGGATCGGATGGGATGTCGGAACTATGTTTTTCTTATAAGTTTTCATAAAATACAGATGCTATTAATCTTTAATCATATTTATACATTTATATATTGTTTTCCCCGGTGTAAAATGGTTTAAGTAGGAGAATGTATGGTTTACTGTAGATTCGTAAAAATAATTCACTCGCGCCTGACGGCGCTCGTGAATTATTTTTTACGAATCTACAGTAAACCATACATTCTCCTATACCTAAGACACATCTAGTAGTGAAATATCATTGACCCCCAACATCTAGTATCCAAGTTCTGGACCTTAACCAAGAACTTAACAAGTCGTTCATGCATAAAATGTAGGTCACAGTGACCTAATTTCTAGTGGGTGGTGTAGCCCTACCCAAGACCCATCTGGTGGTGAAATATCATTGACCCCCAACATCTAGTATCAGAGTAATGGACCGTAACCAAGAACTTAACCAAAGTGTTACGGATGGACGTACATACGTACGGACAAGGGTAAAACTATATGTCCGATCCACATACGTGGTCGGGCCATAAAAATTGTCTATTTTTGACCCATAAAAAGTCTAAGTCGGCTCGGCAAACAGGAAGTAGATGATGAACTAACCTGGAAAGGGGAGGCACCGTATAACTTATCATGCTGAAGCTGTGTACCAAATTTGAAACCAATCCATCCAGTAGAAGCCGAGAAATTTGTTACGAAAAATTTCACATTTCAAATTGTTTACCCTAAAAAGTCTAAGTCGGCTCGGAAAACAGGAAGTAGATGATAGACCGACCTGGAAAGGGAGGGGAGGCACAGTATAATTTATTATGCTGAAACTGTGTACCAAATTTAAGTCCAATCCATCCAGTAGAAGCCGAGAAATCTGTTACAAAAAATTTCACATTTCAAATTTTTTACCCTAAAAAAGTATAAGATAAGATAGATAAGATAAGATATATTTATTTCCAAATTAGGTCCCCAGTAGGGCATTGACATACAACATTTATGATTCAATATATATGACAAATAAACAAACAAACTAGAACAATATTACATTCAAGTACATTGTACATTGATATTTTAAGTTTAAAGTTAAAGTAATGCACACATGAAGATGTAACCATTGACTATGACCAATGTGATCTAGAGATATGGAAAATGCCATCATTATGTAATATATTCTATATTATATACCTACTAATATATGAGAGTGTTTTAGCATTTCTAAGATAGAAGTTTAAAAGAATTACCTATTTGCAACGGTCACCAAGGGACGTTGCTCAAGGTCTATGGACATGAATATTTCAAGATCTCATAGACCTCCTCGTGACCGATGCAAAAAGGTAAAAAGTAGTAGATACATGTACGGTTATAGTGAATCATGTGTTGTTAATCTGCGACAGTCACCAAGGGACGATGCTCAAGGTCTATGGACATGAAGAACTTCAAGATCTCATAGACCTCCTCGTGGCTGTTGCAGAAAAGCAAGACTGATATTTGGCAAAATAAATAACTGTCTATGGATAGATATTGAAATAGGAATATTCTATAGATAAAAAAAAAAAAAAAAAAAAAAAAAAAGAATTTACATGGCTTTTATAAATTTGATAATTTATTTACTGTATTTTTGATATATAACTGCTAAGTGCAGACAGCACTGACTTTTCTTCTGTGTTCATTAGCCATATCAGTTTGTCCTTATTTTCTAGATTGATGTCCTTATTTTCTAGATTGATGAAGTTAGGACATTTATTAGTAATAAGGTCATAAAGGTTTTTTCGATCGTCATTAAATTTGCTACAAATGAATATAAAATGACATTCATCTTCCACATCTCCAGATTCACACTTAGTACATGTTCTGTCATTTAAGAGGGTACCCTGATAACGACCAGTCTCAATTCGTAAGTAATGAGATGATATTCTAAATCGTGTTAGTCGACTCCTTTGCTCAAAATTTTTTATAATGGTGAGATATTTTTCTTTTCCAAAATTTGTTTTAAATTTAATGTATGTTCTAAGCTTGCCCTCCGTGTGTTTAAGATGGTCTTGATGCCATAAGTTTGTGAAATATGACTTCAGTTCTTTTCGAATTTTCAATTTAAAAGTACTTATCTTATTATGATATAATGCTAAATTTTGAATATTTGGAATTTTTTCCAATATATAATGGACACTGCCATACCAAGATGGTTTATTTAACTGAAAGAGGTCTTTTGATGTTATGTAAGCATCCTGTAAAAGTGGAAATTTTTCCAAATGTTCCAAGCGATACCAGTAGTTCACTATGGCTTTCACGATATCATGATATATTGGGAATTTTCCTAGCTCTGATAGGACCCCAAAATTAGTAGCTTTTTTGTGAAGTCCTAATATAGTCGGCTTGGAAAACTGGAAGTAGATGATGGACGGACCTGGAAAGAGGAGGAATGGTATAACTCATCATGCTGAAGCTGTGTACCAAATTTGAAACCAATCCATCCAGAAGAAGCAGAGAAATTGAACCGGACGGACAGACGGACCGACGGACAAGGTGATTGCAATATAGCCCCCTCTCTTATGAGTGGGGGTATAATATTTAGGTGGGAGCCTGGATATAAATAGAAATTAATAATTAATACCTCAAACTACAACAATGATTGTTATTAATATTATTTTATTTTATTTTTGCAGCCCTCCCTGTAACCAGAGCACATATATAAGATATAGTCATATACATGCTATGGTCACCAGGGGGCGGTGCTTCAGGACTGCAATAATTATACTCAAAGTAGCAGCATTGATAATATATAATTTAAATTATGCTTGTATATACTGTACAGTTCTCTGCATGACCAAAGCACAAATGGAAGTATAGTTGTTCCATGAATGCAGTGGTCACCAGGGGACGGTGCTTAAGAACTGCAGTACATGAAACACCAACAAGGCTCATTTTCATTTATATTTGTGTTATAGATTTTCTTCACTCTAGCAAGTCTCAATTCTATTCTCATTGTAATGGTATTACTTTTTCAGTGTAAAGAAACATGATAATTACATATCAATACTATAATATTTTCATCAAATTGTAAATAAATTCAAGAAAGAGGGTTTTTCTTGCAAAATGAAATGCTTAAATTATTTATGTCTGTTTCGTTTAATCAGTAAATAATTCTAATTTGAACCACAAACCTATGAGCACCATTGAAGACGGGACAAGCAGGCATTTTCCACATTGTCTGTAAGATTGTATTGCACTTTTTGAGATACCCTAAGGCAGGTATACACAGACTCTCCCCCTCAGTTATCAGGGTAAACTCACTCCCTGAATCACTGTCATCGTCTGAATCATCTTCATACTCCCCTGAAAATTTTCATTTCTGGTTATAAAAAAATTTTGGAAGACAAACAGAATATTCACTATAAACAATAAATGTTTATCAATTCACAAAATACTTATGGTGCTTATCCAATAAGGCTTTTCTAAATACTGCTTGTTATGTGAGCTGTGTTGCGTACACTTATTCCACATCTCATAATTTCTAATTCTTTTCAAAGTCTTTTGTGTACCGGTTTAATCATATGGTTTTAGGTCTGCCATTTAATCACATAATTACTGATACTGAAATGATTGAATTTAATAACAATAAGAGGGTCTATATAATCCAAGAATTGAATGTATGAAATCACTAATTTTTTACAGAGCCTGTTGCCTTTTTGTAAAGACTCATAGTTTTTTTTCATTGCAGGTTTATACATTGCTTTAAGACTTTGACCATGTAACTTGGTTCTTTTATCTCCACCTACCCATTATTTTCATTTTTCATCTAACCTCCTATAAGAGTTAAAATAACCTTGCATTACTTTTTCGAATGCTTTTCACAAGTAATCTGTCATGATCAATACCTGGTCCCCTGACATATTTCAACAAACACAGGATACAGTCAACCGTAGCGTTGGCAAAAACCTGAATGTTATCTGTGTTAAGGAAGACTTCAAAGACATCTAGAACAGCTGCTACATGGCGCTGACGAATCTCATTAATTTCATCATCAGGACTTTGTTCAATTCTAACAGCCCTCAGAGCTCCAAACAATGGACGCCAGCCTGATTTCAGATCTGCAGTGCATGCTTCTACCAACTCACATACTGAACACACAACCTAAAATGAAACATGAATTAATACAATTGTGAGTCACTGTTCACAAATACACTGTAAATATCCCATTGTTCAATTAAAATCAATTAGATCAAATTCTAAAATAGCAAATGCCAACCTAGACTAGATCAAAAACATTGTATGAAAGTTTCATGAAAATCCATCAAGTGGTTTAGTATGAGTGGCATATAAAAGAGTGGTATTCTATCCTGTTACATATTGACAGAAGAAGAGAACAACAGACACCCTTGTTATAATATAACCCTGATTTTTCAAGCAGTGTGCATAATGACACTAAAAATGTACACACTCAGTACATAAATATGACTAAGCCATAGCCAAGTCAAGGAAGAAAAAGTTTGAACCATAATATATTTTTTTTTCAAGGCTCCAAATCTTTAACATGATTACCGGTAACAGTTTTTATAACAAAAGAAAATTAATTACCTCAGTTAAAATTAAAATAAATTTATCCTATATACATTTTAAATAATGAGTTTGTATAGCTTTAAAACTAGATTTTGTAAAATCATGTCTACATTCTATTTCACATTTTTACCTGATCTTGAACATCTCCATCACATAGTTCTAAACACAGCATATTCTCGAAGGTCTTACACAAGAATTCATTAACATGGAAATGTTCTAGTTCCTGATGGTTACTGATCATAGCCTGAATAAAGTCATGTACACATGTGACAGCCATCTTTGAAACATTCCTCACACGGTGACCTGCTGCCTAGTAAAATAAAGAGAAAATATTTTGGTGGTTGTATTTTGTTCATAGGTTTACAGAGAAATATGAAATTATCATATTTTCAAAAAATAAAAGTTTAAAGGTTTTTTTGAGCTTTTTACATACTCAACACTTGGGAAATTTAATTATACTTTATTTGCTTAATATTGAAATGATTTTACTTTGCTTCACTAAACCAGAGACAGTTAATGCAAATAGAAGTCCTTAAATTCATAAAACAATGACATATTAGGCTGCCATATGACCCAATATACAATACATGTAAACTATCCACATTACAACATAAGTACAATGTACCTCGACTAAATAGCCAGAGACAACGCTCCATATTCTGATTTGATGTAGCAGTGGACGGTTGCTATGGACAATCTTCATCAGTACTTCCTGTAACCTGTACAGGTGCAATGCATTCTGGGGAAGCTGAGACTGTTCCATCATATCATCCTCCTCCCTCTCATCTTTTAACATTTTCATCAACTGGTCTTGACTAGATTCACACAGTTTGAGTAGAAACTCCAGAAGGGCTGACATGGTTAGCTTTTCAGCTGCTTCTTCATACAGTCTGAAAATATGGATACAAACATCTCAGTCATTTGTACACATATGTTAGTTTAAAAAAGAAATAATGGTCTAGGAGGTCTAACAAACACAAAAGGAATTGACCCTCAAAATTTAAATTTAACTTTTTCAGGGATAATTCTTTCCATGTCAACCTTTATTGTTTTTCATGAAATAAGACCATGTTAAAAAATCTGGGTCTTATCTTTAATGAATATTTTCTATGACTTTTCTATAAATTACCTATCAACTTGCTGAGACAATCCACACAAAGCTTGTGAAGCCTGCACAGCATTGAGTACTCCTCCACCTGTGCGTGATCTCTCCCATGCTGACTCTATCTTACTCTGATTTATAAGATCTGGAATGTTTATACGAGGGGCCACAGGGGTGGCAGCTGTTACTGGTACACCATATAACTCATCACTGTAAAAAAAATCAATAAATATATTTCCTCAATATAAATAGGACAAAAAGTTAAAATTTATGTCTATTCAAAATTCCAAAAAAAAAATATGCAGTCATGTTGAAAGCTGCTGGCGCTTTTACATTGTGGATTGTTAAATTTAGCGATGAAATATGTAGGTTGTGTTCCATGCACTAATCTATCATCTCATTATTTTCTTTTTAGTAAAAATGCATTCCTTTCTCTAAGTAATGGTTCTAAAATAGTCCAATCAATTAACAAAAGAATTGTTCTGATTTGATGCTTGGCAGAAAAAGCTTGCTACAAATAACTTACTCATTGACCACATCAATGGTAGATTGTTCATGCTGGACTTTAGGCAGGTTAGATTGATTGTTACCCTGGCTGAAGTATGTGTGCTCTAATTCTGATATAAATGCTGTACACCTGTAATCAGATAATTACAAAATATTTGATGACAATGGATGCTATCTATTCATATAAAAACAAATATATTTCAATCAATGATATGAGAGAAAAATATTTCTCACTATTATTACAATGCAACAATAAGTATTCCAGAATTCAGCATTTTCAATCTTGTTTCATATACATGTCAAGTATATAAACTTTAATTCTAAAAAAAAACCAATATGAATATGTCCCAAACATATAATTCTCCATCTTGCAACTTTGGAATGGATGGACAAATAGACAGATAAACTTATGGACAGACTTATATACAGATAAACTTATGGACAGACAAATAAACTCGACCACTATATGTCCCTCTACTTTCATAAAATAAAAAAATAAGATACAATAGAACTGTATTCTTCCTAAAATGTTTTATGTGGGAGAATAAAAAGACAGTGGAAATAGATATACATCTTTAACCAACCTGAACAAATGTTTCCAGCAGTCAGACGAGTGGCCTCCCATCTCCAGGCCTGTTGTCATCATCACATCCATACTGAGCACGTGCGAGGCATGAAGCTTGACTGGTTTCTGCTTAGTACTGGTTGCCTGCTTCCCTGGCAGTTTCCTTTCTAGAATAGGACTTTTAATGGTATGGAGCATGACACAAGAAGTGGTGGCTAGCTGAGAGAACACATTGCCACATCTCTGTGGCATACCTTAAAGAGATAAAAATAATCTATTTCCCAAATTATAAATTTTTATTGAACTTTGAGTAATGAAATAGACGAACCACAAGTTAATTGAGCAGACAGGATGATAAAAGCCATAGAAAGAGCTGTATATTTGCAAGTTTTTTTTTTTAAATATATGTGATTTGTGTTTGTGTTATTTATGATTAACATTGGACATAAACTTTTGTCATTTCAATACAAACCTAATATACAGCAGAGCCTTGCTGCCTTCTGTAACCCCTCAAGACTAATACAAATAGCTTCCCTCGCCCTAAAGCTTTCCTCCTTGGCCCCCTCTGTGCCTAACATCAAGGCTATACTACTGGTGATGCCACAGGAGTTCTTCCCATTCAGGAGAACAGAGAGAACATCTAGAATACTATCCCAGCATCGAGAAAGGATCCTCTTACTAAACTTCTTCCCTGAAAAACAGGATAAACTGAGTACCCTGGTTTCCTAATTATTAGTGGGGTACCTATTTTCGTGGTTTTCAAGAATAACAGTCAACCACGAAAATAAGAATCCAAAAGAATGTTATTTTTACATTGATTCCTTTTAGCATTATGAACAAACCAGGAAATTAAGAATCCAACGAAATGTCTTTTATGAGTAAACCACAAAAATTGATACAAACAAAAATAAATAAATCCACAGTATCTGAGATGTGTTTACAATTTACACCTGGCTTTAAAAAAGACTCAGTCCTTGTTTCAGATATAGAGCTTCAGATTGATTTCTTATTGATTTTCCAAGGCTTTAATTATGGAATTTTTTTTAACTTGGTATGTTGTGCAACTCTATTCCATTTTCTCAGATATATTAATTTTCAAATATCAAAATAACATAAACTACATATATATACATGTAAAAAAATTTTTTTTCAATATACAAGAACAAACTATACCTGTTTCTACATGCTTGACATTGACAGAAGAAGGTTCAGAAGTTGTCTCATATTTTTGGACTTCGGTAAGGAATTGTCCCCCTTTGTCATTGTCTCCCAATCCATCAATATCTGTTTAAAATAAGAACAAAGTTTTTTTTTTATTTATTGCTACAATCAAGTGCAACTAATCTAAAAGGGCAGCTACATGTGCTATAACAAGAATATGTCCAAAAGATATAATGCCCCATCTCGCAACATTTATCTTTTTCCACAATCACAAAAGCATCAACATGGTTGCTATTAAAGCACTTGTCAGTCAGAAGGAATGGACTTTTAACTTAACCATTCTTCTATAATTGGTCATTCATGCGGAAAATATAGGTCAATGCCAGCATCCAAAGCATGCATTGTGCTAAGCATCACTAGGTGCACCTACCATACCAATATAGTTGATGTGGTACATGTCAGTAAAAAAGGAATGGTCTTTATCAATTTTTCTATTAGTGGTCATTCATGCGGAAAATATAGGTCACAGCGAGCATCCGAAGCATGCATTGTGCTTAGCATCACTAGGTGCACCTATCATAACAGTAGAGCAGATGTGGCACATTTCAGTAAGTGGGAATGGACTTTAACCAGTCTTCTTTAAGAGGCCATCCTTGTGGAAAATATTGGTCATATCCAGCATCCGAAGCATGCATTGTGCTAAGCATCACTAGGTGCACTTACCATACCTATTTGGTTGGTATAGCTCTTGTCAGTAAGGAAGAATGGACTTGAACCATTCTTCTATAAGTGGTCATTCGTGCGGAAAATATATGTCACATCCAGCATCCGAAGCATGCATTGTGTTAAGCATCACTAGGTGCACCTACCATACCAATTTGGTTACTATGGCATTTGTCAGTAAGAAGAAATGGACTTTAACCATTCTTCTATAAGTGGTTATTCATGCGGAAAATATAGGTCACTGCCAGCATCCGAAGCATGCATTGTGCTTAGCATCACTAGGTGCACATACCATACCAATATGGTTGATGTAGCACTTGTCAGTTGGAGGGAATAGACTTTAACCATTTTTCTGTACATGATCATCATGCAGAAAATATAGGTCACATCCAGCATCCGAAGAATGCAATGTTCTTATCATCACTAGATGCACCTACCATATCAAAATGATTGATGTGGCATTTGTCAGTAAGTGCAAATTTGGAAACATGGGATTTGGGACAGACATACGAACGGACGGACGAACGGACGGACGAATGGACGGACAAACGGACCGACGAACAGACCCGAATATGCCCCTCTACTTTCGTAGATGGGGCATAAAAAGGCATCTACATGTGCTAACATTTGTAAAGGCTCTACCTTAAACTTATAATATTAGAATAATATAATATAATACACATGTATAATAATATTTGAAGTAAAAAGCACTGAAGCTTTTTCAAAACAATTTTGAGAGTATATCTTACCAAAAAATTGTTCAATCTGTGAAGCTCTCAAATTTTATCAAACAGGGATTTTTACATCTGAAACTCCATAGATATTAGTACTACTAATCTATGATTATTTTCAATGGCTGATGAGAATCTGAACATAGACTCAGAGAACCAACCCATCATTTTCAGACAATCATTTAACTGAGAAAGTAAACGTGATTCAACACTCTGAGACAGTGAATTATTGATTGTGGGCAATTTTATAGTGGATACCTTATGTTATTCAACAGCTTTTTTAAGCTCCATTGTAAATCAATATAAAAATAAAGACACAACACCCAATTTTCATCCGCTGTGATAATCAGCTGTTTAAAATCTTAGCATAGATGTGTTAGTCTCTCAAATACATGTACTGTGCGACAATCACCCATGTAACATACCTTTAATAACAGATATCAATGGAGAATCTGATTGGTTTAGACAGCCACATGACTTGAGTATGTCACATGACACTACTTGGTTATAGACCTCACTAAGCCAGGCAGGGGAGACAAACAACATTAGACCACACCCTAAAATCTCATCTAGAAAGTCTTTCTGTAAAATAAAAACTGCTGTTACTGTATTTTTATCAAAAAGCTTGGCAGAGACTTATTTTCTAGATCTGTATAATAAAGACATCCCTAATATGTGACCGAAAAACCAGCCCAGCCAATGAGATAAAGTTATATTCAAGTCATTGTGTCATGATTATAGTGGGTTGAAAAGTTTTACTGCATACAAGCAACATATATGACATATCTTATTCATGATATTGTTTTGTAGTAAAGGTTTTTAATGAAAAGGTATGCAGGTGAGTTTCTAACAAATGCATAATTAAGAACAAAATAAAGACTCATTTATTGCTGATTTTATTTACAAATGGCACAGCTCTATTAAAGTTATAATACTGACACAACAATTTTTGATATTGGAAATTAACAATTCATTGATTTTGATCAAGTTATAAATCTATGAAATAAATAATGGATTTGGTAGGGTACAACTGCTAACTGGAACATGCGTTATGTATGACAGTATGGCATAAAGTCTTTGTACTGCAAAACATTGGAAAATCCAACAAGGTGTGAGCTGAATTAGAACCCATACCTCTACAACACCTGTTGCCTAGCCCTCTCCAGTCCGTCAAGGATTTCACATGACCATGGACACTGTTTAAAAGTTAATTTTAGTAAATTGGTGTCATTCCTGGGCGGACTCGAACTAGTTTTAAATCTTTCTGTAAGGTTGACTCAAAGTCCTGAATACAGTTACTAAAATCGACTCAATGTTCGGAGTACATAAACTTAAATCATTATAAGTAACATTTTTGTAGTTACCTCTGTTACACCTATCTGATCTTTAGTTTCACCTTCATAATACCCCTCAATTGAAAGCTTCAAGTTCAAATGCAGTGCTGCCATGGTAACAACATAAACACTATCAGCATTTAAAACAGTCATTTGATTGATATCACTATCTGCATCAGTTTGATTCTTTGAAATATCTGCAATAAACAAATTGGTTTACAGTAGTAAACCCTGAGTGACAGAAAAGTTCTATCAGTTTTTAACTCTGAGGGTCAAAGAAAATTTCCATTAGTCTATTAAAGTTACATACATGTATATGCATCACGAAAGTTTGCACAAACATTGTTGCACATGAATGTTTGTGCAATCTTTTTCTTTCAAAGATATCTAGAAAAATTATCTGATTGGCAATATAGAGATAATACGAGTATTTTGCTTAGCATTTCATTCTGGCAACAAACTAGGATATATGTACATATTGTATACTTCTAGCACACATTTAATCAGTTTGTGGTAAGTTTTGGGTGTTTCATATATTAGTACACTGCTATCATAAAAGAAATAAAACATTTGCTAAATTAAAAAGTTACCGTATTTTCCGGAGAATAAAGCGCTCCGGACTTTAAGGCGCAGGGCCGATTTTTGGGGAAATATCTGATTTTATCCATTAATAAAGCGCACCTGAGTATTAAACGCACCCTTTTCTTCAGTCTTATAACGTATAGGAAATGATTTTTGTCATGTTTATTTCATTTTCAGCACAAAGACTCCCAATGTCGTTGAAGATCGTTTCCATTTTATATTGTTATTTATTTTTTTTATTCATAAATAAAATTGTGTTTGATTTTAATAAAAATGAATAAATACAGCTTGTGTGTTGACTTATTGTTATTGATTTTAATTGTATATGTGTAGTCTATATATCGGTAAATTGCAAATTAGTGTATGACACTTGACAGGTGTTATGATTGGCATTTAAATCGATTGTCGGCAACCTGATTCTCCAGTTATTGTTTTGATTGCAATTACAGTAAAGTTTATTAACCTTGATATGTTTTGGTTATAAGTTTGTGTGATTAATCATTAGTTAGCTACAAGCTTGACCATGTGGTGGAAAATAAAAGAAAATCAAAATGGCATACCTGTGCATAGGAATGTGTCCAATCTATAATTATAGATTTTTTGTGTGTCCTTGATTATTTATTAACTATTTATTAAATAAAAATCATAAGAACAAATGGTTCCTTCATCAAACAAATCCATGATATTCACTTGGTAAAAATACACATAAAACGGTGTGTACTTGTCTTGTGTAGATCGATGTCAACAGGTCAAAGGTTGTTTCTCTTTAATTTTCCTGCACACGAATTTTAACTGAATAAATTTTATAACATGATATATGTTTGCTCTAAAATAGCTAGAATAGTGACAAAAGGATTAGTTCGTTTTAAATTAAAGGAGGAAACAGTCTATAAAATTGTAGGGAGAAAATAAACAAAACTCTCTTCAAAGAAGGGAGAAAATGAACACATCTAAATATTACTTACCATGGTTATAATCATGATAATGTGGACATCACCAACATAGAAAAGGGCATATTAAGCACAAAGATATTTAATATAAATCATTGGAAGAGAAAGGAAAGGGACAGCATGCATTTTATCTATTATATAAATTCCATATTTTAGGCACACCTCTGTCTGATTACGTAATCAAAACAAAAATGGATGATTATGGAGAGAAAAGATCGAAACAACTGAAATACATAATAAACAAACACATTCGATGGTATTTACTTTTTATTTCATAAAATAACAAACAAAACATCACATGAATAAAGCTGAAATAGAAATTGCAGTAGTTTGGTACTGACCCAGATGAAGTCTTTGCTTGAAAACATCGATGTTTTCACTCTGGTCCACCTGAAATTTTTTTAAAAATACACAGATTAAGCGCACCGGTGTACAAACCGCACCCAGAACTTTTCAGGAAAAAAATAGCGGCTTATACACCGGAAAATACGGTACATCTTCACATCATTACCAGTACAAAATCTGGAAGAAAATTTCTGGAGTTCCTCATCAACATCCTGTGTAGAATACATCTCCCCCATTCTTGGTAGAACCCTCTGTAACTCCTCAATGTATCTCCTGGCACTCTGCCTCTCCATCTCCTCAAACTGACTCCCATACCTCGTATACCTCCTCTCTACCTCCTCCTGTAGGATGATCTGTTGTTCTACTGTTAGCCTCCTCTGAGGGAAGCGTGTACTACCATCAGGAAAGGAGGATTCATGTCCATCATCACTGGCATCTGACACAGAGTTTCTGGGTTGTTTATCTGCTTCTGAAACTACAAGATTGTCAGGATCTCATATAAGCAAACAAGTAACCATTGAATAATTGTTAAATCTTAATTTTCTTTCTCTTAAATTCTGCTTCATCAAATTTTCAACATTCAACTATTTAAGCAAGGTGTGTTTTAATAAGCAGAAACTGCTTGCCTTTCAGGATAACCAATGTTCACTTTTGTTTTATTGTTTTTGTTTTCTTTTGAATGTAGTCTCATTCTCTTCACTGTTCTCATTTTGTCTTTGTACTCATTTACTTTGTGATTATATTGCCTCTTCTGTAAATTTTGCCTCAAGCAGCTTTTTATAAGTGTAACACCCATAAAGATGATTTGTGAAATCTATAATTAACTAACAGAAAGCCAATTACAAATTAAGCCATGGGTAGATGCAATCTGTTCTTGAAAATTAAGATAGAAGTTAGGGTGAATGTTTTCTTGAATACTCCAAGTCTTGTCTTATAAAATACAAGCAATGAATGATTCAACTCAAAATTTATTCAAGTTTGAGAAAGGATGTCTTTTACAATGATGGAGGTTGGTTTTTTCAATATGTAATTCTATTTTATATGGTTTCTTGAAGGCAATCCTGTGACTTTGGGATTAAGAATAAAATAAAAAGTCTGGGCCAAGTTTTATAAACATCTCTGGACTACTCAAGTTAAGATGTTTTATGATACCCTGGTCTGGTCCTTTGACTTGTTTCACTTCAGTATCTATATTCTGAGTTTGTGACATGCATATTTGCCTTATATCCATTCTTTTTTTTTTAATCAAGTTATTTCTGCTCTGACACACCATCTAAACATTATGTTTTGTACCTGACAATAGATTGTGAAGCTTCTCCACATTTAGACTGATGCCATCAGTAACTCCCACACCACGGCTGATCTGCTCCAGTGTTCCAAGCATATCATTAATACATGCCACACTAGTAATACACACCATGGTATCATTACAATGACAACTCTCTTGAATAGAATCTACAATCCTAAAAAATCAAAACAATATAAAATAATTTTTTTTAGAACGACTTAAGTCATTTTGTAATATTCCTTTTTAGTATCAACAATCAAAACTAAATCCTAAAACTTTTTAGGGTTTGTCTTCATATCAAACTTTTTGGTTGCTGACAATGAAACACGTAATATGTTTTTACAAGATTTTATACTGAATAATTTGGAAAACACAGAAAGAATATTTTATTTGTTTGTATTTCAAGCACTGGTTTAACAAAGAATTTTCATGTTTTATCTCTTGTCATTGATGACATTTCCTAAATCTTTACCCCAAATTTATACTTTCTCAATAGAAAAGAAACTTACAGTTTGATCAATGAGACATCAGTGTAGGGATTCTTGGTCACAGATTTAATGTTGATATCATCTGTAGGTAATGCTAAACCAAATAATCCACTTGGTGTCTTCAGGATCTACAACACAATACTTAACATGATAATAAATTTAGGGTCTGTCTGCCTGAATGTCATTCCTTAGCTTTTATCTCTTTATGTTAAACAAAAATTTTTCTGTCTGACCGAATCAAATTTTGTCTGACGTTTGGTTTGGTCAGACACATTTAGCCATGTCTGCAACGGACAAACTTACAGACCAGCGAAGAGTCCCAAAAACTTAAGTAGACAGAGCATTAAAATCTAAGCTTTCTGTATAATAAAATTACTATGCAGTTTCAAGTTCTTGTCTTTATGTCAATAAGTGGGTTTATCCTTGATAATTTAAGGATTAGTTTTGTATCATATGTATTTTTTAGGGCTAATTGCTACTGGTCACATGGTCACACTAAAGCAGCTGCCTATTTCCGTTAAAAGATTTTTAAATTGCAGATATTTTTTTTAAAGTTTTGACAATAACTGATTAATTTCTTTTGCCGTTTTACTAGTTAAATTCTAAATTAATGTTTTTCAAAAGTTTGAAGTTAAACCTGACATAGGAATCGTTATAAAAGACCTGAAAAGTTGAAATTTATTTTTACAAATTGAGGAACCAAAAACCCCACAGAAGTCTAATATACCTCTCTTATAGCTTTAAGAGCATCCAGTCTGTGTTGTGGAGGGGGATATAACATCATGCGGTGAAATACTGATTCTAATACTGGCCTCATGGATTCTGTTCTACCCATTAAGTCAACTAGGGATATAGAAATGCTGAAAATAGAGAAAAATGTGTTTTTAAAAAAATTATAGAATAGGTCTCCTTCTCAAGCTACACACTCTAAGATATCGAAGAAATTAAAAGATCAATACAGAAAACATTTTTGTAGAAGCCATTTGAATTCATGGTTTTGAAAGATGATCTGTTTACAGAAGTTAATTTGCATTTTCATGTTAAGTAAGGGTTTTATTAAGTTATATTTAACTGTTCCTATAGATATCATAATAGACAAGCACAGAATTCCTGAGTCCCCCGTGGAGCGTAAAAAAGTCTAAGTCTGCTCGCTAAACAGGAAGTAGAAAATCGACAGACCTGGAAATGCATTCCACCATATGAGTCCCATACCTGAAGCTGCATACCAAATATCAAAAGCCTAGGATAAATAGTAGCTGAGAAATCTGTTACCAAAAAATTTCCATTTTTGAGCATAAAAAAAATCTAAGTCGGCTCATTAAACAGAAAGTAGGTAAGGGGCAGACCTAATCAATAGTAGCTGAGAAATCTGTTATGAAAAAAGGTGTGATGGACAGATGTAAAACACACACGGACATACACAGGCATTTCTATGTCTTCGCTCCGTGTTGCAGCTGTAGTTTTGGGACAGACAATTTACCATCTAACAGACCCCAAATAGTACTTTATTTACCTGTAGGTAGTTTTACATGTAGATAAATGGAAATTTTAGCTAGAACAGAAAACTCTGCACTCTGTCATGTGTATCTATGTGCTACATCTATACCTGTATATAGTTTTGGCTGTAGATAACTGGAGGTTTGGGGCTGATGAAGAGCACCCTGATCCTCTACCTATATCCTCTGTAACTGTATATCTTATTTAACTGACCTACCTGTATATAGTTTTGGCTGTAGATAACTGGAGGTTTGGGGCTGATGAGGAACACCCTGATCCTCTGCCTATATCCTCTGTAACTGTATATCTTATTTAACTGACCTACCTGTATATAGTTTTGGCTGTAGATAACTGGAGGTTTGGGGCTGATGAAGAGCACCCTGATCCTCTACCTATATCCTCTGTAGCTGTATATCTTATTTAACTGACCTACCTGTATATAGTTTTGGCTGTAGATAACTGGAGGTTTGGGGCTGATGAAGAGCACCCTGATCCTCTACCTATATCCTCTGTAGCTGTATATCTTATTTAACTGACCTACCTGTATATAGTTTTGGCTGTAGATAACTGGAGGTTTGGGGCTGATGAAGAGCACCCTGATCCTCTACCTATATCCTCTGTAGCTGTATATCTTATTTAACTGACCTACCTGTATATAGTTTTGGCTGTAGATAACTGGAGGTTTGGGGCTGATGAAGAGCACCCTGATCCTCTACCTATATCCTCTGTAACTGTATATCTTATTTAACTGACCTACCTGTATATAGTTTTGGCTGTAGATAACTGGAGGTTTGGAGCTGATGAAGAGCACCCTGATCCTCTACCTATATCCTCTGTAACTGTATATCTTATTTAACTGACCTACCTGTATATAGTTTTGGCTGTAGATAACTGGAGGTTTGGAGCTGATGAAGAGCACCCTGATCCTCTACCTATATCCTCTGTAACTGTATATCTTATTTAACTGACCTACCTGTATATAGTTTTGGCTGTAGATAACTGGAGGTTTGGGGCTGAGGAAGAGCACCCTGATCCTCTGCCTATATCCTCTGTAGCTGTATGCTTTGGTGAAGAGGTTGTTTTCTCCATCTTTGGATTACCAAGAAGACTTATTAATGATGGACACAAGCTCTTCCTATTGAAAGATATGATGCACACTGTAAGCAATTAAATCAAAGCAATTGACAGTTTTACAGCAAACCTCTCTCATTTTGAATGAATAATTAGTTTTACAGCAAAACTCTTTCATTTTGAATGAATAATTCATGTTCATTGATGAGATAAGAATAAAATTTTCATAAAATCCTCATGCAGCTTTAAATGTATATTCTGATTAGAATTTTTACATTATACTGTGGTCAAACTTAAATATGAATACAAAGTTTTTAACATTGCTAACTGAAACTTTACCATAAAACTTCTTGGAAGGGCAGATAACTCCTGATGTCTTTTGGAATTTTACTAAGTATGGTATGGATTGCCTCTAACAATAAAGGAGCAGCTTGTCTGATCTGTGCAGTAGTACTGTGCAAGAAAATTAATATATGAATAAAAATATGTATAAGGTGAATGCAAACAATTATAAAATACTAAATTAAAAGCCCAAAGGAGATTTTTACATGAATGATATTTGTATAACCGGGTAAAAGGACGTGCGTTGATGACAAGTTTGGAAAAGCAAATGAAGTGCCGAAATAAAACAATATTGATTACATTTCTTTTAATAGTAAATTGTGCAAAAATATATAATTGAAATTGACAACTTGTAAGAAACCTAATCCATCGGCGTTAAATACTTAATCCGAAAAGAGGACAATAAATTGATTGAAAAGGCCACCGTGGCCGGAGGGCTATTATTGCCAAACGGACTTCTTAAGTTAATCTTTTATGTATCAGTTTATCTATAATGTTAAGTAATACTTTTATTCTTTGATGACAGCTTTTACATATTTAAAAGACTGGTTAATTGACTTTAAAGACGCTGTCAGTTTTGTATTATATTGTTTGTATTTGTTTGTTATATTCAGTTGACCCTTAGTTTCCGACTAGTAAACATCTAAAACGTAGTCGTAGTATTACTTATGGAGTTGCAATTATTGCATCCAGGGTCGGCCAAAAACAGTATATACAGTCTATTATTGACATCAGCATACAAACCGTAACCCTTAAGTTTACGGGGTTATATTTGGGGCGAACCCACCGATTCGGTCCTCTCGCGCGCCAGCGAGTGCTTTATACCATTGTGACATTCCCCAAAGGATACAGTATGGACGGACCGAAAGTTGAAATATTTGTTGCACACGAGTGCGTAAATCCGGACATTTGGTTAACGAAGTACCAGTGCTTGTGTGAATTCAATGAATGGAGTGAAGTAAAAGTAACTAGAGCATTTGTGAATTTCTTAGACAATGACGCGGTTTCATGGTACATGCTTTTAGATGATAATGACAGAAAGGACAAGGAGACTTTGTTTAAAAAATTTAGAGAACGATATGGGAAGATTGATTTCCAACAAACAGCTATGTGGTCAGAATTAAACAACTTCAAACAGGGCCAAAATGAAACAGTAACAGACTTTATCTCACGGGTAGAGCAACAGTGTTGTAAAGCGGGAAACAATAATTTTATTGAACACTTCATCCGAAAAGGACTATTACCAGGCATACGAAAGGGCTATTTACTGACAATCGGAATGAAAGAAAACATCTCTTATAGCGAGTGTATTTACGCGGCGAAGCTTGGCGAGGTGATCTGGAAGACGCAACAAGAGGCGGACGCATTGAAGATCCAGGAACTGACGACGAAGATGTTGGACGAACATTTCAAAAGTGATGCCCCCAGAGACGAATCAAGTAAGTGCGGTATTAAACGGCAAGAATGTGAATCTCTCTTTAATGGTACACAACAACCTCAAATAAGCGTTTTAAATCATGAAAACAGGGATAGTTTCAAACAAGAAATTTTTCAACCAAATAACCAAAGACAAATTTATGAAAATAAAATTTTAGATAATCAAAAACAATGGGTCCAGACTGAAAATGTTCAAAAACAGCATTTTCAAACATGTTCAAAACAAACACAGTTTCAAGACTTTGCCGTTCATTCAAATCGGGTCGAAAAACAATATGTTCGAGCCAAACCATATAACAAAGCAAAAAGAAAAGGGTTTCATAGTCGTGCTGGTCCAGCATTATACACAAAAGATTATAGAGAAAATTATCGATTTCAACAAAGTACTTTTCAAGGTAAACAAGTTCAAATGTCGAAAAACCAAACAAACCTGGATGTAACTGACATTTTTACACAAAATACAAACACTGAAGATGACATAAACTGTCGTATTAATGTAAGAATAGAAAACAAATACCACTCGACTCTTGTAGATTCGGGAGCTTCAGCTTCGGTTATTAGTGCAGACATTTATCGTTCCATTAATAACGGAAACAACTTCAAATTAGAGAGTGCAACCTTACATTACTTCAAAGGTGTAAGTGGCAGTAACATTAATGTTCTAGGGAGCATAACTCTTCCTATAGAGATAGGCAAATTACCACTTTTTCAAACTTTCCACATTTTAGAAAACATCCATATTCCAATTATTTTAGGCCGCGATTTTCTCAAAACACAGAAAGCAAACATGGATTTTCCAACAGTCACTCTTACTTTACAAAATGGTATGACACAGGTACCTTTACACCAACCACAACACGAAGAAATTAAACATAGTGTTAATGTGATTTCTGATATAAAAATACCAGCTCGCCACCGCCAAGTTTTTCAGGTACAAGTACGCAACGTAAAAGAAAATACAGAAGGCCTAATAGATCCACAATTTTCTTTAATAGGAAAACACAAGCTTATAGGGGCACGTTGCATTGTAAAAACAGAAAAAAACAAAACCACATTCGAGTTGTTAAACCCTACAAACGCAGATATTATGCTGAAAAAGAATACAACAGTAGGCAGTTTTGCACCGGTAAATAACCAAAATATCTTAGGGTCTTTAAATGAAACAAATGTTGGAACAATATTCAACATCTCATGTGAAAGCACAAAAAATTAAAATACGCATTACAAAGAGATTGCTATTGAGATGGGCATTGATTTAAAAGACGCTGATTTAGACGAACAAGAAAAAAATCAATTACTGACTCTGCTAGGAAAGTACAGGCAAGCCTTTGCTAAAGATCTGTCTGAGCTTGGTTGTACAGATATCCGCCAGCATGTGATTGACACCGGAGATGCAAACCCAATACGTCAGCATCCGTACAGAGCGTCACCAATGATGAAAGAAGAAATAAGCAGGCAAATCGACGACATGGAAAGCAGGGGTATAATTCAGAAGAGCATTTCACCATGGGCCAGTCCGGTCGTGATGGTTAAAAAGTCATCCGGAGAATACAGGTTCGCGGTGGACTACAGAAGGTTGAATGCCGTCACAAAAACATTTGTACTACCGCTTCCTCACATGTCAGATGTCATAGATTCACTTGGTGAAGCTAAGTCACGCATTTTCTCCGTCTGTGACATGCGACAGGGATTTTGGCAACTAAACCTTGACGAAAAGAGCAAAGAAAGAACAGCTTTCATAACCCACCGTGGTCAATATGAATTCAACAGGCTACCTTACGGATTAGCAAACTCGCCCGCAACATTCAACATGGTTATGAATGAAGTTATCAGGGATCTTAACTGGAAATGCGCCTTAGTCTACGTGGATGATATTTTGATCTACAGTAAAGACTTCAAAGAACACCTGTCACACCTAGCGGCACTATTTGACAAATTGATTGAAGCTAACCTGAAGCTGAAGCCATCAAAGTGCCAATTCGCATGCAAGGAGGTACGCTACTTGGGACACATCATTTCCAAAGAAGGAATAGCCGTAGATCCTTCGAAAACGTCTGCCATTGAATCGTTCAAAGCTCCGAAAAATATTAAGGAAGTTCGAATGTTTTTAGGACTTTGCAACTACTACCGGAAGTATATCCCTAACTTTGCTAAAGTCGCTACACCATTAAACCAATTGTTGCAAAAAGATCGTAAATTTGAGTGGACAGAAGATTGTCAGAAGTCACTTGATACCTTGAAGTCAAAACTAACCACGTCACCTATTCTCGTGTATCCAGACTTTGACAGGAAGTTTATCGTCCAGACAGATGCCAGTGCCACAGCCATTGGATATGCTTTATCACAGGTCGACGATAAAAGCAAAAAGCTAAAAATAATAGCTTACGGTGGCAGAATGTTAAGAAAACCAGAACAAAAATGGGACGTAAAGGATAGAGAATGTTTAGCACTAGTAGAAGCTATCAAGCAATACCACGTTTATTTAGCCAACAGGAAGTTTGACGTGTACACAGATCATATCGCTCTGCAATATCTCAACAGGATTAAGGAAAGCACAGGACGACTAGCCAGATGGTCAATATATCTTCAGTCATATATTTTTGAAGTACATTACAAACCAGGCAGAGAAAACGTATGTGCAGATTTCCTGTCCAGAATTAACCACCCAGAACAAAAACACCAAGAACCAATGGCCCATTGTACAACAGTATCAACATTAGAAGAGGCAGATAAATCAAATACACCAGAGAATATAGTGGCGACAACAAAGACAATAACAACACTTCAGGCAGTCACTGAAGCAGAAGTTAGGTACAGAAATCTAGACCCAGTAGCTCACATTTGTGAAACTACCAGCGTTTCGAAAGAAAAGGTCAGGGCAGCACAACAAGAAGATGAAGAAATCAGACAAATTATGGATTACATAGAGACCAATATGCTACCAGAAAACAGAAAAATAGCAGACACAATCGTAAGAGAGTCCAACCATTATGTCATCTCAAATGGCATCTTGTTCCATCACTACTACCCACAAGGAAAAGGTCCAATGTCCGATAGAGTGATCAAGCAGCTTGTTGTACCAAAGTCGTTACGTGATGATGTTTTACTTTCGTATCACGATGCTATCGTTTCGGCACACCCAGGATTTGACAGAACATACCATAATATAAAACTGAAGTACTTTTGGAAAAGAATGTATTCCGATATAGAGACGTATGTTAAAACTTGCCTTGACTGCCAACAATGTAAATCAAATCCGCATATGAAGAAAGCACCACTTCAACCATTGCGTGTAGAAGGCGTCTTTGAAAGAATGCAAATGGACATTCTTTGTAACCTTCCGAAATCTGAAGATGGCTACAATCAAATACTTTTAGTCGTTTGTCCTTTCTCAAAATGGTGCGAAGCTTTTCCTATGAAATCAGGGAGTGCGACAGAGATTGCAGACATCCTATACAACGAAATAATATGTCGATATGGACCGTGCAAAGAAATTCTTACAGACAGAGGTCAAAACTTTATGTCCAAGCTGATAAAAGAGATATGTGCCATATTCCAGATAACAAAATTAAACACATCGTCCTATCACCCACAGTGCAATGCAGCAACGGAACGCCAAAATCGAACCCTTACGACAGCCTTGCGGACATACTGCAGCGACAACCAAAGGTCATGGCCCAAGTATCTCCAAAGCATCATGATGGCGTATAGAAACACAGTTGCTCAAAATCAACAAAGTTCAGTCCATATTATTTGATCTTCGGACGGGAGCCAAGAAACCCTATTGACATTGCACTTATTCCAGAATCAATACAGGGATTGAGTAAAGACGCAGAAACAGCTCTAAAACATTTTATCGACAACATTAAAGTTGCCAGAGAAATAGCAAAGACAAATATCGAAATAGCACAAGAAAAATACAAAACACAGCACAACAAAAACGTAGATGTTCCGACATTCAACGTAATGAGCAAAGTATGGTTGTATTGTACAAGGACACCAGTAGGGTTGTCACCCAAGCTCCAGAGAAAATGGACAGGACCTTACTACATTGATAGCCACGTTGGAGAGTATACATATCGTTTACGCCGGTGCTCTAATCATACCATAATGAAGGCTCCAGTACACGCAAATCGGCTGAAGATGCACAAAGATCCAGGAGATCGTCCGACAAACCCACCCAATAACTTCAGTGAAGAAGGTGATGATTTGAACCCAGAAGAAATCGCAGAGATGCCTGGAAATCCTGACAGAGTCAATGTCCAACAAGGAACAAAAACGAACAAAAAGGCAATAGTCAATAAACAAAAACCACGTAATAAAATAAATAAAAAATGCAAAGACAAAACAAACACGTCAAACGATGATAACTATTATGACATTGAAAAAATTCTTAAGTGTAGAAAAAGGGGCAACAAAAAGCAATATCTTATCAAATGGAAGGGATATAGTGACAAGGAAAACACTTGGGAACCTTCAAAAGAAATTCCAGAAATTTTCATTCAACAATTTCACGTTCAAAATCCAACCAAACGACGACGAAGACGTCGATAAACAGTATTTAGTTCTACAAAGCCTGATCAACTTTGTTGAAAATCCTTTTAGAAATAATACATGCATATTTTTTTTAAAGTATTTTTGTTATTTTGAAACCTATTTATATACTATCAATGGTATTTTTTTAGAGCAAAAAAAAAACCTTTTGTTAAATGATATATACGAAATGCGAGTATGAGCTAGACTCGTCAACTATCTTGTACTCCCATTGTTCGCTCTGTATGTAGAGGAGTGACGACCCTCTGCTACAGAAGATTTGATTTTGTTCACTTACTTACGAATATTTATCATTGATAGTATGTACTTGGTAATTTTTGTTGTATTTTAAAACAAAACACGTAGCTAAAAAAAAATTAGTCGTAATAACTAAATGGAGGTACATTGAAACAATTTGGTTATAAAAAAAAAAAAGACAGATTCGGTAACAAAATACATTAGATTCACAATTTTTTTTTATTAACTTGACATTCCGTAAAACAAGGTTCATTCAATATTGTTGGTCGCCTGAAAAGAGTAGCTAGCGGGAATTATTCCTTAAATTGCTGGGTGAAACGGTGACAATATTAGAATGAATAAAATAATAAATAAAAAGACCTTTTCAAATAAAAAAAAATAAGTTCAATTAAAGATTTTTTTTATATGAGATTCACATTGTTGTTGGTTATTGTCGCACTTGCAGCGGAGTTGCAGACCAAAGTGTACGGTACGCAGAAGAACCACACAATGACATAAGGAACTGTATTTTTTTCTTGTGCGCGAGGACGCGCACTTGGGGAGCGATAGGAGAATATAACCGGGTAAAAGGACGTGCGTTGATGACAAGTTTGGAAAAGCAAATGAAGTGCCGAAATAAAACAATATTGATTACATTTCTTTTAATAGTAAATTGTGCAAAAATATATAATTGAAATTGACAACTTGTAAGAAACCTAATCCATCGGCGTTAAATACTTAATCCGAAAAGAGGACAATAAATTGATTGAAAAGGCCACCGTGGCCGGAGGGCTATTATTGCCAAACGGACTTCTTAAGTTAATCTTTTATGTATCAGTTTATCTATAATGTTAAGTAATACTTTTATTCTTTGATGACAGCTTTTACATATTTAAAAGACTGGTTAATTGACTTTAAAGACGCTGTCAGTTTTGTATTATATTGTTTGTATTTGTTTGTTATATTCAGTTGACCCTTAGTTTCCGACTAGTAAACATCTAAAACGTAGTCGTAGTATTACTTATGGAGTTGCAATTATTGCATCCAGGGTCGGCCAAAAACAGTATATACAGTCTATTATTGACATCAGCATACAAACCGTAACCCTTAAGTTTACGGGGTTATATTTGCACAAATATAATATGATGCTAAAACTTTGTAGTTGGTCTTTTTACTTATATTTCTACTAAATGTATGATGTGTGTGTAAATTAAAATATTTTTTCTCACTTAACTCTAGGGTTAATAATTTGTAATCACAATGTTAATATTATTGACCTTATGATGTTTTATTCAAAATGAGCTAGAATATAATGAAATCCCTGTGACTTTAGAATGCAGAACACCAATAAAAGAGCTATTCCTTTGCTTTTCATTTCAATATCCATAATGTGATTTTGTGTTCTGCATATAAAGCAGACTTGACCAAAAACATTTTGCATCTGTCTAACCAATGACAGCATTGAGCTTATTTTCTATTTTTCAATCTGACCAACTTCATTTTTTTCTGATTTTGCCTTTGGTCACACAAATCTAGCCATGTCTGAGTTATACTCCATAAACTGTAGTTTCATTATTATTCATGGGTATCAATTTTCGTGGTTTTCTGGATGTGTTGACCAACGAAATTTGATACCCCATGAACAGGAAATTTAACATTGATCTGTATGTTGCAGACTTCTGAACCATGAATTTAAGAGTCTATGAAATTATCAATTTTTTATCAAATCACGAAAATTGGTACCCAGGTATTTAAATGAATCCACAATACCTTCTATTTTAATCACCTTTATAAGGAATAACCAGAAATTGTTTAAATGTATCTGCTGACCAGATCTAGAACTGACGAAATTATTGAAGTGCATCCCTTTAAGAAATAAATTCTATGTGTTCAGCATAGAAACAAACCTTGATGCTTGCTCAAGCTTTGATGTAAAGAATTTCAAAACAGCAACAATCTCATTACAGCTAGCTTCAGATAAACCATTCTCTGCAATAAAATAAAATATAATTTAAATGAAAAATATAAATATAAGGTAAAAATTGAAAATATTTCATTTTAGAGAAAAATTGGAATTATATATCTTGACACAAAAGATTCTTTTTAGTTTTAAAATGAATTAAGAAAAGTTTACAAACTAAGAAAAACTTTAGGTATTATTTATACATCTCACGAATTAAAGCACTTTATTTATATAGAAAATTACAATAAGATTTGTGTCACTTTATATTAAATTATTAAACCAACCTGTGCTATTAAAGTCATCCAACACACTAGACTTTTCTTCATTCTGTTTAGTAACAAGACATTATGTTAGTACACATGCATACCACACACTAAAAATCAAAGTGTTACATCAGCAATGTTTAAACTGCTACAAAAGTACTAATACATCTTTTAAACACATATTTTTATGAGAAAAAAACTGCCATTAAATGATTAAAGTTGTGGTATGTTCCCTCTACATTTTGGGTCAAACATTTGCTACAAGTACAGAACCAACATTTAAAAAGATATTTATAAGTTAAGAATAATTTAAGAAAGGAATATGATATAAAAATTATATAAAAGAAAAAAAGAATCGCAATATATCTTGCCAAAGAAGATAGTGCAGTGACAATTTCAAAAAACGTGCTTATTTTCGGAGTTTAATCAACCGGGTGGACACACGGCTAATTTTTGTTTTAATGTTTAGAGTATAGCTTAAGGCAACTTTTTTGCCCGGTCGTAAAGATTTCCCATGGTGCAGTTTTGTTTTTCGTGAAGGAAAAGAGGGGTCTTCTAGTTGGGGGAAATTTATCTATTGACTTTGGTTTACAATTACTTTGAAGAGGGCTTAATAGGCTTAAAACTTGTAAGTGGTTCAGGTAGACTAGTGTTTCAGAATTCTAAAACTTCCTTAATGAAGCGTGCTTATTGTGATGTTTAAAATTTTTTTCAAATTTAAAAAAGCCTCAACAATTAACAGAATTTTGACGATTTTAGTTGTAATAACTCAATCAAAATAGGTTAATGTCTGTATTTTTGTTTTCTACAATTAGCTTATGATCATCGTAAAATATTAGGCTAATATTTATCTATTTGTGTGTTCTACTTTTAAAAATATGTTTGAAAAATAACGATGGTTCAAATCTGTCAAAACTTGTTTCCGGATTTCAATAACTTATCATGGCCGGTACGATTCAAAAATTATAAATTTGTTTATTTTTTACACATTAAAATCGTCTTAAACACATAGAAAATCCATTTTGCTGACAATAAATCATTGTTTAAAGAAAATGTAATATAGAAAAACATATTACAAATAGTTTTTGAATGTAAATTATAATATTTTTTTTATAAGTTTTCAAAATATCTAAAGACCAAACTATTTAACAAAACACAGACACGGTCCTATATGTCTCAAAATTTTTATCAGGTCGTTTTGTAATATATTGAAAACGTTTAAACCCATGTACTTGAAATTTTTCGATTGAATGATGACACTAAAATTAATATTAATTCTATTAATTCTAGTAAGTCAGAGGTAAATAAACGGAAACAGCATTGTTTTCCCAAATTATTGCATTTTGATTCCAACATAACTGATAAAAATGCAAAAGTGTTAAATTCTAAAAGAAAATCTGTTTATCCTCCGAAAAAAGTCATGACAGAAAAGTAATTCTTTAAACTGTGCATGAAAATTGCATCTTACCCTCAGTCAGCAGTGCAACAAGGTACCAATGGAAAAAAAAAGACAGGCGCGTTTCAAATGGAATTTGTATTTCAATTCCACCAGACGTTTTTTACCTGGCCATACAGTTATAGAAAGAAATGTTTTATTTCGGAAACAGTCACTTAGCAAAATAAAGATACCGTATGAGTTTTTTTTTTCGCGGGAGCTAAATGTCGCGGATTTCTTATAAAATGAAAGATCTTTTTTACGCGGAACTCAATTTTCGCAATAACTTTTATGCGAGTATACACTTTACATATACTATTTATCAGTTTTAATTTTTGCGGGTTCATATTTTCGCGAGTTGCCAAGTACCACGAAAAAAGCGAAAATTAGATACCCGCGAAAAAAAAAACTTATACGGTATATCGTCTCTGTGAGTGTTCCAATCTGATACACCTCGAGTGTACAGTATGTTATTATATATAACCGAGTATACCATTATAAAAGAAGAAAAGTCGGCAAACTATTTTTGGTAATTCTATAAGTAGTATACGAACCTTGAAATCAAGATTCACAAGAGAAGACCTTAAAATCTAAAATTAAAAAGATATTTATGAGCACAGACTATTCGTTACAAAGACAAGTTTTATGCCTCTCGATGATAATTTGAAAGGCATCTATTAGCTTTACTCCTGTCTGTCCGTACGAATTTCTGTCAAGCTTTCCTGAGAAACTGTACATAATAATGATTTGTAATTTGGCAGGGTGGCCGCTCAGTATGACAGACTGTATGCCTTAAGCGACTTTCAAACATGTCGGACTTCTACGTTCTTATTGGGAATAGGTCGATATGAAAATTTAGGTAAAAATGTCCATCAAGCTTTTTAATAGACCGTGCATAAGAATAATTTGAAACTTTGTAGGAAAGCTCAGTAAACAATACCAAAAACGGGTATAAAACGGTTAATTTGGTTATGCTGTATATCGATATTTCAAGGAGTAACCGTTCATCAGCAGCATTTGAATCAAAACATTGGAAGATCGAAAAAAAAAAATATTGAATGAAAAGTTCTCAAAACCAAAAAGTTCGAACAAGAAGCCAAATTCAGCACCGAGGATATCGACCCTATGCATTACAAGGAAAGAAACCTGGTGTTTTAAACAATTTTGAATTTAACAATCGGAAATTTCAAGGACAAAAAATATTAAAAATTTATGGGTAAAATCGCGTCCGACAAGTCTGACGACCAGGCTTGAGTATCACGAACTACGTCTCAAGCGACTTTAGGACTTGTTGGACTTCTGCTCCTTGTGAAGGGCCTAGCGAGGGCATCCGTGCCCTATTCCTTCTTTATTTGGTTATATAAATAATAATAATAATTATAACAAAACTCCATAGATAAGTCAGTCAGTGATGAGGGTTTAAAGAACAATCTTACACACAGACTATTGCTAACTGTCATAGCATGATCGTTAGACTTTGATAAATTGTATATTGCTGAACACCTCTGCCATATTTTATAATCTTGTATTGGTGCTTCTCACTAGCTGCCATACTGATTGAGCTTGTATCAATAGATCTAAACCAATAGTTGATGGTCCTGGTTCAGGATCTAAGACTTTAACGTAAATGGTGTCCCCAGGTTCAAATCCTAGCGTATCCATATCCGATCTTTAAGCATTTATTAGTCTTATAAGAGAAGATGAACTTGTGCTTTTGGTCGTATCGTATGTTTTTTTTTACACTAATGTTATAGTAGCCAGGTGATTTCGTCTAAGTTTGTGTGGTTTCGGCTTGTTTGCTTAGGTTATGTGCTTTAATAGCTTAGCTCAAGTCCGCTGCTTTTAAAAGGAAACGCATTTACGCAGGGTAATTTCCTAGTTAAACGTACGTCTTTGTTTGGATTGCAGATGCATAAGATCTGAAAGCTACGAACCATCTTTGATAGGATCGGTCTTCAATGAATCTGTATTCGATAGTTGATCAAACCGTGTGCCTTCCACTGAAAAAGTGTATCTTAATCTCTTCTCTGTGGTACTTTTTTCAGACCTGCTTTGGTTTGCGTTTTCCTTTGGATGCTTATCAAGTTAACAGAGCTGGTCACCATTTTGTCTTTGACAACATTACTGAACCTGAAAGTTTGGTTGACAGATTCATATCTAATGTAAAAGGCGATTTTTATAAAATTAATGAACTTCACGGTTCGAAAAATATTGTTTAAAGCATACACAAGAATATCAAATGAAAGGATCTCTAGAAATGTTAGAATAGAACATTCTAAAATGTGATAGCAAAAAAAAAACCAATTCCAAGAACATTAACATTTTGTTATATTATGCATAATATAATATATGAACACCACCGGTATAGAGAAGTCGACCATTGTTTGATAGTGCAGTAATTTGGGGAGGAGTGTTCAATAACTTATGTGACTTTTATACTTGTCTTCTTGTTTTATTAATATTATTCTGGTTGGATTTGACGCATTCTAAGTATAAGAAAAGCTACAAATTGGTGATGGGTAAAGATGATATAAAATTTCACGCTATCATGCCATGACATGGGTATTTTATAAATGTAATGGTCTTCATAATGTTTTATAAAATCCTTGTCATAAGTTATCAAAAATACGTATACACATTGAAAAATAGTTTGCAATAAGTAAATATGTAAAAACTCGTATAATTATTAAGAACTTTCGGAATAAACAAAGAAGTTTGAAAAAATGCACTAAGAAGGAAAAGGGACATAATTCAAGCAGTAACAGAGTTATGACCCCTTATTATTTACTCTATTCGTTTGGTATTTGATTTAAATATAATAAAATATAAAAGTTTAAACAAAATCACAATCCTTTTCTAAAATATAGGCATAAACTTCGAAATTATGCGAAAAATTGCATGCTGACAATTTGACATTTGACCTCTGATCACAGACTTTTGCACCACTTGTAATCTTTACGACCACTCAAAATAAATAAAGTAACCATTAAGGTATCCAAACAGGTATGATTCAGCCGTGTGTCAGGGTGGTTGATTAAAATTTGAAATCGACACCCTAAGTCACCGCACTAAGAATTTTGATTTATCTAGTACCATCAGATATTGGATTCAAGCAAAAATATGTATGCAAGCTTTCACAGCTATACAAACATCACAACACCACCTTTTGTTAGCATTGCACTAGATTACAGCTACTTGTAAAGATTGTTTTTAAAAAACAAAAGCACTTAAAATATTTCAGTTTCTCACAACAAGATTTTTTGCCTTGTTTTGCTATGCAAATTATGTGTTTTTAAATTTGGCCCTTTTATTGTTAAATTGCAATCACCCATTCATTATAAGCAACATTTATAATGATGATTTTCATTTTATGATAGAACAATGCCCACAAATGATCACCAGGTACTCTATGTACCCATCACACATAGATAACTTTAACACATAATATTTTTTTATTAGTAGAGAATTTAATGGTACATGTGTAAATAAACAATGATCGATGATTTAAACTCAGAAGTCCCATTTTTACAAACAACCTGAAAGTGCTAAAGATTTTACTTTGGAGTACATGGAAGCA